>CM062817.1:635586186-636186186 GCA_031772625.1 Pinus tabuliformis
AACACAATACTGCTAATTAAAAAATTAGTCTATTAATTTGATGTACAGAAATTTACCTATTTAATAATACCATTTGTAATGGTTGGAACTTAAACCTAATCTTTTAAAAAATAACTCTATTTAATTAAGCAAAAGTAGAACCAACTGGAAATCTTAACCTCGTAAATTCAAAGCATCCGTACGCAAAATCATGAGATCAACACAAAACATTTACATCAGCAACTAAATTAGGTACGCAATTATTTGCCTACCTGTGAGTGTGACGATGGAGCATTTAGACCATTAGTCAACATGTGAGCATAGGCCGTTGGTGCGTTTGTTTTTTTATGTAGATGTATCTTATTATGCCTTTTGAAAGGAAAAACAAAAAATAACAGATTTATTTATGGTTTTATATTTATAATTTAATTTAATTTATATTTTTTTAAATATAATAATATATTTTAAATTTTAAATTATTATAGTGAGAGATGTTCTATTACATTTAAATATTTAAATATCAGTTCAATGTGTGAGAGAATGTGTGAGAGATGGTGTAGTGTTTTTATAATGAAATTATTGATAATAAAAAATAAAGATGATAATAAAACATAATATTGTTTCAATTAAAATAATAAAAAATAAAAATAAAAATTTATTTAATCCAATTTATTGTATTGTCATTTTTTTATTAATAAAATTATAAACAATTTTCTCCCTATAAAAATTATAATATGCATATCACATTAAAAAAAATTAAGTAGTCATGGTTCATGTTGGCATGCATGATATTTCACAAAATATAATTAATAAATGTATAAAAACTTAATTAATTTAATGTATTATAAATTAAAATAAAATTTCATATTCATAACTATTATATTTAGAACATTCATATTTAAATTTAATTAATAAGTATATAAAAATTTAAGATTTGCAATAAACGTTTCTTCTATTTATTTATATATCTATAATTACATTTCATATTAAAAAATTATAACAACATCAAAAAAAGCCCCATATATATATAACTATATATATTTTCAAAAATTTATAAAAATGTGAAATTTATATAAACATAAATATTAATATTTATAACCAATATAGATCCATCTTAAGTTCTCATCTACTAGTATCCACGCCAATCAAATTTATCTGGGTGCAAACTTTTCATCAAGTTTTGCACTCAAAAAAGAGATTTGCATGTTGAGAATTTTGTTCCCTATAGTGCCTTAGTATATTCATAACTTAAGATGGATCTATCCTAATATAAAATAATAGCTAAAATGTCAAATTTTCATCTTACAATAACTTAATTTTTTTAATAATATTATGGAAAAATTAAGATAATAAACATTGATTAAACATTTTTGTGGTCAACTTTTGAAAAATGATTATCCAAAAATAAATCCACACTATCCAAGTTATTGTGGATGTTTCTAGGCAATGGCATGTCCCATCATCCAAAAACATATGTGTCCAAAGAACAATGTCATAGAGTAAGTGTTATATAGAGGTAATGTCATAGAGTAAGTGTTATATAGAGGTAAGAGTAAGTGTTATATAGAGGTAATGTCATAGAGTAAGTGTTATATAGAGGTAAGAGTAAGTGTTATATAGAGGTAAGGGTGAGAGAGAAGAAAAAAATATATGGATGGTGGGCTACAGGAAACAAAGAATATAGAAAAAGGTAAAACAAAAATCTAAAGAGAAAACCCTTCCAAAAAACTAGAAGAAAGCTCTAAAGAAAAAAAGAAAAAAAAAAAAGTGGGAGAAAAGCCTAAAAATAGAGATAATTCAAAATAGGATAATGTAATTCAAAAAGCACTTTGAGACAATAAAAGTTTTAATTTTCCCACGAGGCTTTGGATTGACGGTGAATGGGTGCATTGTTAAGGCACTCCTTGCGATAGGTCACCCATTCAAATCCCCATGGGTGCTTAGGTAGTATTATATAGAAAAAATAATAATAATAATAGTTTGATTTAGTTTATGATTTAATATAATAGTGATTATATGATCTAATATAAACGGTGAATATGTGATGATAATATCAATTCAAAAATAATATAAGGTAACTCTAATAGATAAAAGAATTAATATATGAATTAATTAATTAATTAATTAATAGTAAACTTTTTAGAATATATGGAAAGAATTTCCTAAGAAAAAATAGAGATATAATGGATATGAAATAGAGATGAATAGGAAAATGTAATAAGCAAAAAAGATAGGTATAGGAAGATACAAATGGGCTATAATGCAAATATTGGAAGGATTAATATAAAATGATGTCTAACTTAAGGAAATACTAAAATAAAGAAATAAAAATAAACCATATAAAGGACGAATGACAAGGGGAAAAGGGAAGGCGGGGAAGCCAACAACAAAAGAAAAACAAGGGAAAGGAAAGGGGGAAAGAGGGTGGAGGAAAGCGAGAACAAAGGGTGGAAAAACAAATAAAATATCACATAATATGGTTAGCTTAATCAAGGGGAGATAATTTGTGTTGTAGCCTACTCCAAATATTCTCTTAAAGTAATTTTTTTTTTTGATGATTTTAACATCTCCCAAACATATATGATGTTTGAAATGTTTAGAATGTTGTGCAAGTGTTGAAATGTGTATAAATTCATTTCTAAGATAATGAAATTTCATCTTATATTTAATAACAATATAATTCATAACATAATTTATTCTTCTCCATGTAATTTTAATGTTAATTTATTTTTATGGTTAATTTAATATATGGCTTGTTTTTGGATTTTATTATATTTATTAGTTTTAAATAATATAACATTTTAAATTTATTTAAAAACTTATTATTATTTAATATAATCTTTAATTATTATTTAACTGAATTGACACAAAGTGTTGATATCTATGGAACAATTAAACACAATGGAGATATCCATTTAATTATAATTATGAGAATGGTGAACATCATAATTATTTGTATACACCATCTAAATAAATATTACTCGTAGTAAAATGAATGTTGTCAAAATAAATTGAAGTATATTTTTTGACAACTACGCCTTGTAACAAAAAATATGTCTAAACTCTTTGACATTCACATGTTTTTTTAACATGCCTCCTCTCATTCTGGCCATGATCTGTTCAGAAAACATCATTTGGTTACTAGCCTCACCCCTTTGTCATCTACTCCGTTACCCATTTTCGGGCTTGATAAAAGTCTAACGATGGATGAGGAGAATGAAAATGATACCATCCTTATGTGAAATAAAATGGGACCATCGTTATGTGAAAGAAAATGGGGGCTCTATATGCAACGAGGATGGAGGGTGGTATTGTACATGTCTGCAACCTTTCTTAGGCAAAATCCTGTCCAAACCTTCAAATTCTAAATTCATTGATCATAAATCTCATTCCATGTTCATTGTATCGTCCCAGTAACTATCTTTGTATGACAGGAAGAACCACTGGCCAACAGAGCGGATGTGTGGGTTTTTCAATCGTGAAGAATATAAGAGTAGGATGTGGACCCAATTTCAGGAATAGGAGGTACAATTTCTAAACCCTCCCCTCACTTGTAGTCATTCTTGTATTATTCAAACAATGCAAGCCAAGATTCACCCAAAGGAGCTAGAGGTCATCGGGCATGTTTAGGGAATCACCATGATTTTTTAGGTGGAGACTCGCTTTCTTTTTTTATTCCACACATTAGCCCACATAGTACCAAGATAATAGCATGGGGGTACCCACCAGAAGCGAAGAGGAAGAGTTGATTCCAATTAAAGATTCTTGTGTACATAGAGAGGGGATTTTAATGGAGTTAATTCCTACAAATATAAAGAGGGGCTTTTAATGGAATTTCAGTTAGAGATGGATTTTACCTGGAAACATCAGTTTAGAGATATCAAATTTTTCTAGTTTGTCTAGCTTTCTTATGAGGAGGTGATAGTATTAAAGGACTCAATGATGGGAGGAGAGCAGCGGGATTTGAAATCTGAAATATTGCAGTTATGAGGGAGTAGTAGATAATAGTTTTGAAGAAGAAGAAGAAGTCACAAAGAAGTAGAAGTTGTAGGTGGAGGAGGATTGTTTGAGAGGGCCTCTTTTTCTAATCCAGAGGCCTCATATCCATCTTTTGAATATAGAAACTCTTTATTCTGTGGATCCCATGGGTAACCATGGTTTCATGACCGTGTTGCTAGATGGAGATCACAAAGGTCAAAATCATGCAAAGAACCATAAATGACAAGATGCATTGAATTTGAGGAAAAAATAAGGAATAACAAATTAAATTTCAAGATAAGTTCTAGTTTCTTCAAACCTTTCCTCAATTATAAGGAAGAAAACTAAAAGAGAATGGGATAGAGTATCATTCTGCAAAGTTAACGAGATTGTGATAATATTTTTCTAAAACAAATCTATATTATTCTAGGGAAAAAATAGGAAGGCCAACCAACTTGGATTAAATAGTGATAAATTCATCATCAAGAAAATTAAATTGATTAGTTATCTAATGGTTCATGGAAACTTCACATACACTCAATTTGATATCTTCTGCAGTAAAATTACCCAATCAACATATTTTGTCTAACCTTTGCCAAATTTGTGAAAATACTGATTTATTTGTGAAAAAATCACTGAAATGATTATTTGTTACTCTTCTACTTTTAACCAAATGAGTAAAACTACAAAATCAAAGATACAAATTTGAGTTGGCAAAGCTTTTCCACCTCTCATGAAATGTAATCATCAAGGTCGTAATAGTTCTTTTAATGGTGTAAAAGTAGGTAAATAAATAATATTCGACCATTTACATACAAATATGGAGTCACAAAAAATATATGGAAATGATTCACATGAAATTTAGAAAGGATAACTATCTAGATTGAAATATTATTCCCTGGAAATGATAGCAATTGCTCTTCCTTGATTGTGCTTATGCACTTATGGAATGTTTTTTTCCAAAGAGACCTGTAATTTTACTCAAGTTAAAAACAAAAAAAAAAAAAAAAAACAAAAAAACAAAAAAACAAACAAACAAAAAAACAAACAAACAAACAAACAAAATTACATTTTGTAGATGCTAACCACATTCAGTAAGAGTATCCTCTAGGATATTTTGTATAAGAACAAAAAAGGTAACAAAAACCTGCGATGTTAAGTGTGAAAGTAATCACTTAACTTCTCCTTCTTGCCTTTATTTTTCTAGACCTTCTACCATACCCCTGATTTTGGGTTGACTAGAAACATTTCCAGATCACTCCTGTTTATCTTAGGTGGGATTTCTTTGTATGAATTTGAACTTCCTGAAAAATGAACTCTCTTTGTGCACTTTTTTCTGTTGTTCTAGTTCATGGATCGCTTCTAATTCTATACCATTCTAGTTGTGGGTTGCATTCTCATTCTGGATCTAAACATTCCATTCTTGATTAAAAGGCTTCTCTGTGATTGAGGGCATTTATTCTACAAGTGTCTTGTTTGGTGACATGACCGATATCTGAATGTCGTATATTCATAATCCAAAATTTGTGTCCACTAGAAGTTTTTATTTTTCAATTAAATGCGATCATGTAGACATTTAATTAGGTCAATTTATACATGGATTCTGGTGAAGGTAAATAACCCTTTATCCATTTTGTCGAAGTCCATATTTTTGAATGACCCCAAGTTGTTCCCAATCTCATAAAGAACCTTGTGATGCCATTAGGGAAGGTGGAGATTTGGAATCCTCACCCATAGTGGCATTTTTTAGACCATAATTGTTGTGGCATCAGAATATGGGAACCAAGGGTTAATGAAGATCCCTATATTTCCCCAAAACCAAGGCCCTTTCTTTAATGCTCTATCTACATCTTCCTAGGTGTCGAACTAAACAATGAAGAAACCTCTTGAGCAAAGATATATGTTGCATTTTTTGGTACAGGCTGTAAAAAACCATTGATGAAAAGCATCAAATATGGGTGTGAAACCATTGAAACTATAAATCATTACCTTGGATTGAAGAACAGAAAAAAAGGTTGATTTACCTCCATTAGGTTTACCATCATGGCAATAGCTTCTTGTTGTTGTTCCAATGTAAGGTCTAGGATTATATTATGGGATATAATGGATCATATCCTTTGTCCCACACTGTATCCTTGTAGGAAATAGAGCCTCCTAGGTTTATGGCTCCAAAATCTCCCTCTCATGGCCTTAGATTCAATTCAATGGTGGAATTTCTTAACATGTTGTAATATTATAGATGTAAATGGTCTTGAAGTTTCTTCCCTTCCTAAACGATACATTGTGTATATACAGGATATCCCATCTAATTCTCTATCCGTCGCTTGAGATGCGCCACATAATCCAAACCAAAACTGAAAGAATGGAGAATTCTCATTGATCGTTTTCATGGAGATATGAAATTCCTCCCCATGTTTCAATTCTTCATGCCTTTATCCCATCCCATATCGATTAGCAAAAGGAGTTTTTTTTCTATTAGATCTGCGTCATTCAAAAAGTTGTGCCAGCTGTATAAACCTATATCTAGCCTTACGGCCCAAGAATACCATTAAAGTGAACTAATATAGGCCACATATACATGTGAGTTGGGCCTTCCAATGGTCAATCACCTCATTCGCAAGAACCATGTGGATTCAAGGGAAAATTCTCCTTCCCACCCTAAATGGGAGGAACCCAAAATCATTTACATGGAATTTCATCTTATGGTTATCTCGTAAGAAACTCTTGCGAGAAAAACCTTGGGGGTTGTCACATAACTCAGGATTGTTGGCAAGCCACCATATATTGAAAAGCACTTTGGTTCCCACAAGGACATCGTACTCGCCAAACTTTATCTCGTGAAAATTCAACCGAGGAACGAAGGAAAGCATAATGTATAAGCACATGGATTCCTTCATCACGTCCTGTAGATATCGAAGTTTCACAATTTTTGGCTCGGTCATCTAGATATCTACCCTTATGGCAATGTCCAGCTCCTCTCAAATATTTTGCTAAAGCATGGGGTCATTCATCTAATCTGCACTATCCAAGCCGTCGGGCCCGTCATATGCCCTATCTAGGACTAGGGCCTCGACCTGCACTGTTCCACCAACATCATTCCACTAATTGGTAGTCACGACACAAACCCTAGAAGCCATCATTTATCTTAAAAAAACTCAAGGTGTTCACTCAAAAATGCAATGGTAATCATCCCATTGCACTTATGGAATGTTATTTACTCACATTATCAAAATGGAATAATGTTAATCATTACTTCACTTAAATATAAAACAAGCAAGAAACAATATCCATTCTTCCCCAAATTAACATTCAATTTAGTCAAAATAATAAATTGATTTTTTAACAATTATATTATCATTATAAATAATGGTTGGAATTTCTATTTACAAATAAATTTAAATATTTTTAAATTTTTAAAATATCATCAGCTATATCCTTTATGTTGGGTCTTTACATGAATTGTTGAATGATTTTATTTTTATATTTCAACAACCATCAAGTCTCGGGAGATTTTCTCTTTTTTTATATAATCATTCCTTTAAGAATAAAACTCCATTAATTTACTAGAATAATCATATATTTCCTCCCATAAGTCTACGAAGAAGTCATCTTCTCCTCCACAATACTCCACATCTTCACATAAACTTTATTCTCCCAAATAACAATTGATAAGTTGTTTGTACTTTACCATACTTCCCTAGATGGTGTTCTCAAATTCCCACAAGAATTTGGGTAGCCAGGGGCCTTGCAAACAGGGATTCAGGGTTCAATATGATTTGTGACACTCCCACTTTCTTTCCTATCTCTTGCATTAAATGTTATCGTTCATCCACCACGTGTTGTAAAATTTTTCTAATAACTTATGCATCCTCAAAACTCTAGGAGATTTTATCCATTAGCATAAACAATAAACCTCATTCCTCTCATCTATTTTCTCTAATTTAGTCTAAACTTTGAACATCTAAAAAAAAATTATTTGTTTCACACAATCATTATGGTGCATCATGAAAAAACATCCACCAAAGTGGGCATTTATTTCCACATCATTTCACTTTTTATGAATTTTACATGGTCATATTCATGTATATTGCTCCCAAAAAATGGTTCGACAAAGTCATAAAATCTTCAAACTTGTAAAATGATCAACCTATTCTTCATCATTTCTTTTAGAAATCACTTCTCATGCATTCTTCACGTATTTTTCTAGATCATTTCCATATCATCATTCCCACCAACTCCATTACATTTAATTTTGCTTCTTCCTCTTTACCAAGCCTAAGAATTCCTCTAAAATTTTGGATGAAAACATGTTTCAAAGGCACACCTATAGAACTATAATATAGTTTCCCTCTTTGATGGGGTTATCTTGACACAATGTATATTCTTCTAATAGAGTTATGAATTCAGGCATCTATAGCATAAGACTAAATATGCTTCTAATAGACAATATGAAATGAAAATTCGGGGGGTTTGGGATAGTTTGAGTATATGGAGATTTACATATGAATTATTTTTTGATCAATCTCACTTTGAAGTTAATAAAATATATCTAGGTATAAATATGTGAAATAAGTACTTAAAATTTACGTTTTAAATAAACTTTTCAATAATATTTTATATGTCTCCTACTTCATCAAATATCATTGAATGTAACTTGAGAGTTTTATATGGCCTATAATCCTGATAGAGATCTAGACATTTAAGTTAGATGGCCACAACCATAGGATGAGAATCAAAAAAATTCAATGAAGGTTTTTTGCACTATTATATCAAACATACATTGACAGAGTCCCTAGAACAAGCATTTATTATTCCTATAATATCACTTAGATCCCTTCAAGCCTAAAAAGAGTAAGTAAATGAGATAAGAAGATGCTAAATAGATTCATCCCTACACCTCGCAAAATGGACATCTATTTAAACATTGAAAACTTCATTTCATCAAATTTTCTAAAATGATGTCTTTAGTTTTCATAAATAGCCACACAAAGATGTGGTATTTTAATGGATAATTAAATTCCCATACCTATTTCCACCACTAAAGACTTGCATCCTTCCTATCACCTTGATGCAGATCTAGAAAAACTATTTTAGGAGTATTCTTATATCCTAATGGAATTTTGGACTAAACTAGATCATCATCAAGGTTCGTAATTCTCACATGATGCCATTAAATCACATAAGGCTTAATATATCTACAAAATGCCATTTTCGATTATAGACTATTGTAAGTTCTTAACAAGTTACAGTAAGTTCCTAATAGGGATCTTCTCTTTTTTTAGCATATTTTTGATCCCCTGGATCAAACACAGTAGCAGGAAACACTTTCCCAACTAACAGAGCACAAGGTTCAATTTGCACCCATCTCTGCTCATGTTGCCTTCACAACTGTAGCTTAAAATAGAGTTTGTCTCTAGTGTCTTCAGCCATAACTCCCTCATTTCACAGTTTCTAGTGCCTTTTTTGTTCTCAACACAGTAAGCTTTTAGGTGAATCACTCTTTTCCTCTTTCGCACACTTTGGCTATTCTCCCTCTCCACAAGAGAATGGGGCAATATGGGTGATCTTCCTCCACTCAGGTTGCCCACTCTGACTTCAATGCTTGTCAGGGCAAGGTAGTTCATGGTTAGGTGGGTAGTCATGACAATTAAGAGATGTTGGTATGGGCCTACCCACGGCACACCATAGGAGAACCAACCAGCATGCAACAAGCACTTAGCAGTCCCGCAACAACGTATGACAGGCCTTCCCTCTAAGAGCTTTGGATCCGTATGTTCCTCCCTTCAACTAGTCATCACTTTATTTCCACATATATTTTGTATACATCCATATTTCACACAATCATGTTTACATACACAGGGTTTCATGAAAAAGTGTTGTTACACTCATACCTGAGACTTCTTCATCACCTCAAAGCTCATTCTCTTATAATTATTCTGAAAGATTATAGTTTCCTTGTGCTCCATAAACCTAAGAAATAAGAAGTCATTTTGATAACCTCAAATATAATAGAAACCCCACTATCCTCTCTATGTATATGTTTTAGTTCCAGAAAACCTAAATCAACAAATACTCTAACTTCTACACCATCATATCTTAACATCAAGTTGTGTTAACATTCTTTCTCTAATTTACAAAATGATGGAAATACTTAGTGTTTTAATATTCTTTAAGAATCCACGAGGCTCTGTTTTTAAGTATATTAATATTTTAGTTGTTATTCAAAAAAAATATCCGTATTGTTTCTAAACCTTTTACATAATATTTAACAACTTGATCACGAAAACCAACTGTAATTGACTAAATAAAGCTTCCAAATTATCTGTTAATTCCTACTCATACCCAATTTTCTTTTGATGTGTACAAATTGAAAATCATTATTTTGTCATTTCTAGATTGTTGGTGGAATGAATAAATACTAAATTAGACAAATATCCATTATGGGGAGTCCGATTAAATTTACCGATTATTTTCTTTTTTTGGGTTTTACCACAAGGAAATTTTAACAGGTCACATTTTCTCAAGAAGTCCCTATTATGTGTTCCAATCTTCTAGAGCACTAGCTCGTGATCAAATTAACCATCACACCCAAGTCCACACCCACACCCACACCCATCCCCAACCCTTAATCAAAAACAATAAATTCATTCATCAAAATTATATCACACATTTTTAGCTATTTTGAGTTCACCAAACCTTAAACCTCTCCAAGCAAAAAACACCTTCATAGGTTGTGCATTAAATAGACCAATACCAAAATCTTTTGTTCTCTTAAAAAGATGATTGTAAAGCATGATAGTTAATTTGAGTCTCCACTAGTATCTCAAATCCTTCTTATACAAAGTATAGATAAGCAACTATTATAACATTCTTTGCATAACAAATTGAGTAATAAATGTATACTATTTGGTAAAATTTATTTAATTAAAATAACATGGTGTAAAAATTACCATTTTATTGTGCAACACTAAACACTTACTTAGGCCAACTAAAAATTTAAAAAATATATAACTAGCCTAGCCAATGGAAGGAAAAAAAAAATTAATAATATTTAATTATTAGTCTTTAAAAAGTACTAAATATTACTTAGAAACATCACTATTTATTATAAAAACGTGATTACAATAAAAATCATGCTCAAATAATCATGAGTTAAAATAGTTGAAAATTCAAATTATTAAAAAAATATGGTTAATAAAAAAAAAAATGTGCCCTCATCTTGATAACTAAAAAATTTTATTATTAAACTCTCTTTTATGTGTAATTAATGACGTTGGATGACTTCTATAAACAAGCGTAGTCTTTATTACGCCGTAAGGCGTTCCCCTCTGAAATCAACTCCCTTCTCTGCCCACCTGTCATCGTTGTACGCCATAAGATTATATGTTAGACGATTGCAAAAGTTTTGGCCATTCGATGAAAATGATTACAAATTTGTTTCAAAAACGGTTTGTGGACTAGTCGGAAAAACTGATTACGACGTGGTATCTTGAATTCATCATACACCACGCTATCATGTTAATACTTCCTCCATGTTTCGGCCTTCAATTGAATGCACCAACAATTTTTCTTAATCGACAAGATCAGGAAAAATGTTACCTGTGTTTTTATTATAATTTGATCTGTAGGGAATGTTTATTGGCGTGCTCACGACTGTAATCCCGGGACTCTTGCCGTCTCTACGCAACGCAACGGACAAGAAGTTGAACAAATGCGAGAGGGCTTCTGCAGGGCAATTTGCGCTTCCGGTTTTCTTTTTCACAGTCATGGCGGGTGGTTCTGTTGGGACAAAGTCGTCTGCCATGGCCTTCGGGGTGGATCAGTTCGATTAGGGTGGAGAGAGGGAGAAAAGACGGTTGCAGAGCTACTTCAACTGGTATTACTTCGCAGGCCATGTGGCTGTTATAATTGCCCTCACTGTTGTCGTGTACATTCAAAGCGATGTTAGCTGGGGTTTCGGCTTCAGCCTCTGTACTGCTTCCATGCTCATGTCCTCCATCTTCTTCCTTCTGGGCGCGCCAAATTACCGGTATGAAGTTCCACAGGGCAGCGCTCTCGCAGGGTTCGCGCAGGTTATCGTGGCCTCAATCAAGAAGCGCAATTTACCCATGCCCCCTGAGTCTTTGCATCTTCACCACGGCGAACAATCCGGCTGTGATAAGCCCTGCCTTACAAACCAGTTCAGGTACATGTACTATTCCATTTTTACTGCTACCTGATACTACATATTCACAATCGTAGCTCTTTTATTCCATCTGGATCTACTTTTATATACAATTAAAAAAAAGAAGAAAAAAGATCAATATTTAAACTTACAGATATAGAAAGTATATAGATATATGTATGTTTCTCAAACTTCACCTAACAAAGTATCTTCTAGTATCGCCTTGTTTATCCAAATTAAGAGGATAAATCTATAATCACCACCATTCTTCTTTCTTCCATTTTTTTTCCTCTTCGTTATTTTCAAATAAATTTAAAATAAATAAGTTCTTTTGAGGAATTGAAATTTTACATGTAATTTAAAATTAATTATTTCCAACTCCTACTATTTATAAATAATTTAATCAATTTTATAAAGGAAAATCATCCCAAAAATCTATTTCCCACCCAAAGTATTTACTCTAACCAGCATGCTTTGACCATAAGCCCAATTGAGCTGAAGAATAACTGTGACCGAGTTTTGTTCTTCACTGGATCCGATCATTAAGTCAAACCCTGCTAATACAAGTAAAAGGTTTCATTTCTGAAAAGGTCTTTGTAAATATAATAACACCATTTCATAAAAGACGTGCATATTGCAAATAAAAGGTTTCAGGTTTTGGAAAGATCTTTGTAAAGATACTAACAAATTAATTTAGTTGAAAATTGATTCTTCTTTCTCTATTCAGTTCAATTCAGTGGAAAAATAATTTAATTTTTTAAATTAAATTAAAGGCCTTGTTTAATATTTTTAAGATTGGGTTTTTTTCAATTTAAATAATGATATTTTTAGAATGAGATGGTTTGTTTATTTTGTTTAAAAATATAAATAAATTTAATATATTGAAATAATTTTCAAATATTTAGATTTTTCAAGTTTCATAATTTAAATTTATAATTTCAACAAATTTTTTGGCATTTTATATATAATATAGAATATTTAAACTATAATTACCAAAATAGTTGTTTTTACTGTGATTTTTTGAAAAAAATTAGATTTATTTTTCATATTTAATTTGTCTAAAATTCACCAGAGATTTATTGAAATCACAAGTTTAATGGGTAAAATCTGCACAATCTAAGTGCCCTAGGGTTTTTCAGGGCGCTGAATCTATATATGTAATAAAAAAACCAATTTAAATAACAAAAAATCAAGATTTCACCTCAAATTTTTCAACAGATTTAGGCAAAAAAAATCCACCTGAAACTTCAAAAAAATCACATTAAAAACAACTCCATTACTAAATTCAACTGTAATGGAAGAAAAACTTTGAAAATTCGGGATGTTAACCAATTAAACTATAATTACCAAATCCGGCCATGATGGCAGGAAAAGTTTGAAAATTCGGGATGTTCGATTGGGTTCGTCCAGTAATACGTTGATTTTCGATACGGATTTAATCAGGTCGAAGGCAACGAAAGAGGTGGGGTTGTAACACAAGAAAATCCAGTTGTATTTCTTGATAAGGGCTATTTAGGAATCTAGTTTTATATGTCTGATTCCATTCTCGTTTTCAGTCTTAGGCTTCTGCTATTAATTTCATTATTTGAAGGGTCCATCCACAATCAGCGCATCTGTTTATATACTGTTTAACATGCGATATTGTATGAGGGTTCACTCTCATTTCAAAAGCCAGGACCCTAATTTTAAAAATTGTTATGACCACCAGGTTCTTGAACAAAGCTGCCATAATGAACCCCGGCCCCACCCGAGCGGACGGCTCCTCACCGATTAGCAGCTGGAGTGTCTGTTCTGTTGAAAATATTGAGGGGCTCAAATCCGTCATCAGAACACTTCCCATACTGGAGTGTCTGTTCTGTTGAAAATATTGAGGGGCTCAAATCCGTCATCAGAACACTTCCCATATTTTCCTGCGGAACTGCCAATCAAATCACAAACGCACAGTATCACACGTTCTCCGTTTTGCAGGCCCTGAGCATGGACCGGCGAATAGGCTCCAAGGGTTTCGAAATACCCGCGGGATCATTCTCAGGATAATAAACATAATTGTGTTAAATTAAAAAAAAATTAAATTAAATTAAAAAATATTCATTATAAATTTAATTTTTTTTTTGAAGGATCAAATTTAACTGACTACCACTATAAACCTTGGCTACCACTATAAACCTAGGCTACCTGCAAACTTATACCTCAACAAGCTGAGACGTGTCTCAACAAGCCGAGACGTGCCTCAACAAACCGAGGCGTCCTCTATGGGGTTGCCTACTCTTCTAGCCAAGACACAACAGGGCATATATATACTCAATGAGATTTGAACCTTCATCTCAAGACACAACAGGTCATATATATACTCAATAAGATTTGAACCTTCATCTAGTGGGTTTCACGAGCGAAACTCACCATTAAACCCCATATCACTGTATTATAAATTTAAAAATTATTATAAATAATAATAATAATTAAAAATATATAATAAGGAGTGATTAATAAGGAGAGGGACACCCTGCACCTCTGGGAGTTTTTAACCCCGAGCAAACTATTAGAGAACTGTCTCTGTCACGCTGCCAAAGATATGGAGCAATGGGAAAGGTTGAGATCAGCGAAGGAAGGCCAAAGATATAGTGGCATGAGGACCGATTCTCAAACTGCTGCAGGTTTGTCGTCTCATTGATCACTGTGTGGATTAATAGCGACACATTGATTCAGCGAAAAGCAAAGAAATTGGGGCTTAAGAGTAAATCCATCGAAAAGCAAAAGATCAACGGCGTAGGGAGGAAGGACTGGGAAGTGTCCGATGGGTTGGATCGACGGTCATTGCTCGGCGGAAGAGCGTGTAAGTTAATTTGCGAGGAAGTGGTTTCTCATACCACAAGTGGTATTTCAAAAGGGGTTTAAGTGTGATTTCTCATACCACAAGTGGTATTTCGGAAGGGGTCTAAGTGGTAACCGGTTTTGAGAGGAAGGCCTCTAATACCACTCTTCAAGCGACACGTAATAGCGAAGAGAAAAGAGGATACCGCTTTTCGGGCGGGTATTCCTCGAGCTACTTATCCACCCGAAATCTGCATGGACCTTTGGATCCACAAAGGGTAGATCAATGGTGGAGGGTTGGGTGTGCAAGTGGAAGGGTGGATGCGAATTTACGATTCAACGTTAGCAGTTGATCGTTGATCTAGTTGTCAGGGCGCCAGATTGGGAATGCGGACCTGTCGTTTTTTATGGTAGCGAATGTAATAATTTTGAAATCCGGCCTTATGGGTTGCGGGTTGGGTTTTTGTGTATTACTTGCGTTAGCTATTTCTCCCCCCAATAAGGGGGATGGTTCCCAGTTGTAAAGATTTAAAGCCAACTCCTTTTCAGATAGGTCATGTGGACTATTTTTTGGTAAACTCAAGGAAGTTTGTTTTACCTTGTAAAATACGTAATGTACTTGTTTCGGTTAATCGAAATATCCATTCTTACTTGACCAATATATATATATATATGTGTGTGTGTGTGTGTGTTAGTTCTTATATTTATTTATTAATTAATAATAATAAATTTATTAAGAAATCTTTTAATTTAATTTTTATATATTTTAAATCAATTTTATGTATAGATTAGTTTAGATTAATCTTAATTTTGGGCCTATGAAATCCAAAGAGGGATGAAATCTTTTTTTCACCTTGTAGATATTTTTTAAATTTTTTTTAGATGTTTCATAAATAGAAAATTAAAATAAATTTGTCTTATTTGTATTTTTCAATTTAAACCTTACGAGGTTTCCTTTGCAACATTTAATACAAATATTAATATATTTACTTATATGACAAGACAATGCAACCCGCCTATTTGATTATGTCTTTTTTTACTTATTTAAAAAATATTAAAAATAATAATTACGCCATAAGGCGTTCCCTCTGAGATCAATTCCCCTCTCTGCCTACCTGTCATCCTCTTACAACATAGGATCTCATGTTAGACGATTGCAAAAGTTTCAACCGCTCGATCTAGTTTGGGAAACCGTTTGCGCATTTGCTTCCATCTTTGGCCTTCCATCTGCTCCATCTTTGGCCTTCCATCTGCTTTGAATTGTCATCGCCATTGTAGATACTTCGGCCTTCCATCTGCTTTGAATTCTCATCGCCATTGAAGATAGAGAAATCGTGTATTTCAATTCCTTCATCTGCAAGAAAGTAATTTGTGGTTTTTCCTTGATTTAGCTGCATGTTCTCTGAAACTGCGGGCTGATTTCAGACTCCATAGCACCGTAAGGTTTCCGGCTGGCGAGTACCATAAGGTCTGCAGGCAGATTGAGGTAAGAAGCTTGCAATGCTAGCGAGTATTAATATCTTTGTTTTAAATTTTTCTTGGTGCATATAATTTCGAAATGAATCTGAAAGAGACTGTAATTATGATTAATTCAAGAGAGAATTATAAGATATAACTTGCGCCATTTTGGTTATTTTTCTTAAAAATATTCATATGCCTTCTTTTCCCAAACTTCTCGAAGAATGTTTAGAGATTTCAAAGTAAATATTCGATAAAAATTCTGCGCTACAGAATTTCTTTGCTTTTAAGAACTGCTACTTTCTTTTCTACCTCTGAAGTCTTCGATTGATATTATCTAGATGCGTACTATAGGAAGTTGGTGTTCGTGGCACAGGGGCTTCACAGGTAAGGTCTGGCTCTAATTCCCTTTGTATATTCTATTGTCAAAATTCCGCTCTGCACGCAAACGGAGTTTGAATTTTCTTTTCGCTCTTTGATACCCTGGTATAGGGTAAATTTCCAAAATGTCTATGTGTCATCTTCTCTCGGCTCGATTTCCATGGGGCTAAGCCTGCTTAAGTTTTAATTTTTTGCATCCCCTGTCAAGTATTGCCCTTGAATCGTTCTCATACTCTCTGCTACCATTGTATTTCCCTATTATCTTCCAAACCAATGCATTCTAGTGTTGATATATATCTGGTGTTTCCCTTCCAGCGACAAAGGGGATTCTCAAGATTTCTTTTGTACGGGTAAATAATTTTTTCTTCGCTGAGTTTATAGCTTGTGAATAAGTTTTCGAATTTACTCTCCTTGCTTACAATTTGAATGGGTTTCTATGCAATGTGATAGATAAAGGTTTGGAGACCAGTGTCATCTACTGTTTCGTCTACCTCAGCTGTCACTAATAAATCTACTTAACTAATACCCCTCATTTGGATTCCATAATTCGTTCTCTCCATCCTAGTGATGGGTTTTATGATGCCCTCTAACTGAAAATATGGCGGGTTGTGTTCGAATATGTATAGTTGGTTATCATAATTACAGTGCATCTGTAACTTTTCCAAGGTTGGAATACCCCTTTACATAAACTTAACCTAATTTCTCATTAGAGTAATCGTACTCTAAAATTTCCTAGTGGTTGTATTCCTTCTGTGACTGTTTTATGGATTCATCAAACCCCAATTTGTAAATCTATATCTTTTTCAGTGTGTATTATCTGATTGGTTTGCTTTTGAAAAGTAAATACATTCGATTTACAAATACCCCTGAAGTTCATCAGTGTGAAAACGCTTGGTAAATTTATAAAGTTTGTGTTTTATTGCTCCATATTATACTTGGTGTAATTGTTAAACAGTAATGTTACTTCTCTGATTTACCTTTCGTTAACGCTTATATCAATTTAGTTTTGAAGAATTTGTGGTTTATTATTACTCAGGAATGTATTCATCCATTGCTTTGCTAAGCTCTTGTTGTTCATGGTTTTTCGAAACATATTAGTCTTGTAGGGTGTATTTATATGTATTTCACAACATCAGGATGATTTTACACGCGCCAAATTCATCACCCTTGTGCGTAAGGTGTGCATCCTACGCCCCTTTAGTATTTGATGTGGATTTCATATATTTCATATTTAATTAGAAAGTCATTCTCGTATATTACCCAAACGGAAACCATGACTTTTACTTTATATCTACCTGAACATGGTTTTTGCTTATGGTAGCCTGTAGCTAATGGAATGACTGGAATGCACTTGGGTTATTCAATTCACCCTCTGATTATCAATCAGAGTAGAAATTAATTGTGAGCTATTTGTGTCTGAGGGATATTTTCTTTATTGGTTAATTAGTAATTTTCACTTTTTCTTTAATACACTTTTTTTAATTCCAAAGAGTTGAATCCATCTCTCCACGCGTTCTCTTCCGTGTTAATTCTCAGTTGTACCAACACGTCCTTTTTAATAACATATTTTTTTCTGTACCATCAGACTCCTAAACGGAAATTGTATAATTTTCTAACTATGTTTCTCAATGATTGTTTACCTTAAGTTTTACTCATTCTACTAATAGATACCAACTAAGTCCATTTTAGAAAGTCAAATCCATTCTCATTCAATCCTCCACTGAGACACACAAAATATATCAGAATATTATCTGTATCCTATATAATTCTATATTTCAGAACTGTTATCAGTAGTTAAAAATAAAACAACAACTTGTGGAGTTCACTTTACACCTTAGTATTCATAAGAAGTTGAGTAAGTCTAGTTACATCTTGTTTAAGTTGCTTCTATTTGTGATATAACTATTTTTACATTACAATATACAACAATATTATTCAACTATGCCCATGCAAACAACATGCAAGAAAATAACTTAGAACAACATAATTAAATCATACAATAGAATATTCCACCTCCAACAAATAAAACATCTTTCATATCAACTAATGTGTAGGATAAACAATATTTTAAATAAACAAGAACCAGAAAATCTAACCATAACCACTGGATCTACTTGATATAAACAATTTTTCACCCAATCACGAACCTTTCACCACCAATTCTCCCCCAAGCTGAGATCTTCTTTTCCCCCCATAATCAACAACCTCTTGTGATTTTAGGCAATGCATTCTTATGCCTTACCTCCCTAACAGCCTTTCTTTAGTGGTGTCCAGCTTTCCAGGGTCTGCCAACCCCAATAGCCTAGGATTTTTCTTATTTTCCAAAAAGAATCTTCCCTTTTTCGTTAAAGCCTGCCTTTGTCTCTGGTTGTGTTTTATTCCCCCTTGCTCGGTTTTTTTCCGCACTGAGTGATTTAAATATTTTTTCCTCCCAGTCATATTAAATCACTTTTAGCCACCCGTAGGGATTTTTTGGGAGTAACTAAGGGAAGTTTATCTTGTTTTTATCCATCCACCTTAGTGATTTTGGGTAAGGATCTCATTAACTAAAAATGTTTCCCAAGTAATTATCGAGTTTATCTTTAATATTCAATTTTTTAATACATCACCATGTTGTATTTCAATAATGGTTCATTCTAAATAAAGAATATTTACATGAACACAGATGGATATTACACTTGGCTTGGTTGATGCAAATAGGATGAAATGCTTCTTGAGAAGGATTAGTAGCAATGAGATAGAAACAATAGTAAAAATATTCACTTAAACTTCTATTTGATCTCAAAAAGGATAGTATTAGGTGTAAGACCAAATAAAATTAACTTCAAATATATAATATTTACACTTATTCATACGTATGGAATGTGAGTGAATGTATGTATGTATTCATTGATTAAGTAAAGCCCTACTCTTTCCCAAGGTATTTCCCATTACTCCACCTAAATTTGGTGTATTGTCCTAAATTTTTCTTTGACTCCTTTTATTTTTAAGTTTACTTTTGTCTTATATTGTCTTAATATTAAAAATTGGTCCATGAATTTATTTATGAGGAATTCAAAAGCAAATTTATCCACGTAAATTTATGTTTTTATCTTATGTTCTAAATGGAAAGTTTAGAAAGGTCAAAGGTTACACTTAATTAGAAAATCTCATTATTCCTACCAAATATTTCATTTTAGAATTCTAATATTCACTTTGAAATATTTTATTTTATCATAAGTTTGTATTTATCTCATATGCCTTTATATTAATTCTTTTATGTTTTGATTTTTTTAAGTATATTCTAACCATTTTTTTCATAAATTCTAAATATAATTATGCATTTAAAAATGTAATTTAACCAATAAAAATATTACAAATTTGCAAAAATTGGATCATCAAATTTCTACTAAATATACTAAAATATATAATAATTAAAAAATATTATTTTTTTAATAATTATATATATATATATAGAGATATATATATAGCCGGGAGAAAATTTTATATAAATATTGACTATATATTATTGAAAATTATCTTATATATAAATTAATTTATTTATGATTTGACATATTAATTCAAGAATATTTTAAATGTTTATTTTATAGTGTGTAAATTTCATTAAAGAGAATAGTAAATTATAGATAAATTATAGAAAACAATGTTTCTGATTAATCACATTGTAAGGATTCTTTCCACGTTTCGAATCAACTAATGTGGTTCATCCTTAGGACAAGGTGAGAAATCAATGATCTCAAAGAATAAATAGCATGGATGCATCATTGTTCAGTGTTAGCCTTTCAAAATTAGCTGTTGGTGAAATAAAATTATTTAACTCATATTTAGTTAGAAACTAGCTGTTATGTAATAATTAATTATTTAATACCAAAATTGTCAATAATTTATCAATTTAAATAATAATATAATCTAAGAAAAACTTATTTATATAATATTATAAGTTAGAGTTGACCTACTCAATATGAATTAGGTAGAAAACTAGTCGTTATTATGATATAATAAATTAGTTACTAATAATATTAAAATAATACTAATTTATTTATATAATATTATTAGTTAATTAGAAAACTAGTCCTTATCATGATATAATAAATTAGTTACTAATAATATTAAAATAATACTAATTTATTTATATAATATTATTAGTTAAGGTTTACCTATATTATAACTATAATAGTATATATTAAAAAAAACATGCTCTTGAATTTTTATTTACTTATATTTGTTTTGTGAATTGCATGTATCTAAACATTTTAAATATTTTTTTAATATTAATATTAAATATTCTAATTATATTGTTATTTAAAAAAAAAAAAAAATTACTTTTAAAATCTCACTAAAAAATTTCTCAAATATACCGTTAATAAAAAAATCAATATTTCATCAAAATAATATATTATATTTTTTAATATTGTAAAAGTTTTCAATATTTTTATTTTATTTTTTAATGTTGTCAGTGTGAAAAAATTCACCGAGGTTAATTTTCAAAAACACTTAATACTACGGTATGTTCTAATCTACAATAAAGATAACAATGACCTAATTCTAAAGATAAGAATGACCTACTGCTAGTACTCAGAAAAATAGTGTTTTTCCTTTCAAATTTCCTTCCTTCCTGTAATACTGGCTTACTGTAAAGAGGTAAAAAAATTATAAATTGAAAAATATTGTGAGTCCTTGAATGCGCACTTTCTTCTCAAGGCAATTATGATACTGCTATTTGGATAACGGATTTTGTTGTTAAGAACATTTCACAACCGCTAAAAGGAAATAGGAAATAGTGCAGACAATGTTAACTTTGAATTTTGGTGCCACATGTTTCTCCGTTCTCTTTAATAACTCCGGAAAGGAATACAATATAGTTTAAACAAGGATAATCTGCGCTGTAGTTGGTTCCTGCCATCGTTTAAAAAATATAATAAACGTTATAGCAAAAGCACTGAATGCCTTTACACGTCGTTGAATCTCGTCTTTTAATTATAATTTGTTCATTGAATTGCTTAATTCGGTTTTTTAATTACGCCGTAAGGCGTTCCCTCTGAGATCAATTCCCCTCTCTACCTACCTGTCATCCTCTTACACCATAGGGTCTCATGTTAGACGATTGCAAAAGTTTCAACCACTCGATCTAGTTTGGGAAACCGTTTGCGCATCTGCTTCCATCTTTGGCCTTCCATCTGCTTTGAATTCTCATCGCCATTGAAGATAGAGAAATCGTGTTTGGGAAACCGTTTGCGCATCTGCTTCCATCTTTGGCCTTCCATCTACTCCATCTTTGGCCTTCCATCTGCTTTGAATTCTCATCGCCATTGTAGATACTTAGGCCTTCCATCTGCTTTGAATTCTCATCGCCATTGAAGATAGAGAAATCGTGTATTTCAATTCCTTCATCTGCAAGAAAGTAATTTGTGGTTTTTCCTTGATTTAGCTGCATGTTCTCTGAAACTGCGGGCTGATTTCAGACTCCATAGCACCGTAAGGTTTCCGGCTGGCGAGTACCATAAGGTCTGCAAGCAGATTGAGGTAAGAAGCTTGCAATGCTAGCGAGTATTAATATCTTTGTTTTAAATTTTTATTGGTGCATATAATTTCGAAATGAATCTGAAAGAGACTGTAATTATGATTAATTCAAGAGAGAATTATAAGATATAACTTGCGCTATTTTGGTTATTTTTCTTAAAAATATTCATATGCCTTCTTTTCCCAAACTTCTCAAAGAATGTTTAGAGATTTCAAAG
This sequence comes from Pinus tabuliformis, assembly GCA_031772625.1. Taxonomy (NCBI): domain Eukaryota; kingdom Viridiplantae; phylum Streptophyta; class Pinopsida; order Pinales; family Pinaceae; genus Pinus; species Pinus tabuliformis. The sequence goes on from CM062817.1 coordinate 635,608,696, forward strand.
TAAATATTCGATAAAAATTCTGCGCTACAGAATTTATTTGCTTTTAAGAACTGCTACTTTCTTTTCTACCTCTGAAGTCTTCGATTGATATTATCTAGATGGTTACATTCTCGATCAAAAACTCATTTCTATTTCGTAAATGATCTGAAATTCTATTTCAAAAATTACTTTTCTTCTTTGAATATATATGGACCGAGTTTTGCAGAGGTCAAATCTATGCAAAGAACAACGCTCCAAGTACTCCAAGGAAGTGTTTACAGCAGATTCTTTAGGGAAACGAAACAGATCTTACAACTTTTCCTCCTTTCATCTGCAAGAAAGTAATTTTGGGCTTTTACTTGGTTTAGCTGGATGTTCTTTGAAACTGCGGACGGATTTCGAACTCCACGAGCACCATAAGGTTTCCGGCTGGCGAGCACGATAAGGTCCGCAGACAGATTGAGTAGGAAGCTTGCAGGATTGGAAAACTTGTCGTCATTGGATCATCACAAGCCATGGAACCTCTGGCAAGAATTAGGCACTAACCGCGCTGTGGTTTAGAACGACTATACCTGTCCCTTTATGAACGAACCGTCTTCCCCTTCCTGCCATTTAAATATGGCTAGACTACATTACAGTGAACAACACAACAACTGTAACACTGAATTTCGATACTCAAGGCTTCAAGATTACCGAATTTCGGACTACATTACAGTGAACGACACAACAACTGTAACAGCTAATTTCGGTACTCAAGGCTTCAAGATGACCGAATTTCGGTACTCAAGGCTTCGAGATTTCAGAGGGATTCATGGATATGCCACTGTCTGGTTCAGAAGCCATGGCTTTTGAGGATGATATTGATAAAGATCGAGATGAAGCAGAATAATTAATCATTTTCAGACGACTATATATTTTATATTCATATGTTGTTTTTTTTTCTTGGTATGGTGTCATTTTGACCTTTGTATTATTGGTGAATTCAAATACTAAGTGAATTGCTTCAACAGAGAGTAGTTCTTGATGGATTGCTCGAAAATAACAAGCAGTTAACATACCGTCTTATTGTGAATTCCAGTACTGATGTTAATACAACATATGAGCAGGCAAAGACCAATTGTTGGAAAATCTACGTAAGGCCCAGGGCATCCGATCGAGCAGAGCCAAGACCAAGCAAGTAAGGTAAAACGCTTTCCGTCAGTGTCTTCCAAAACCGTTACTAAATTTTCTTCGCTGTGTCCTGAACCATAGACCTTCTCCTGAAGTGGTCACAACACCTTGGACCATGTATTCGGTTTTCTTACTTTTACAACAGAATTTATTACAATAAGAGAACGCTTGGTGTCTTTTTGGATTTTTATCTAATATATATCATTAAATTTAGATCTCCTGTGCTCTATTTTCATTATAACATTATGTGTCTATAAGTTCACTTAAAAGTCTATTTCGATGCTTTTTCTTTTACACTCAAAAAATTAGTTTGGTTGTAATTTTATTTTGTGAGAAGGGTCACCACGGTAAAATACATGATAAAGGGGAAACAACAAGTGCTTCTGTTTACAATCATCGTAGAATACTTAGCTGGAATCTCTGTTGTGTTGTATCAAAAAATAAGTTATAAGAATGATCACTTTTTATAAAAAGATATTGCATTATTTACGGATAAAGAGCATATGTTATTGACAATTATGTTATCCATATGGTTCTTATGTATACTAATTCGAATCCGAATCTTACATATTTTACTTCGTCCATTTTGTTGGTAAATTTCTCTGTCCTTAACATGACTTAATAGATATTATGATTTAATAGATATTAAAGTTTAGACAAAATAGATTAAGATAGGGCATACCAAATTGAGACTTTGACAACCCATTCGGACTTTATCTGCATCCATAATTTCTCAAAATCTATCGAATGAGAAGGGATCTCTCTGTATATGAATCTCCAACTAGATCCAGAACTGCACCTGCGAGAGCTGGATCTTTATCTTCAATAACTAGATCGAATTCAACCGGTGGATATGGGACTGGAATTGGACTGGGTTCAACTGAATCTACATTTCGGTGAAGTGATAACCTACTCAAAATTCTGGCAATAAAAGAGGTGAACAACGAAACAAAGACACGTGAACAACCGAACGAATTCTGGCCATAAAAGAGGTGAACAGCGAAACAAAGACACGTGAACAGCCGAACAAATTCTGGCCATAAAAGAGGTGAACGGCGAAACAAAGACACGTGGACAGCTGAACGAATAGAGAATGTGCGTGCACACTCTTGCTTTTGTTTGGCTATACGTTTGGTTTACAAGGGGAGAAATGGAAATTTGGTTCTGAGTATAAAATTGAAAATAAAAATGATTTGGAAATACATATATTTTTTTTATGTTTTAAAATGGTTTTAGGTATTAATAAAAATGATTTAATTTTTTTTTTTTTTAATTTTAAAATTGTTTTAGGTATTAATAGGTCTGAAAATTCTGGTAATAAAAGAGGTGAACAACTAAACAAAGATGTGAACAGCCCAACGAATATAGAATGTGCGCACACTCTTTTGTTTCGCTAAGTTTGGGTTTATAAGTGGAGAAATGAAAATTTGGCAAACAACCAATCAAAGACGTGAACCACTGAACGAATAAAGAATGTGCGTGCACATTCTTGTTTTCTTTTGTTTCGCTATAAGTTTGGGTTTATAAGTGGAGAAATGGAAATTGGGTTTATATGGAAATTTGGCAATAAAAGAGGTGAACAACCAATCAAAGACGTGAACAACTGAACAAATATAGAATATGCACACACTCCTGCTTTGTTCTATTATAGATTTGGGTTTTTAAGTAGAGAAATGGAAATTTGATTTTGAGTACAAAAATGGAAATAAAAATGATTTGGAAATATATTTTTTATGTTTTAAAATTGTTTTAGGTATTAGGAGAAATGAAAATTTGGTGCACACACACTCTTGCTTTGTTCTATTTCACTATAAGTTTGGGTTTATAAGTGGAGAAATGGAAATTGGGTTCATAAGTGGAGAAATGGAAATTTGGCAAACAACTAATCAAAGACGTGAACAGCCGAACGAATAAAGAATGTTTCTTTTGTTTCACTATAAGTTTGGGTTTATAAGTGGAGAAATGGAAATTGGATTTATAAGTGGAGAAATGGAAATTTGGCAATAAAAGAGAAATGGAAATGGAAATTTGGCAAACAACCAATCAAAGACGTGAACAACCGAACGAATAAAGAATGTTTCTTTTGTTTCGCTACAAGTTTGGGTTTATAAGTGGAAAAATGGAAATTGGGTTTATAAGTGGAGAAATGGAAATTTGACAATAAAAGAGGTGAACAACTAATTAAAGACATGAACAACTGAACGAATACAGAATATGCACACACACTCTTGCTTTTGTTCTATTATAGATTTGGGTTTTTAAGTAGAGAAATGGAAATTTGTTTTTTTCGCTGAAGCAAGCGCTGATCCTTCTAATTCATTAATTCAAAAGAAAAATTACATATTGTACATAAAACCTGATCCTTTATAAGAATTCAGGAAAAAACCCTACCTATTTTGGACCTGCCTTCCGACCCACCACCTATCCTACCTATGCTGACTATATACCCATTGGGATTAGAGCCAGGACTCACCAAGAGGAAGAAGAGCGCTCCTACCAACCAATAGCCAGGAATACACAATAGACAGAGCCCTACCAATTACCGGTATCCTTCTAATTCATTAATTCAAAAGAAAAATTACATATTGTACATAAAACCTTATCCTTTATAAGAATTCAGGAAAAAAGGAATCCCTGCCAATGACCAAGACCCCCCAAGTTACTACAGTGATCACCAAACTTCTGAGAAATAAACATGGAAAGGCTACAAGAGCCCCCACCCACTAGGGAAGTTCCGGATAAAACACACTTCCCAAAGCCAACATACGACCATAGACACCTCCGACTGCACAAAATCCACACACCACGAAAGAGGGAAAAAACGTGCCAAACCGGATGAATGGATAGAGCCCACCTGGCCCCACAAAAACAACACATTTGATCCCAACCGTTGATCTTGGCTGCTAGATCCAACGGCCATAAATCATATCGCACAACCTAACACGACTAAGAGATGGTGTGCGATCGAAGGCGGTTTCAAAGTCAACCAACCTGCCACGTGTTACAATCTCTATGGGATCGCTCCTGAAACTGCAAAACCATAAACCGCTCATGAATCGCGCGATCTCCAGAAAATCGACCATGTTGTGGTTTTCAAGCCCGAAAGCAAAAAGAGGGAAAATTCCAGTTGCTGGAAAAACTAACCACGCATTCTATTTATTCTTGCTATAGAATCAAAATCTCATACTATGCTTGTTTGGGAAAAAACCCGGCAACTTGTCTGCCGATGAACTGAGAACCTCGTTCAACTGATTCCGGGATAAAATGAGACATACTTTAGCTTGCCTTTCTACCAAGTACATACTGATAGGTTGTATAAGTTCTTGCTGGAAAAATCAATTCATGCTTGTCAACCTGGCCCGATATCTAAACACTTCTCTGTCCTCTGTGGCTTGTTCTTCATAGAGAACCTTTAAACGGTTTTGAGGTATCTCCTGCCACTTTTTCACCATTTCGCCATCAGCATTGTTCACCCCTTGGTTGGCCAGAAGGTCCGCTAGTTTATTGGCAAATCGTCGAACATGGTTGAAGCTAACCATTCGAAGCTCCTGGAGGTGAACGTGGATTCTTTGGTAGACCTGGATTAGTTTCCAATGAGTAGAGACTTTCTCTCGTCGAGTACCGTAGTTGATTCTTTTCACAGAGTTAATGGTAATCTCTGAGTCCGCTTCTACAATGACATTTGAGCCATGGTTCTGGATCAGAAACTCTAGCCATTGTTCCAAAGCCATTAATTCTGCCATATTATTTGTGGCTCTTCCCAAATGGCAGTGGAAGATAAAGATAATACTGCCCTTTTCATCTCTTAAAACTCCTCCAAAACCAGTTGTTCCCGGGTTGCCTTTTGAAGCCCCATCAATGTTGTATTTCAGATAGCCTTTCGGTGGTGGTTCTCAAAAATCCTTCTTTGTATCCATAGTTATGTCCTTCCTAATCAATCCTTAGGGAATAATCCCTTTCATTCCCAGTTATCTGAGAATTCTCAGCGCAGTCTTAGAGGGGGGATTTTTTGGGAGATTGCATACTGTGATACAAGCTGTCTCCCTGAGCTGTTTTAGGATCTGATCAAATAGTCTATGAGGAATAACCTTTTCATTCTTAAAAATTCTTTTATTTCTTTCTTTCCAAACATTCCAGATAATGAAGCTTGGCGTGAAGGCCCAGGCCAAATTAAGGAACTCATTCTCCGAATAGTTTCCTCTCCACTTGTTTAGGGTATTTGTGATACTACTTCTGTCCCTATCTGTCTATTGGAAAATGGTAGAGAAAGAATCCCACAACCAGGTGGTGTAAGAGCAGTTGTTAAGAATGTGCTCCATGGTCTCCTCCTGCTCTTCATAGAGCTGGCATCTGGAAGGCCCCATAACGCCCCTTTTCCTAATGTTGTCCCAAGTCAAAATTTTCTTATGATGAACCAACCACGTGAAAAGCTTGATCTTCATCCAACCTTGGTGCTTCTAGAGGTGCTGCCAGGTATTTTCTGGAACATTGGAATCAAGCTCAAGGAGAATACCTTTAGCTTCCTTAAGATTAAAGGTGCCTTTATTGTTATTGCCCCATCCCAATTGATCCTTCCCCTCTGTTACTAAAATAATTCTTTGTTTAAGCAAGCTCCCAAGAGCCTCTGCTTTAATTTTAATGGGGCTATCATCTCTGCAGTCAATTTTTCTCCAGCTTCTCCACTTTCTGGAGTTCTGAGCAGGATCCCAGAAATCCTTAACTTTGTTTAACCCTTGGGAATCTGTTTCTTGCTTGAGGCTTAAAAAATCCTTTGTTAACAGTGTTGGCTCTTGTTGCCATTTGTCCTCCCAAAAGAGTGCAAGATCTCCTGCTTTGATTTCCCAAAAATTGTTTTTTTGAACTAGGCTTCTATTTTCCTAGGCTCTGTTCTAGATGTGAGATCCTTTTAAATTTCCAGACATTCTTATGAGATCATTAGTGTGCCAAGAGCTGGCATATTTATCTTTCCAGATCCTTGCCCACTAGGCTATTGGCTCCTGAACCCATCGCCAACAAAGCTTGGCTGCTAGCGCTTTACTAAGAATCTCCTGATCATCCAAGCCTAGACCCCCATGACTCTTGGGTTTACAGATTTTATCCCAAGAGACTAGGGCCCACTTCTTCTTTGTTTCTTCCTTGCCCTAGAGGAAATCTCTTTGCATATTCCTGAATTGATCTAAAACTCCTTTGGGAGCTAGGAGGGCTGTTAACATAAAAACCGGGATAGATTGCAAAACTGCCTTTGTCAGAACCAACCTGCCTGCCAGGTTCAAGACTCTGAAGGTCCAATTTTTGACTTTGTCCTGTAACTTATTAAGCACCGGTTCCCAGATACTCTTGTGCATAGGTCTGGCAGTGAGAGGGATTCCCAAATACTTTGTGGGGAGTGAATCCCTTTGCAAGCCAAGAATTCTTGAAATATTTCTCTGAATAGCAATGTTAGTGTTTAAGAAGAAGATTTTTGACTTAGAGAGATTGACTTCCATACCTGTAGCCATGGCAAATTCCTTCAGGATTTTATTGTAGGCTAAAGCTTCTTTGACTGTGGGGATTCCTTGCAACATGGTGTCATCAACAAATTGTTGGTGAGTCAGAGCTTGACCATGCTCAGATAATTGAAGACCTTTGATTTTGCCCGTTTCCCTGGCATGCTTAATGGATCTGCCAAGTCCTTTCATCATGAGAATAAAAAGAAAGGGAGAGAGCGGGTCTCCCTGCCTGAGACCTCTAGAAGGAATGAAAATATCTGAGGGAGAGCCATTCACCAAAATTGAAAAGCTGGATGAATTCACCAGAGCCATGACCCATCTGACCCATTTGTGATCGAAACCAAAAGCAGTGAGAACCTTCTTGATGTAAATCCAATTCACCTTGTCATATGCTTTGGCGATATCCAATTGCATGATCATCCCCGCCTGCTTTTTACTAGTAAGCATGTGTATCACCTCATGGGCTTGAATAATGTTATTTAAAATTTGTCTGCCCTCCACATAACCTACCTGTTCCTCTGACACTAAGTAAGCCTCCAAATTATTTCCTCTTGTTTGCATAAATTTTCCCATTCTTGATGAAACTCAAATCTATTGAGCCATTTGCTATGAATTTGTTTTATTTTTTGAATGGAACATTTGGTTTCCTAGATGAAGATCATATCTAGCATTTCTTGTTTCATTCTATAACTTAGCATTCTTTGTTTTCTTTTACTACCTATACCTATAATATTCCAGGATGTGAACTTCATAATTCAATATTTGTAAATGAGTAACTGGTTAGGTCTTTCAACTTACCTGAGTCTATCATTAACTTTCCACACTCCATCAAGAGGTCCTTTTGCTTTTTCCTACCCCTTTTCTTTCCTGCATTTCTGGTAGCTAATCCTAGAGTTGATTTACTTGTTTTCACACCTCTGTACTCTTGCTTGTCAATGGTTTTTCCTTTATCTAACCCCCTTTCCTGAGTTTTCCATAAAAACAACTGTTGAATTCTGTTGCAATCTTCTTGGGGTAGTGAATCTATCCCTCCTGTGGTTCCCTGCATTAAGAACCCTTCCAGATTTAGGTGTTCCTTATCTATAATTTCTTGAAGTTCATGGTCCTCCAGATCTGTTTCACTCTGGGTCATTTCTTGATCCCTCTCTAGTTCTGTTTCACTCATCATAGTTTCTTTCTTATTACCAATCTCTTGTGTTGGGTTGTAGTTTTCTTCCTTTTCGTTTTCTTTAGGGTCGTCCTCCATAGATTGGTCTTCATTTGCCATTTCTTCATTCTCTTCCAGTGCTTGATACCTATTTTGACTGGCCTTTTGACCCTCATTACAAAGATGTTTTGGTCCTTTTTTGCCTCCTTTTCCTCTACTTGCCACTTTCTGAAAGCTTTATGTGTCCTTTATGGCATTTTGTTTGCTCCTGTTGTCTGCTCTACTAAGAGGGCAATCTCTGAACAAGTGTCCATGTTCGTGGCATTTATGACATCTGAACGGGATGTGCTCATAGTCCACTGTTTGCACCCAATCCTCATCAAAAACTTCCAGGATGACTTCATTTGGAAGGGCTCTAGATAGATCCATTTCTACATAGATTCTTGCATAGGAAGTGTATTTGCCCCTTCTTGTGGCTTCTGAAGCTTTGACAAAACGACCTAGTTTATTGCCAATGGCAGCAAGCGATTCAGTTTGCCAGTAATCAAGAGGTAGAGAATAGAGCCTTTCCCAGACAAGTACCGAAGTGAAAGTCTCTCGCTATGGAACAAAGTTCATTATCCAAGGGCGCATATAGAGGCCAGTTGCTACATAAAAGTAGGGTCCTCCTTTGAATATTTTGTCTTTGTCTTGGATGCTTGTGAACACCATGGTGAAGAATCCCTTTGACCCAAGATCCAGATCGAAGCTTCCTTTGGGTTTCCAGTGGTACTTGATCCATATCTGTAAATCCTTTTCCATGGGCCATAGTCCCATGAATTTGCAGATTATAGCGTAATTCCCCATATGTTCCCTGTGTGCCTGCAGTGCAGGGTCATTTAGCACTACTCTAGGAGTAGTATCCGTTTTGGGTCTGCATGGTCCCTTTTGTTTATTGTCCCTTGTTCTCTAGATTTTGTCTTCTTCCTCCTTATCTTTAGTGCTGACATTTTCCTTGGGCCTAACCCCATCTGTCTCCTTTTCATTATTATTTTTTTCCTCTTCCACAGAACCTCTAACATTACCCAGTGGAGACTTGCCTCTGCTGGCTACAGCCTCCTTGTAGGAGGGAGTGGAGCTCCCTCCTCTGTGGCCCTCCATTAGGAGCAAGCACTGAAACTCTCAGAAACCCTAGCTGCATGTTTTTCTCTCGCTCCTCTCTTGGTACTCCCTAAAACAACAATGGTTGTGTCGGCCAAGATACCGTAGAGAAATGAAATTTGATTTTGAGTATAAAAATGGAAATAAAAATGATTTGGAAATATATTTTTTATGTTTTAAAATTGTTTTAGGTATTAGGAGAAATGAAAATTTGGCAAACAACCAATCAAAGATGTGAACAATGGAACAAATAAAGAATGTGCACGCACATTCTCATTTTCTTTTGTTTCGCTATAAGTTTGGGTTTATAAGTGGAAAAATGGAAATTGGATTTACAAGTGGAGAAATGGAAATTGGATTTACAAGTGGAGAAATGAGAATTTGGCAATAAAAGAGAAATGGAAACAAAAATTTGGCAAACAACCAATCAAAGATGTGAACAACCAAACGAATAAAGAATGTGCGCACACATTCTTATTTTCTTTTGTTTCGCTATAAGTTTGGGTTTATAAGTGGAGAAATGGAAATTTGGCAATAAAAGGGTGAACAACTAATCAAAGACATGAACAACTGAACGGATATAGAATATGCACACACACTCTTGCTTTTGTTCTATTATAGATTTGGGTTCTTAAGTAGAGAAATGGAAATTTGATTTTGAGTATAAAAATGGAAATAAAAATTATTTAGAAATATATTATTTATGTTTTAAAATTTCTTTAGGTATTAGGAGAAATGAAAATTTGGCAAACAACCAATCAAAGACGTGAACTGCCGAACCAAGCACATTATTGTTTTCTTTTGTTTCGCTATAAGTTTGTGTTTATAAGTGGAGAAAAGGAAATTGGGTTTATAAGTGGAGAAATGGAAATTTGGCAATAAAAGAGGTGAACAACCAATCAAAGACGTGAACAACTAAACAACTAAGACGTGAAAAACTAAACAACTAAACGAATATAGAATATGCACACACACTCTTGCTTTTGTTATATTATAGATTTGGGTTTTTAAGTAGAGAAATGGAAATTTGATTTTGAGTATAAAAATGGAAATAAAAATTATTTGGAAATATATTTTTAATGTTTTAAAATTGTTTTAGGTATTAACACGTGGCAACCCTAAAAAAAATTATCTCAAAAATTGATTGGAGATAAAATTTTTTATAATTTTTTAAATGTTACTAAGTAAAAATAAAAATGGTTACATAGGTGACTGAGTCTAATTTTATCTCAATAAATTGTGTTTTAAGGAGAAGTGACATCATAAACTCAAGCCCATCTACAATAGTCCATGTACTATTCTGAAGCAGGTTGGTGTGAATGCATGTCATTTAGATTTGCCCAACTTTGCCTCCATAGTTTGGTTAATGTTAATCATCTCAAGCCTTATATGTCATTTAGATTTGCCTTGCCAACTTTGCCTCCACAATGTGGTTAATGTTAATCATTTCAAGCTTTATGAAACTCCTATTCTTGAAAGGGAAGTTCAAGTGACATCATAAACTCAAGCCCATCTACTATAGTCCATGTACTCTTTTGAAGCAGGCTAGTGTGAATGCATGTCATCTAGGAAGCTCAAGTGACATCATAAACTCAAGCCCATCTACTATAGTCCATGTACTATTTTGAAGCAGGTTAGTCCATGTACTATTTATCTAGATAAATTGTGTTTTAAGGAGAAGTGACATCATAAACTCAAGCCCATCTACAATAGTCCATGTACTATTCTGAAGCGGGTTGGTGTGAATGCATGTCATTTAGATTTGCCCAACTTTGCCTCCATAGTTTGGTTAATGTTAAGGTTAATGTTAATCATCTCAAGCCTTATATGTCATTTAGATTTGCCTTGCCACAATGTGGTTAATGTTAATCATTTCAAGCTTTATTGAACTCCTATTCTTGAAAGGGAAGTTCAAGTGACATCATAAACTCAAGCCCATCTACTATAGTCCATGTACTATTTTGAACCAGGCTAGTGTGAATGCATGTCATCTAGGAAGCTCAAGCGACATCATAAACTCAAGCCCATCTACTATAGTCCATGTACTATTTTGAAGCAGGTTAGTCCATGTACTATTTTGAAGCGGGTTGGTGTGAATGCATGTCATTTAGATTTGTCTTGTTAGCTTTTCCTCGACAATGTGGTTAATGTTAATCATCTCAAGCCTTATGAACCTCCTATTTTGGAGGAGGAAGTTCACATTTCCCACTTGTTAGCTTTGCTTCCACAATGTGGTTAATGTTAATCATCTCAAGCCTTATGAACCTCCTATTCTGGAAGAGAAAGTTCACATTTCCCACTTCTGGATTTTTAGCAGTTGTTGGAGGAAGACACACGATTAGACCTATAGCAGCAGTTATGACGTATCTTGATGGGCACCAAAGCCTGATGGGCACCAAAGACAGCTTCCTTAGGAAGACACAATGTTAGACTTGTAGCAACAGTTATGACGTATCTTGATGGGCACCAAAGCCAGCTTCCTTCTTAGGACAAATGGTTGTCCCAGGTTTCTTAATAGTTAGTTGTAGGATAATGAAGGCATGGTTAATCTTAAGCACTATGCATTTTTTATTTATATTATTTCTTAGTTAGCACTCACTTTGCCAAAACAACTAATCAACTAATCAGATCTCATCTTAAGTAAAATATTATAAAAGGAATTTTCTTAGAAACATAAGAATGTTTTGGGAATCAATATTCTTATGCTTATGTTTGCAAGTTTTCATCTTCAACATTTGAATGTTATGGCTTATCAATCAGCCAACCACTAATGTAGGGAGGCATATCCAGTGGTGTAGCAATTTACAGATGGGAAAGAGGTTGATATCACCTCCAGAGCTCCCAAAATATGCAGTGATTTGGGAGGCATATCTAGTGGTGTAGCAGTGTGCAAATGGGAAAGAGGTTGATATCATCTCCAGAACTCCCAAAATATGTAGTGGTTTGGGTCGTCAGATCCAAGAGGACAAATTAATGACAAAGTATGCACCAGCGTAATAGATTTTTATATGTCACGATTCTTCCCCAGTTTATGCCTTACGGTGTTTCCTTTGCAACATCTGGGGCAATTGCTAGTAATAATTCTATTAATTATTTTTTATATAAATACAGTAGCAAAAAAGGTTGTGTGAAGGATTTAAAGTTTTTGAAAAAAATTGTATGGACCTGGAATGAAGCCAAATGAAAAGAAAATTAAAAACTCCATTACTCTTTAATAGAGCAAAATTAAAAGAAAATCTTTAAAACCCCGGTCCCCCATTACATTACCGTTTGAATGCCTTTTATAAAAGGAGTTATGCCGCTAAGTAAATGTTGGAGCCCTTGTGTTCTTTTCGCGGATACAGGGGATCGGCAAATTCTTGCATAGGCTGTTGTTCTTGTGTTCGATTATCGGTTATGGGTTTATTGGTCGGCCATTCGTTTTGATTTGTCCTGCATTGGCTTTGCTTTTTTTGCAGTGTTCTCTATTGGAATTGTTCGTCCTGATTTGTCCTGGTTTACTGTGTGATGTTTTCAAATTCTTCAATGAATTAGGGCACAACACCGTAGGTAAAATTGAGGATATTATAATTTCTTATTTTCAGCTAATAACTTCTTAATCGGCACTATTGCAGTGAATGATTTACAGATTTCTAGTGGACGATTTACAGATTTGTTGTGTCACCGAGATTTAGAGATGGTGCGCAGGTGGTACAGTTTGCGAAATGTGTGTGCCCTGCATTTACAATCGGGGAATTTCAAGGATTTTCGATTTCCATATAAAATTTTCATGGTTTTGCCAAAAATAAAATAAAATAAGGCGATGAGTTGAGATTCTTTTCGGTTGTTTCCGATCTTTGTGTAGATTAGATGCTCTTGAAATTTCTTAGACTGTCGGTTGTTGTTTTCTCAGGTTTTGAGAATGTGTGGTTAAACTAAATTTAATTTTAATAATGCATTTCTTGAATTATTTGACATCAGTAGCGATAAGAGCGCCTTTTAATGTCCTGATTTTTCTTTTAAAGATTCGATCAAATTAATGTAAATTTTGATAGACTTACGAAATTATTTGCCATGGTACCTGTAAAATGTTCAAAGAGAATTATTTTTTCATGGCCTTCGTAGCATATTTATGTTGAAATATTTGATGAAATCATTCTGTAAGACGTTTGTAGCATATTTTTGTGCAAGGATTCAATTCCAGATAAGGAATTCTTGTCTCTACCTTCTGTGGCTTTCTCCTCTGCTTTTGCAACGACCGGTGCCTCTACTTATGCCGTTGGCTCCCTATGAACTAAGCTCCAACCGCCTATGCTCCTAAAAGACTAAGTAGGTAGTTTTTTTTGTGAAAATTCCATTAAATTAATTTAAGTTTTCATATACTTATGAAATTATTTGGCATGGTATTTGTGAAAATGTTTGACAGAGTACTCATTTTTCAGGCATTTGCAGTAGATTTATGTCAATGTGTTGATAAAATTATTCTAAACAATACTTTTTTCAATGATTTTTGTCTAGGGATTCAGTTCGGTATAAAGAATGGTTTCCTTTAATATGTTCTTTTTAATATTGAATTTATAGGTTAATGAAAATGAGATACGATGAACCGTGAGCAGAAAAATGAATGAAACGTGATGAAATTAATACCTCAATTAGAGGTGTTGTCTTAATTTTATAAATTTAGAGAATATATATGTGTGAGAGAATATATATTTGTGTGTGTGAAAATATATATTCAATTCCAAATAAGGAATACTTTCTCGCTTTTTCCTGGTGCGGACCTCTTTACTTGCCTATCTACTTCCATTGCTGCCTATGCAGTCATATCTGCTTCACATTCCATGAGCCATTTTGTGAAATTAAATGACATGGTCAAATGCTTTTACTATTAAAGTTATATGATAGCAGGAATTGAAAGGTTAAAATGAATTTGTAATGATTAAATTAATTCCTCAATATAGTTACTACCCTCCCCTGAGAGAGTTGTTCTTTTGTTTGCAGCTTCACTCTGTTTCTTACATTCCGTAGTCAAACAATGGGTTGGTTAGCCGGGTTGTGCAGAAATTTCAATAGAACCATCAATCGCAATAGATACGTCTGAATTCTGTGTACCCGAAACCAAGTATAAATTATGTTTACCGGAAACCATAGTTACCAAATTCGAATTCGAATTCGATTCGATAAGATAAAAATTTGAATGAAAAAAATTTAATTTGCAAAAAATTCGATAATAGACATCATAAAAACATTTTTTTTTCTTAATTTTTTCACAATTTATTTTGAATTATGAATATTTTTTTATTAATTTTAAATAATATAACAATGTTAGAAATAAAATTACTATTCATCTTTTCTATCCAAAACATCAATCTTTCCATAAATAAAAACTAATTAAATTAAGTTACTTCACACATTTCGGTTTCCATGATTGAAAAAACAGAAATTTTCTAATAATAATTTTACCTTCTATTTTGTTCTGCCTTTTTAACTTTTTATTTTCCTTCTTTATATATGCCATCTAAACTCTTTATTTCGATTCATAGAATCTTGTAACAATGAAAAAATAAGCTACTTTCACTTATTTTCTGTTATTGAAAAAACTGATTTTTTCTAATTTCACTGATATTTTCAATTTTTACTTTCTTTTTCTGCTGGTCATTTTTCTTCTTTCCCTATATTCCATCCCGCTTCTATCTCTCTTTTCAAAGTAATGGCCTCCTCCCGTCTCACTCTGCTTCCCTCATTCGGTCCGTTAAGTGTTGGGAGGAAAACATTGCGATTGAAACCCTCTCAGTTGGTAATGCTTTGGGGTTTGAATTTGTTTAGAGTATACTTGTATATTTTTCTATCCAAATATACAATTAACAGTTGGATTGACTTTGAAATGGGTGACTGTTTACTAACCCTAACTCCTTGTCATTTTCAGATTTTCCATATATGGTAAGAAGGCATCCTGCGCACAGAATTAACAAACTGCATTAACCCCGCGATTAACCTTTAATGCAATGAATCGGATTGAATTTCTGCGAACTGTTCGGCGGACGAATCGAATCGGCGAATTTCCGTACTGTTTGCCCGAATTCGGGCGAACTTGGTAACTATGCCGGAAACCATTAATAGCAACAAAACCCGCAACCGATCCAACAATGATTTCATTTTTTTTACCTGTAGATTTTTCTCCTATTTTTTATTTTTTATTCCATTGATTGATTGAGATAAAATAGTACAAAATAATAAGCTGGTAGGGGCGCAGTTCCGGAAGGTGTTACCATCCTCAACTAGCTAAACAAATGCTATATGGAAGCTTTCACTCAGCCTGAACATGGGTGAATGGATGGTAGAAGCCAATCTGAAGACTGTTTCTTATGCTATTGGTTCAGTAACTATAGTTCACCCACGGTCAGAAGCTTAGTACAATGCATGTATGGGAAGTAAGTAGGGGACTCAGACACATACTATTAAGCCCCGAAAGGCTTTTTTTTAGGAAAGAATTGCAGCTAATCATTTGAAAAAAAAATTGCACTTAATCATTTGAGTGGTTAGCCCTGCTTTTTGCGTGAACACATTTTCATTTCTCTCTGCTTTGCATTTGCCTCACCCTGATTTTCACTATGAAATATTTTGTTATGTATTTATGCTTTACTTATTCTTTTTACGGATTCTATCCTATTTTTTGAAGTAGGCTGCTTAGTATTATCATAAGTTTTTTTTTCAATCAAGAGGTGACTTTTATTTCCAAAGAGAATTAATAATATGTTAAGAAAATTCTCAGATCTCATGGACCAACGCAATAAGGCTAATTAAAGTATTTAATAATATCATTTTTAATGGTTGAAACTAAAATAAATATGATTAATTAAAAGTCTACCTTATTAACTTGATAGGCAGAAATTTACTTATTTAATAATATCAAAATGGTTGAAACTAAAATTTCCCATTTTTTCACATGTTGGAAGCATAATATATCATGTGGAGTTTACATGTAGTTTTAGTATCAAACCAGGTTGAGATGTTTATTTTGGGGACGTTTCTTTTGGGATATGACATTCGTTTCAATTTTATTGCTTCTTTGACCATTGTATATTAACCAAATATATATTTACACTTCATAAAGAAATTTGGTATTGAAATATAGATTAAATATATAAGTAATAGTTTAAAAAAATAGTGTTTAGAGAAATTGATAATTAGGCCAGATTTATTCTCACTTACATACACATACTGTCAATAAAACTTTGGAAGCATAATATATCATGTGGGGTTTACATGTAGTTTTAGTATCATACCACGTTGTGATATTCAGCTTATCTGACCATTGTTGTGCGAGACACAGTGTACAACCCACTATGGGGGTAGATCTCATGTAAACATAAATGTAAACACACACAAACATTTAACATGTAATGCTTAACATTTAACATTTTTAACCTAATGTGGGTTCTATTTAAAAATCAATCTAACTATTATTATGTATATACACAATATGAATTTAAAATATGAATAAGTTTATGAACACTCAAAAAAGAGATGTGGTAAATAAATAAAAATATAAATAAACTAGAGTTATTGTAAATAAATAAAACTATTTTTATTTTTAAGCCATAAACTTCTTTATATTTACAAAAACTCAAAAAATAGGTTTTATTTAGGTGAAGCCCATGAGCCAAATACCATAGGACAAATTATTATTAATACCATGGGCCAAATACCATATTTATAAAATAGTTATGATAGATAAATAGATATAAAAGAGGTATAAAGAAGTATGGTAAATAAATAAAAATATATCGAATAGGATTAGAAATCAACATCTAATTATATACCAAGCCTATGGGCCAAATACCATGGACCAAATAATTTTTTTTTTTCTAAATTATGCTAAATTCTATTACTGTAAAATAATGGTACACTGAGGCTTTAGCCTTTGCATGTTCATGCCATAGTTTAGGGTAGCAACCAGCAAAACAGAGTCTGGACTACCCATAATGGGAAACCAGTCTAGTTCAAAAATAAGATTGCATGAGTTATCTTGCTGCCCACGCAGGGGAAACCAGCAATTACGCGTAGTATTTAACCATTTTTTCAGAAAACATAAAAAGAAATCATCCAAGTAACCAGATGACAACAATTTTCCTAAAAAAACCGTAAAAAACATATATCCTAATTCCCAGAACCTGAGACTCGTAGACACGTGGCAAGTTGTGTGGCCGATCAGGTGTGATGCGGAGGCGACAGGTGTTCCTCATGCTGGCGAATCAGGTGTTGTGCGGAGGCGATAGGTGTTCCTCAACAACGAAGCACCTGTATTCATCCATGTCGTCTTCTGCCTTCTGTGAAGCCCTCGTGTCCTCTTCCTGCTGCGCCTGGTGTTCCTCCACGACAAAACATCTGTAAGGATCCATGTCTTCGTCGGCTTGATGGTCTTGGTCCTTCTCCTCGTCAATTTGCTTGTCCATAGGAGTGTCCCACTTCAGCCGTGCGCAGTGTGTGCTCTCC
Source organism: Pinus tabuliformis (assembly GCA_031772625.1). Classification (NCBI taxonomy): domain Eukaryota; kingdom Viridiplantae; phylum Streptophyta; class Pinopsida; order Pinales; family Pinaceae; genus Pinus; species Pinus tabuliformis. Next base: position 635,626,096 of record CM062817.1, read on the forward strand.
TTGACCGTAGCTGGCGCCGCGCTGGTATGGCATCCACCTTCTGTGGCCTGCTCCTCCTCGTTGGAGGTGATGGAATGTGTGCCCCCCTCGGCTCTAGCAGGCGTCACGCTTGAGTGGCGTCCACCTTCTGTTGCTTGCACCTCCTCATGAAAGGTAATGGAGATGGTGGCAGTTAAGATGGGCTGGTTCAAGGAACAGCGGTAGAAGAATTGGGCTGAGTGGAGGGGCGGCTGTGGATTGGAGGGAATTCCACTGGGTGGCGAAGCAGAGTGTGTTGGATGGAGGCAGAGAGGCCGTGAGCGGCCTCTGCCACTACGAGTATTTGGGTAGCAGCTTGAAGTCAGATGAGCCGAAGAGGAGGTGGTTTCAGAGGCTGGAGCCGGAGGAGAGCGGGGCAATCTGCCTCTGCTGCCGCCTCTGCGACTACGCATTCTATGGCGAGTTCTGGGCATATTGATACCAGGGGTAGGAGAATGTCTGCAAGTAGACGGCTCAGAGTGATGAGAGGGCGCAGAAGGTTCAGAGGTTGGCACAGAGGAGGGATTAGCTACAGATGCCGAGTGGAAGATGAGATTGCAGATCAGGCTTTGAGTAAAGTGAATTCCCGGGCCAAGATCAGTGCAGCAAAGGATGCTGCAACGCCTACCCGTGGCAGTGCGAGAGCTTGGTGCTGCTGCTGCCTGAGGACATTGGCATTGCAGAGGCAGGGGATAAGAGACAGGGGCGGTGGAGTTAATTTCACCGGAGGTCACCATTGAGCTGAGCCGAGGCGGGTAGATGCAGGCGGGTTGAGGACAGCGCCAGCTTAAATGCCATTTATGGCCAGCGTTAATACAATTTATAGATTGGTGTGTAGGGTTACGGAGGGCCATGTGGCAGGGCCACTTGCCGTTCCGTTCTGCCGCCAACTTAATATCTGTTATGTGCACCCGCATCTGGGATGAAACAAATAATTATTAATAACATGCAAAAAAAAATATTATTAACCCTAAGATTAATATTTAAATATTAATGTTATTATTATTATTATTATTATTAAATCTAATATTCATATTAATATTATTAAATTTAATAACTTTGGATTAATACAATATTAAAATTTGCTATATTATAATATATATTAATATATATCATGATATATATATTAACTCTAGACATATATGAGAGGGAAGAAAAAAGACATAGAGGGATAGAGGTGGAGAGATGGGAGGAATCACGAGGGAGAGATGGAGATAAACTGAAGGAAGGGGGAGAGGACGAATGAAGAGAGAGAGAGAGAGGGAGAGGAGTGAGAGAGGTAGAGAAGGGTATAAGAGGGAGAGGGAGACATAAAGATGGAGGTGGGAGAGAGAGGAGTAGATAAGGAGGGAGAAGGGGAGAGGGAGGGAGATAGTGAGAGGATTGGAGGGCAAAGAGAGAGAGATGGGGGAAGAGAGAGGGAGGTAGGAGAGAAAGGTGAAGAGAGGAAGGAAAGGAGGGAGGAGGAGAGAGGGAGGGATAGAGAGACAGAGTTGGAGGGAGAGAAGAAGAAAGACACAGAGAGTGGAAGTGGAGAGAGAGAGGGACTGACAAGGGAGATATGAAGAGAGAGTGTGTATGTTTAAGGGTGAGATAAAGACATAAAGAAGGAGAGATGGAGACAAGGGAGGAGAGAAGGAGAGAGAAGGATAAAGGGAGGGATATAGTAACATAGTTGGAGAGAGAGAGAGTGATGGGGGAAGAGAGAGGATTGGTGGGCAAAGAGAGAGAGAGAGAGAGAGAAATAGAGAGAGGGGCATATAGAGGGAGGCGGGAGAGAAAGGGGGAGAGAGGAAGGACAAGAGGAAGGACTTGACAGAGAGGAAGAGATTGATGGGGAAGAGAGAGTATTGGAAGGGAGAGCGAGAGAGAGAGAGAGAGAGACGAGTGGGGGAAGAGGGAGGGAGGTAGGAGAGAATGGGAGAGATAGGAAGGATGAGAGAGAGGACTTGAGAGATAGGAAGGATGAGAGAGAGGACTTCAAAGAGAGGAGGGGAGAGGGAGGGATAGAGAAATGGATTTGGAGGGGGGGAGAGGGAGGGAAGAAGAAATACAGAGGGTGAGAAGTGGAGAGAGAGAGGGAGTGGCAAGGGAGAGGTGGAGAGAGAGTGTGTATGTTTTGGGTGGGGTACTGAGACAAAGAAAGAGAGATGGAGAGAAGGGGGAAGAGAAGGAGAGATAGAGGCATATGGTAATAGAGTTGGAGGGTGAAGAGAGAGATAGAGAGAGAGGTAGGGGGGAATGGAGAGAGAGGAAGGAAGAGAGAGATGATGTGAGAGAGTGGAGAGGTAGGGAAAGAGAGATGGAGATGGAGGTGGAGAGAGAGGAGGTAAGAAGAAAGACATAGAGAGATAAATGTGGAGAGAGAGAGAGAGTGATAATGAAGATGGAGAGATAGGTATAGAGGACAACAAGAGGGAAGAGAGAGAAGCGGGGGAGAGGTAGAGAAGGGGAAGAGAGAGAGAGAAGGGGGGTGGAGGAGGAGGGAGTGATAGATAGATAGATTGGAGAAAGAGAGTTCATTTTTCGGGGGTGATATAGATATACAAAAGGAGATAGAGATATAGATGGAAGGTGAAGAGAGGGAAGAAGAAAGAAATGGAGACAGGGAGGGAGGAACAGAGAGATTGATAGATATGGAGTGTGAGAGAGAGAGAGACAAAGAAGGAGAGATGGAGGGAGATATAGATATATATGGAGGGGGGAGAGAGGGAAAAATATTTCTTTCACTAGATGCATTATTTCATTGTAGATGGTGATTTCTAATCCTATTTTATTGCTTGCACTAAATGCATTTATTTTAGTGTAGATGTTGATTTCTAATGATATTTGATTACTTGCAATAGATGCATTGGTTTCAATGTAGATGATTTTTAATCCTATTTGATTTCTTGCACTAAATGAATTGATTCCAATGTAGATGGTGATTTCTAATCCTATTTGATTGCTTGCACTAGATGAATTAATTTCAATGTAGATGTTGATTTCTAATTATATTTGATTTCTTACACTAGATGCATTGATTTCAATATAAATTATTTCTAATCTTGTTTGGTTGCTCGCACTAAATGCATTGATTTAAGTGTATATGGTGATTTTTAATCCTATTTTATTGCTTGCACTAGATGCATCGATTTCAGTGTAGACGTTGGTTTCCAATCCTATTTGCTTACTTGCATTAGATGCATTGATTTGAGTGTAGATGTTGATTTCTAATCTTTTTTATTACTTGTATTAGACGCATTGATTGTAGTGTAGATGTTATTTTCTAATATTATTTGATTACTTGCATTATATGCATTGATTTAAGTGTAGATGTTGATTTCTAATTTGATGTAATTGGATATATGATGGTACATTAATTTTAAAGTGATTGGATTAATAGTGTGCATTGATTTCAGTGTAAGCAAAAAAATTATTCACAATGTACATTGATTTTTGTGTTATAGTAATTCACCCTATTAACATTAATATTCAAGTATTTCTTTATATTCGAATCTACATCCATGTGCTTCTACTATGTTCCATGTCAATCCTTGTGATGTTTTTCTAGGTTTCATTTACCATGGTTCACATACCCATGAACCATCACTTCATGTAAGAAATCAGTTCATTAGGTTTAACACTAAGGGATGATTTCTTTAGTAGGAGGAAAGGATGTTTGTTATAATCACAATGACAACCTTGAATTGTATGGTTTGAATCTTTGATGCCATGCTCAAGTAAGTGCCAGTGTGTGATATCTAAACATTCCTTTGTCTAACTGTAATAGCTCCAACTCCATTAATTTGTAACCGATCATTCCTAATGAATTTTTTCCATCTTGGTGCTAAAATATATGATCATTTGATTTAGGAGACTTGCGGGTGTAATTTCTTTGATAGTGAGTTCTCCCCTAGTGTGTCAATGTAAATTATCCTTTCCCATAACTATCCTTTCGCATGTCGATGAATGGTCCAAATGCGCCATAGTGACAGGATGGAAAATAGTTGCACATGCTTCATGGGGAACATCTGTGTGTTTGTTTTAGTTGTTGATGTAAATCTTTTGAGTTGCTACTTATATATTTAATTTATAATTCATCACTAAATTTATTGGTGAGGTAAATATATGTTTGGTTAAAAATATATTGGTCAAGGAAGCAATGTGCTTGAAACTAGAATTTCTTCAAACAAATAAATACACTCTTTTTCCCCATGATGATATCATTGTTTGATCTAAAAGCTACACATAAACCCAACTTAATATATTATGTTTCCAACAAAATATCCTAATTTTCTGATCTATTATGTTTTTAATAACCTCTTTTATCATATGTTTGAACTCCTTAGACAGGGGAAGTATAGGATAGAGACTCATCTCTAGTGTTAAATTTGCACCCATCTTCGCTCCTATTTCCTTCACACTGGTAGCTTAAAAATAGAGTTTATATCTTGTGTCTTCAACCAAAAATCCCTCGTTTCATATATTTTTGGTGCTTCGTGTGTTCTCTGCATAGTAAGCATATGAGCCTATCATTTTGTGTCTATTTTGCACACTTTGATCAATCTCCCTCTCCACGAAACTACCAAAAGACTCTCTCCCTTTGCACCTCTGACATTTTTGGTTCATAAACTCCTTTTTTTCTTTGCCACATTCCACAAGAAAATGGGACAATATGGGAGATCATCCTCCACTCAGGCTGCCCAGTCTGACTTCAATGTTGTCAGCACAAGGCATTTTATGGTTAGGTGGGTAGTCATGACAATTAATAGATGTTGGTATGGGACTACCCATGGCATGCCATAGGAGAACCAACCAGCACGCAAGAGGCCCTCAACAGGCACGCAACAGTGTATGGCATGCCTTCCCTCTAAGAGCTTTGGATATGTATGCTCCTCCCTTCAGCCGGTCATCACTTTATTTCCACATAGATTTTGTATACATCCATAGTTCACATAGTCATGCTAAAATACACGGGTTGTCATGAAAAAGTGTTGTTACACTCATAATTGAGACATCTACATCACCTCGAAACTCATTCTTTTATAGTTATTTTGAAATATTCTAGTTTCCTTGTGCTCCATAAACCTAATAAATAAGAAATCATTTTGATAACCTCAATAATAGAAACCTTATTATCCTCTCTATGTATATGTTTTACTTCCAAAAAACCCAAATCAACAAATACTCTAACTTCTACACCATGATATCTTAACATTTTCCAAGTTGTGTTAACATTCTTTTGATGATTTACAAAATGATGGAAATACTTAGTGTTTTCATCTTCTTTAGGAATCCAGAAGACTCTACTTTAAGTATATGATTATTTTGGTTATTATTGAAAAACTTTCTCCTTCTTGTTTATAAACCTTTTACCTAAGATTTAACAACTTGATCATGGAAACCAACTGCATCTTGATTAAATAAAGCTTCCAAGTTATCTGCTAATTCTTGCTCATACCCAATTTTCTTTTGATGTGTCCAAATTAAAAAGCATTATTTTGTCCTTTCTAGATTGTTGGTAGAATGAATAAATTCTAACTTACACAAATATCCATTGTATGGAGTCCAATTAGATTTTATGATTATTTTCTTTTTTTTGGCTTTCCTACTAGGGAATTTTAACAGGTCACCTTTTTTACAAGAAGTTTCTAGTAGGTCAATTATATTTTATGATATTTATATAGTCATTCAGTATACAAGTGAGATTGAATTTAAATGGTTTCCTACTATGTGTTCCAATATTCTAGAGCACTAGTTGGTGATCAAATTAACCATCCCACCGAAGTCCACACCCACACCATCCTCCAACGATTAATAAAAAACAATAACTTCATTCATAAAAACTATATTAAACATTTTTGGCTATTTTGAGTTCACCCAACCTTAAACCTTTCCAAGAAAAGAACACCCTCATTGGCTTTGCATTCAATAGACCAAAATCTTATGTTCTCTTAAAAAAATGATAATAAATCATGATAGTTAAAAAATGATAATAAATCATGATAGTTAAAAATTGATAGTAAATTGTGATAGTTAATTTGGGTCTCCAGTAGATTTTAAATCCTTCTACTACAAATTTTAGATTACCTACCATTATAACATTCTTTGCATAACAAATTTAGTAATAAATGTATGGTGCTAGGTAGCACGTATTTAATTAAAGTAATTAAAGTAACATGATGTACAAAATTTTACCATTGTATTGTGCAATGTTAAACAGTTAAACTATGACAACTAAAAAATTTAATAAATATATAACTAAGCTAACTAAAAACAATTAATAAATGTAACCTGTGGAATACCGAATTCATTGTCTCAAAACCCACACCACAGAAATCTGCAAACCAAAATTATGACCCTGTACAGAGGGGAAACCTGGAGAGAGATCCATGATCTCGAAAAGACTAGGGCTAAAATACAAAAAAAGGAATCTGATCTATACTTCTTCCAGCATTGCCGCGGTCACAATCTAACCTGGCCCTTTGCTTGCATTAAACACATATTACACAACCAGCAAAACCATAAAGCATCCAAATGACTAGTAAATCCTTAATTCGCCTAGAGATTTGCAAGATCAGAGTCTCTTTATGGAGATTATCTACAATAGCCTTTAAAGCTCACTTAAAACTAGTAGCAGTTATCTTGGAAGACCTTAGGATGGTCATTGATGCCTTTGAGAGCTCAAGGCAAACAAGGAGAGACACACGACTTAAGCAAGACATAACAATAAACTGTAGAAACTAGAAGAACAACGCAACAATGGACGCAAGCAAGACTCAATGGTAATCAGTGAAAAGCAGCATACATGCAGTATTATAAGAGACAAGCATACACGTAGAACGGAGGCACTGCGCAGCTCAAAAGACAAGTCCAACCCTGAGTCAAGCACGGTTGATTCCAATACACGCAGGAAGGAATCACTACACAGCAACGAAGTTGAGTCCAACTGTGGTATGCACATTCAGTGGTCAAATGCATCGAGCAGAGTGGAATCACTGCGTAGCACTAAGGGCATTCTACTGACAAATGAATCAAACAACAACGCAACATCAAGAAGAATGGAACTGCAAAAATGAAGCTTTGGACAGGACAGAAACACTACGCAACACCGAGTCCAACTCCCACCATAGCATTCAGCAACCGAATGAATCGAACGCCAGCATAAACAGTAATATTGTTGAAACAAGGAATGGGAAAATTCAAAATAAATCGAAATCAGACAACAAGTATGCATATAATGGTAATGAAATGCAAATTAAATTAGGTTGTAGTGACAGCAACGTAGATGGAAACATCAAATTAGATATTGAGTTAATTAATGATAACGCTAGTACAATATATACGAATAATCATAATATAACGAATAATATAATAGATAATAACAAAATGAAAACTAATACTAGCAACAACAACATAGATAATGAATTAAATAATGATAACACTAATACACTAGATACTAATAATCATAATATAATGAATAATATAATAAATAATAATAAAATAAAAACTAATGCTAAGGTCAATAATCTAGAGGATAATATAAACAATATAACTAGTAGATCTGACGATATAACAATAAAAAACATGTCTCACAATAACTCTATTAACAATAAAAAAGTTATAAATTTTTCCTCTTATAAGTTTGAAAAGGAAGAAGCTGAGGTCCTTGACAAAGGTCTCAATTTTGCCCTAGCCCTCAAACGAATCCCTAACGAAGAAATTATCTACAGTCTTGAAGATGGAATCAAGACTCTCAATGAGGCGGACAAAGAGCTCGTCAGACAAGAGTGCATTGTCATCCTAAGGAAATCCAAACCTCCTAAGAGCAATCTCAACCATGAGCAACTTAAAGCCTTGAAAAGTCTAAGAAATAACAATGACATTGTCATTCTAAAGGCCGACAAAGGTGGCGCCACGGTGGTAATGGATCATGGGGAGTACATAAACAAAATGAAAGACCACTTATATAACAATGGAAACTACAAAAAACTTGAAAAAAATCCCATCTCTAAATTCACAAGGATAGTCAAAAAAGCTTTTAAAGAGACCAATCTAGACAAAAAAACTAAAAAAATGCCTTACCCCTGACAGTGAAATTACACCTCGTATTTATGGGGCTCCCAAAATTCATAAAAAAAATGTCCCGTTGAGACTTATAGTCAATGCTATCGGATCACCAACATACAAATTAGCAAAGTATGTCGCCAACAACTTGTCTAGTCAATTTAATGTCTTAAATTGCTCTACATAAATTATCAATCTGGGTATTGTAAACTGATGAAGTGTGGTGCACCATATGTGCTTAGTTAACCTTTTTTCTTACTTCATTGTTTTATAGTTTATGTTGTTTTGGGGTTTTGTTTTTGTTGGTCTCCTAAAGTGTTTAATGCAAATGGAAATCCTAGTCTAAGGTTTTAAGAATACTTTTAAAGATCAAGTATGGATGTAGAATTGAAGACAAGGTTTATGCCTCTTATGGTAATTTCCAAACTTAGCACTTCAAAGATCTCAAAACATGCTATTTATAAAATCAGAACTTGAACAAAAGTGTAAACATGCAGCTACTTAAATCAAGCAAAAGATGAAGTACTGAACATGAGGTTACTGTCTCTGTTGTCCATCTAATTACATAAATAAAATCTAAACTACTGCACTCAAAACCAAAAATAAAGAAGTTGGAAACTAGTCACTGATTTCACCCATAATTCCAATATTTCGTCAATTAACTTCTAAAATGGGGTTAAGCTAAAGACACTGGAAATAACGTCATATGGAATGAAAGAATGACATTTAACTATCTACTTGCAGATTAATGAAAGAAAAATCAATTACTTCACCTACAATCTGATAGCTCGCCAATTAACTTCTAAAACAGAGTTAAGCTAAAGGCACCGGAGATAAGGTTGTGTAGCACAAAGAACTGATATCTAAATTGTCTACTTGCAAACTAATGAAAGTAAAATCAAATTACTTCACCTACAATCTGATAGCTTGCCAATTAACTTCTAAAATGGGGTTAAGCTAAAGGCACCAGAGATAATGTCATGTAGCATGAAGAACTGATATCTAAACTATCTAAAAAGCAGTAAACAAATCTCACTAAAATAAAAGCATAACAACTGGAATTAAAAACTAAATTTCAGCAGAGGAAGCAAGTCTCATATCACCACTTGATGCAAAAACTACATTAAAAAGCTCAAGCAAAAACTGATGAGAAAATACAAGAACATGTAAAGAAAAACTATTCTACAATCAACCGGTTGAACACACTTGCATGAATTAAAATTTGCATGAATGGAAAATCTAAACTATCAAACTTGAAAGCAATAAAATGACATACTTGAATTAAATCAAAGCAAAACTTCAAAACAAAATCTACTCTACCTTACATTCTAATGTGCTCCATGACATCTACTTCACATCTCCTTCCATGTTGAGAACATCAAAGCTTTATTCAAATTCTTCAAAATTACAAAGTACAAAAAAGATCTCCAAAGCTTTCCAAAGCCATCAAAGAAGAACTACAAGCTCCAAGCTAAAGAGCTACCAAAAAGCTACAAGCTTAAGAACTAAAAAGCTAAGCTAACAAATGAAGGAGATAGATCTCCTATTTATACAAAAATATGAGAAGCCATCTCATTAATGAGAGTCCATGAATCTCTCCCTCTACCTCTAGAGTCCTAACCAAAATACGAACTGATAAGACACATGTCTTCTTAGAGTTTCAATACAATTAGGAGATCTGATACATATCCTCATGATTTCATGATTCTCTCCAGTCAAATTTGAATTTGGCCTTAGGGTGCCACATAAAGGTCTTCTAAAAGCCTCCTTTTGACCTACACATGTCAACAATCTCAACCCTCTTGTTAGGTATAAGCATATGCACATTATTTTCTAAATTTTAACCACAAATTCACTTAAAAAGGCTTAGAATTAATAAAGTTTGGATGGGATGAATGTGGTGACATAGTAGTGAAATGGAGGTGAAATGGAGGTGATATAATGGACATAATAGTGAAAGTGTAATGGAAATGAATGACATTTTCAAGACCCAACACAACTTAGCACCTCTGGTTGGTAAAACCAGCTCTTACATCAAAGACTCTAACCACTTGTTGAGTTCATTAAATAGGCTAAGCTAGATCCGAAAGATAAGATTGTTCGTTTTGATGTGGTCCAACTCTTCACCAAGGTTCCATTAGATGAAGCATTCCAAGTGGTAAAAGAAGTGGCAGACCCCCAAACTACAAAGTTAGCTGAAATCTGTCTACATTCCACTTTCTTCACCTTTCAAGGGGAAATCTTTGAGCAAACTTCAGGAGTAACTATGTGATCACCTCTTTCTCCTATTGTAGCCAATCTCTTCATGAAAATTTTGAAAATAAATCCCTTGACACATACCCATTAGAACCTAAATTTTGGATCAGTTTTGTGGACGACACCAGTGTTGATTAGCCTCATGGGGATGATGAACTTAAAATTTTTTTAAACCATCTCAATAGCATGTCTAATGAAATCAAGTTTACAATGGAGGTTGAGGAAAATAATTGCATCCCATTCCTTGACATCCTACTCATAAGAAACAAGGATGGTTCCATAGGACAGAAAGTGTTTAGAAAGAAGGTGCATACTGATAATTATCTACATGTTGATTCACACTACAACCCAGCTCAAAAAATGGGTGTTCTTCAAACCCTCTTCACTAGAGCATGTAGAATAGCATATGAGATCCACAACGAGGAAGAGATTACTTGCTTAAGAAAAACATTTACTAGCTTAGGATACAATAATAAAGACATCTTCAAGGCCATTTAGAAGGCCAAGTCCAGTAACAAAAAAGATAAATCAAATAACCCCCCTACTACTAATGCCTACCATCTGTATATTTAGGGAGTCACTGAAAAGCTAGCTAAAGTTCTCATAAAGAAGTATATCAAAACTTCATTCAAACCCATGAAAACTATCAAACAAAGAATGAAATCGGTCAAGGACAACTAGAGAAACTCCAAAAAAAAGGTGTTTATATGATCAACTATTCTTGTGGAGAACACTACATTAGGGAAATAGGCAGGTCAGTCAAGATCAGGCTCAAAGAGCATGGTGCAGATATCTGAAATGAGAGAACACGTTCTTTAGCTTTAGTTGAGCATACACGTAAGACTAACCACCATATATGTCTTGAAGACACAAAGGTCATTGCCAATGAAAAACACCATTTTAAGCGGAAGGTCCGTGAGGCCCTTGAAATCAGAAAACACCCACATAACCTCAATAGGGATGGAGGCTTGGAAATTAGCAAAAATTGGACCTCCCTTCTCACCCCCATTGATTAAAAAGGACCCTCCCTTTCTCACCAGCCCTACCATCCTTCATCCTTTCCACCCTCTGTTCCCCTACCTCTCGCTATTAACTCCTTACCAAAATCACTCCTCCTCTTCGTGCTTTGCCCTTTAGCATCTCAACTCTCTTCCCCCTTTCCTTTCATTGACCCTACTCTAGGTCAAACCACCTCCTCACCCAACCATTCAAATAATATTAATCATTATAAAAGATAGAATATGTTTATATAATAAACTAGACTCCATAGTAAATTCAATTAAGATTCAATTTATAATACACAAACAATAAACTAATAACACAATACATATGATTCCTTTAAACATTGATAAAAAAAATTTAATTAGAATAAAAAAGATAGAATATTAATAAACATAATATTAAGAATTATAAAAGATGGAATACACTTACAAAATAAAAACTAGACTTCACATTAATTACAATTAGGTTTCAATTTACACTAACAATAAACTAATAACACAAGACATATGATTCCTTTAACATAGATAAATATAATTTAATTAGAATAAAAAATATTGAATATTAATCAATAACATAAACATAACATAATATTAAACATAAAAAAGATGGAACATACTTACAACATAAAAACTAGACTTCACATTAATTACAATTAAGATTCAATTTACTCTAACAATAAACTAATAACATAAGACATATGATAAAAAAAAAATTCACAGACACATTAAACTTCTCTCCTACAAATTAAACTATTGAAAATAAAATAAAATAAAATAAAAATTTGAATAAACTTATTACAATAATGTAAGAAAAACCTAAAAATACATAATAAATTTAATGAAAACCTAGAAACTAGAGAATCACATAAACTTGAATTAATCAATATTAAAAATATTAAAAGAAATAATTTACCAAACACCTCTCCTTTAAACTTAGACAAATAAAAATTTAATTAGAATAATAAAGAATTAAAAATTAATAGACAATCATTAAAGTAACAAAACTCATTACATTAGATAAATAACTAACTAATAGCATAAACTTATATTAATAAATAATTAAATATTAGGTAAAGCAATTTAAACATAAATAAGTGCATTTAATTAGAATAAATTTAAAATAAAAAAGATTACAAGAAAGTTAATAAAACATAAAAGAAAAATGAACGCAATATATCTATTATTAAAATAAAGTAACTTATATAATTAGTAATTTATTAACAATAACATATAATAATAATGGATTTAAATAGAAATCATTAAACTAGTTGGCTCCCCAACTTGAAAACCTCACCTAATTATATTTATTACTCCAGCTACTCTTCTTTATAAATCAGTCCTGATGATGAGTCTTGGTCTAGACTCGAAACTTCAACAAATTAAAAATGAAAACTGTGGAATATCCGAATTCATTGTGTCAATAAGTATTTAATTATTGATCTTTAAAAGAAAACTAAATTGGCTTGGAAACATCATTATTTATTATAAAAACATGATTTCAATCAAACTCATGCTCAAATAGTCATGCGAGTTAAAGTAGTTGAAAATTTAAATCATTAAAATTCATCTATACAACCTACAAAGTTATTGAAAAATGTTGAAAGAAATACATTGTCCAGTTATGACCTGACAAAGAGCCCTCCTCTTGGTAACTTAAAGATTCCATTGTTGAATTCATTTCTTTCTATATGTAATTAATGACCCTCCATGACTTCTATAAGCAAACGTAGTCTTTATAATTGAATGATTGGCCAATCATGATATATTTACTTATACAACAAGACAATGCCTGCTTGATGGTCATCTCTCTTCTATAGAGATTTATAGATATTATTGAAAAAAAAAATATTAAAACAATAATAAAAATTCTATTAATTAATTTTATAGAAATATAACCGTTGTGTGAAAAAAAGGGTTTCAAAAAAGTTGCATGAACGACTTAAAGTTTTTAAAAAAGTTGTATGAACATTTAATGGATCAAAATTAAAAGAAAATTAAAACCTCCATTACCCTTTAATGGAGCAAAATTAAAAGAAAAGCTTTGGATCCTCCATTACATTGCCGTTTGAATGCTTTTTATAACAATATAAATAATGGCCCCACCTTTTACCATTGTTCTCGATGTAGTAAATGTTTGAGCCATTGTTTTCTTGAAGATTTATGGTTTTGTGTTTGTTTCGTGCATCCAGGGGATCGGCAAATTCTTGCTAACCTGTTGTTTTTGTTTTCTCTGGGTTTATTGTTTTTGTTTTCTCTGGGTTTATTGCTGGGCGATTTGATTATTTGATTCAGTTATCGTGTATATATTTTTATTTGATTTGGTTGGTTTTTGTCCTTTTTAGTTTTGTTTGCAGTGTTCTCTATTGGCATGTTAAATCTGTTTATGGAACTTTAAAATGTGGTTTGGTTTGGTTTATTGTGCGATCTTTTCAAATTCTTCAGTGAATTAGGGCTAAACACCATAGGTAAGAATATTATAATTCTTATTTTCAATAGTTAATCAGCAAGATGATTTAGAGAGGGTGTGAAAGAGATAGCAATGTTTGTGCCCTGCATTGACTAGCCAATTAAAAAAGCTCAGTTGGGGAATTTCAGGTATTTTCGATTGCCATATTTATGACAGTTGAGATTATTTTTGGTCGTTTCAAATCCTGTGTTAAAATTAGAAGCTCTTGAAATTTCTTAGATTATCCGTTCTTAATTTTCTAGGTTGTGTGAATCTGTGGTTAAACTAATTTTAATTTTAATTTTAATATATTTCTTGAATTATTTGACATTATTCCTCATGAAATTGATGCTTTCTAATTTTCCCATCCTTTGTTAAGATTCGTTTAAATTAATTTAAATTTTGATAGACTTATGATATTATTGGCCATGGTACTTGTAAAATGTTAGAAGAGAATTCAGTTTTCATGGCCTCTGTGTAGCAGATTTATGGTGATATATTTGATGAAATTATTCTGCAGAATATGTTAAGACGTTTGTCGCATATTTTTGTGCAAGGATTCAATTCTGGATAAAGGATTTTTGTCTCTGCTTTCTGTGGCTTTCTCCTCTGCTTCCTGCACGATCGATGCCATATATTTATGAAATTATTCTTCAGAGACATCTGTCGCATATTTTTGTGCAAGGATTCAATTCTGGATAAAGGATTTTTGTCTCTGCTTTCTGTGGCTTTCTCCTCTGCTTCCTGCACGATCGATGCCTCGACTTATGCTGTTGGCTCCACATAAACTAAGTAGAAGCTCCGGCCGCCTATTCTGGTAAAAAAGCCAAGTCGATAGTTCTAGATCCCATTAAATTAATTTAAATGACATTAGAAAATTTGCAGTAGATTTATGTGAATGTATTGATGAAATTATTCTACACAATACTTGTTTCAATGATCTGTGTCTAGGGATTCAATTCTGTATAAAGAATTGTTGCCTCTACCTTGTACGGCTTACTCCAGTGCTTCCTCTGGGGCCAATGCCTCTGCTGCTTACTCTTGTGCCTCCTCCAGGGCCAATTCTCCACTTATGTTGGTGGCTTCACTAAAACTACGTCAACTGTAGCTCTAACTGCCTATGCCTATGCCTATGCAGCTCTATCTGTGTTCATGTATTCCACCGACCATAACTGACTGCTGGCAACGATCATGATATCAGACGGCATAGTGAGAAATGCTTTTAATATTGAATTTGTATGTTAAGGAGAATGAGATATTATGAACGTTGAGCAGAAAAATGAATGAGAGATGATGAAATTAATACCTGAATTAGAGGGATTGTCTTTTATATATATATATGAATTTTAGGGATTGTCTTCTTAATATATATATATATATGAAATAATATTTGGTGGTATAATGTACAAAAATAATCATCAAAAGTCTGCGAATATATTCCCAGAAAATTCGATTGCTCTGCTTCAACTATGTACAAAGATATCAGACCTTGTAGACTGAGCTTTTTCCAGTGCAAAGCATCCATTTAATTTGAGGAATTTAAGGTTTATGAGACTTGAGACTGAGCTTTTTCCAGTGCATAGCATCCATTTAATTTGAGGAATTTAAGGTTTATGAGACTTGAAAGTGTCCAATTCCTGGCAGTTCCATTCTTGCTAATGTTTATGGAAAGGCAATAACCTACTTTAGCTGAATATATTTTGTGAAATGTCAATAGTTTGGAACCAGGGGTAAACACATTCAACCATCCCTATCTCTGATATGGATGCTTTCTTCAATGTGAGATCTCTTAAAACACCCACCGATTCTTTCGAAAACTAAAGCTAGCTATTGGACAACCGTCCATTGTCAAAGTTGTGTGATGTTTTCGCTGGAATTAGGGATCAAACACAACACTGTAGCTAAGAATTGTAATGTCTTAGTTTTCATTAAATAAATTTCTCACCAGCAATATCGCAGTGATGCAGTACAGGTGTTGTGGGAGGGAGATTCAGAGATGGTGCAGAGGTGGTACGGTTTGCGAATTAAAATTTCAGGTATTTTCGATTACCATAACACGCTATCATGGTTTTGGGGAAAAAATTAATTAAACTGCTATCATGGTTTTGGGGGAAATAATTAAACTGCTATCATCGTTTTTGGGGAAAAAATCAATTAAACTGGCGATTACTGATAATTGAGATCGGATGAGACTGCATTGGTTTTTGGGCATGGTTCTTTGATAAAATTTCATATTCATAACTATTATATTTAGAACATTTATATTTAAATTTAATTAATAAGTATATAAAAAATCAATATTTGCAATAAACTTTTTTTTCTATTTATTTATATATCTATAATTAATGTTTTACATTTTTTATTAAAAATTATAACAACTTCGAAAAAAAAATTGCCCCATATATATTATCAAAATTTTATAAAACTAAAAATAAAAATATAGAAATCTGAAATTTATATAAACATAAATAATAATATATACAACCAATATAGATCCATCTTAAGTTCTCATCTACTAGCATCCACAGCAATCAAATTTCTCTAGGTGCAAACTTTTCCTCAAGTTTTGCACTCAAAAAATAAATTTGCATGTTGAGAAATGTGTTCCTTATAGCGGCTTAGTATATCCACAGCTTGAGATGGATCTATCATGATATAAGATAATAGAAAAAATGTCAATTTTTCATCTTACAATAACTTAATATATATATTTTAATAATATTATGGAAATTTAAGATAATAAACATTGATTACACATTTTTGTGGTCAACTTTTGAAGACTGATTATCCAAAAATAAATCCACAATATCCATGTTATTATGGATGTTTCTAGTCAATTGCTTGTCCCATCATCGAGAGACATATGTGTCGAAAGAAGAATGTCATAGAGCTAAGGGTTATATAGAGGTAAGGGTGACAGAGGAGAAAATCCATGGAGGGTGGACTCAAGGAAACAAAGAATGTAGAAAATGTAAAACAAAAATCTAAAGAGAAAACCTTTCCAAAAAACTAGAAGAAAGCTCTAAAAAAAAGGGAGAAAAACCTAAAAATAGAGATAATTCAGAATCTGATAATATAATTCAAAAAACACTTTGAAATAATAAAAATTTTAACTTGATTTAGTTTAGGATTTAATATAATAGTGATTATATGATCTAATATAAATGGTGAATATGTAATGATAATATCAAATCAAAAATAATATAAGGTAACTCTAATAAGATATGAATTAGAAAAAATAGAGATATAACGGATATGAAATAGAGATGAATAGGATAATGTAATATGCAAAGAAGATAGGTAAAGAAAGATACAAATGGGCTATAATGCAAAGATAGGAAGGATTAATAGAAAATGATGCCTAACTTAAGGAAATACTAAAATAAAGAAATAAAAAGAAACCATATAAAGGACCAATGACAAGGGGAAAAGGGAAGGTCGGGAGGCCAACAATAGAAGAGAAACAAGGGAAAGGAAAGGGGGGAAGAGGGAAGCAAGGACAAAGGGAGGAAAAACAAGAAAAATATCAAATAATATGGTTAGCTTAATCAAGGGGAGATAATTTGTATTGAAACCTTCTCCAAATATTCTCTTAAAATAATTGTTTTTTTTGTGATGATTTTAACCTCTCCCAAACATGTATGATGTTTGAAATGTTTGGAGTGTTGAAATGTGTACAAATTCATTTCTAAGATAATCAAATTTCATCTTATATTTAATAACAACATAATTTATTTTTTTCCATGTAATTTTAAAGTTAAAATAAAAAATTTATCTTTTAATATAATTTAATTTCTCTATGTAATTTGAATTTTTATGGTTAATTTAATATATGGCTTGTTTTTGGATTTTATTATATTTATTACTTTTAAATAGTATAACATTTTAAATTTATTAGAAATTTTTAAATTTAAATGTATTTATAAACTTATTCTTATTTGATATAATATTTAATTATTATTTAACTGGATTGACACAAAGTGTGGATATATATTGAACAATTAAACACAATGGAGATATCCATTTAATTATGAGAATGGTGTACATAATTATTTGTGTACATCGTTTAAAGAAATATTACTCATATTGCAATGTATGTTGTCAAAATAAATTGAAGTATTATTTTTAACAAATATGTCTTGTAACAAAAAATATGTCTAAACTCTTTGATATTCACACGTTTTTTTTAACATGCCTTCTCTCATTCTGGCCACAAGCTGTTTAGAAAACATCATTTGGCTACTAGCCTCACCCCTTTGTCATTTACTCTATTGCCCATTTTCAGGCTTGAAAAAAGTCCAATGATGGATGAGAAAAAAGAAAATGGGACCATCCTTATGTGAAAGGAAACAGGGGCTCTACATGCAATGAGCATGGAGGGTGGTATTGTACATGTCCGTAGCCTTTCTTAGGTAACATCCCTGTCCAAACCTTCAAATTCTAAGTTCATTGATCATAAAGCTCATTCCAGGTTCATTGTATCTTCCCTGCAACTATCTTTGTATGACATCAAGAACCATTGGTTAACAGAGTGGATGTGTGTGTTGCTCAATTGTGAAGAATATAAGAGTGGGAGGTGTACCCAATTTCACGAATAGGAGGAAAAATTTCTCAACCCTCCTCTCACTCGTAGTCATTCTTGTATTCTTCAAACAATGCAAGCCAAGATTCACCCAAAGGAGCTAGAGGTTGTTGGGCATGTATAGGGAATCCCCATGATTTGTTAGGTGGAGACTCGCTTGATTTTTTTATTCCACACATTAACCCACATAGTACCAAGATAATGGAATGGGGATTCCCACCAGAAGTGAAGAGGAAGAGTTGATTCCACTTGAAGATTCTTGTAGACATAAAGAGGGGCCTTTAATGGAGCTAATTCCTGCAAATAGAAAGAGGAGCTTTTAAAGGAGTTTCAGTTAGAGATGGATTTTAGCTGGAAACATCAGTTAAGAGAAATCAAGATTTTCTTGTTTTCCTAGCTTTCCTATGAGGAAGTGATATTATTGAAGGACTCAGTGATGGGAGGAGAGCACATGGATTTGGGAGGACAGGGCGCGATTCAAAATCTGAACCATTGTAGCTATGAGGGAGCAGTGGATAATAGTTTTGAAGAAGAAGAAGAAGTCAAAGAGTAACAGAAGTTGTAGGTGGAGGAGGACTGTTTGAGAGGGCCTCTTTTTCTAATCTAGAGGCCTTACATCCATTTTTTAATACGAAAGCTCTGTATTCTCGGAATCCCATGGGCAACCGTGATTTGACAACCTTGTTGCTAGATGCAGATCACAAAGGTCAAAATCATGCAAAGAACCATAAATGACAAGATGCATTGAATTTGAGGAAAAGATAAGGAATAACAAATTATAATTCAAGATAAGTTCTAGTTTCTTCAAACATTTCCTCAATTATAAGGAATAAAACTAAAAGAGAATGGGATAGAATATCATTCTGCAAAGTTAACAAGATTGTGATAATATTTTTGCAAAAATAAATCTATATTATTCTAGAGAAAAATAGGAAGGCCAACCAACTTGAATTAGATAGTGATAAATTCATCCTCAAGAAAATCAATTTGATTAGTTATATAATGTTGCATGGAAACCTCACACCAACCTGGATTAGACAGTGATAAATTCATCCTCAAGAAAATCAAATTGATTAGTTATCTAATGTTTCATGGCAACTTCACATATGGTCGATTTGATATCTTCTTTAGTAAAATTACCCAATCAACATATTGTGTTTAACCTTTGCCAAATTTGTGAAAATATTGATTTATTTGTGAAAAATCCCTGAAATGATTATTTGTTACTCTTCTACTTTTAACCAAATGAATAAAACTACAAAATCAGAGATACAAATTTGAGTTGAAAAAGCTTTTCCACCTCTCA
Organism: Pinus tabuliformis; assembly: GCA_031772625.1. Taxonomy (NCBI): domain Eukaryota; kingdom Viridiplantae; phylum Streptophyta; class Pinopsida; order Pinales; family Pinaceae; genus Pinus; species Pinus tabuliformis. The sequence goes on from CM062817.1 coordinate 635,645,754, forward strand.
TGAAATGTAATCGTCGAGGTCGTAATAGTATTTTTAATTGTGTAAAAGTAGGTAAAGAAATAATATTTGATCATTTACATACCAATATGGAGTCACAAAAAAATTATGGAAATGATTCACACGAAATTTAGAAAGGATAACTATCCAAATCGAAATATTATTCCCTAGACATGATAGCAGCTACTCTTCCTCGATTGTGCTTATGCACTTATGGAATGCTATTTTCAAAAGAGGCCAGTAATTTTACTAAGTTTAAAAAAAGGGAACAAAATTACATTTTATAGATGCTAACCACATTCAGTAAGAGTAGCCTCTAGGATTTTTTGTATAAGAACAAAAAAGGTAAAAAAAACCTACGAAGTTAAGTGTGATAGTAATCACTTAACTTCTCCTTCTTTCCTTTATTTTTCTAGACCTTCTACCATACCCCTGATTTGGGGTTGACTAGAAATATTTCTAGATCACTTTCATTTATCTTAGGTGGGATTTCTTTGTATGAATTTGACCTTTCTGAAAAATGAACTCTCTTTGTGCCGATTTTTTCCATTGTTCTAGTTCATGGATCGCTTCTAATTCTATACCATTATGGTTGTGGGTTGCATTTCCATTACGGATTTGAACATCCCCTTCTTGTTGATTTGGAGGCTTCTCTGTGATTAAGGGAATTTATTCTACAGGTGTCTTGTTTGGTGACATGACCGACATCTGAATGTCGTATTTTTCATAAGCCAAAATTTGTGTCCACTAGAAGTTTTTATGTTTAATTGAATGTGATCATGTAGACATTTAATTAGGTCAATTTATACATAGATTCTAGTGAAGGTAAATAAGCCTTTATCCATTTTGTCGAGGTCCATATTTTTGAATGACACCAAGTTGTTCCCAATTTCATACAAAACCTTGAGATGCCATAAGGGAAGGTGGAGATTTGGAATCCTCACCCATAGCGGAATTTTCGATACCATCATTGTTGTGGCATCAAAATATGGGAACCAAGGGTTAATGAAGATCCCTATATTTCCCCAAAACCAAGGCCCTTTCTTTAATCCTCTCTCCACATTTTCCTAGGTATCAAACTGAGCAATGAAGAAACCTCTTGAGAAAAGGTATATGTCATAGTTTTTGGTACAGGCTATAAAAAACCATTGATGAAAAGCATCAAATATGGCCATGAAACCATTGAAACTATAAATCACTGCCCTGGATTGAAGAACAAAAAAAAAGTTGATTTACCTCGTCAAATTTACCATCATGGAAATAGCTTGTTTTTGTTGTTCAAATGTAAGGTCTAGGACTATATCATGGGATATAATGGATTATATCCTTTGTCCCACATTGCATCCTTGTAGGAAATAGAGCCTCCTAGGTTTATGGCTCCAAAATCACCCTCTCATGGCCTCAAATTCAATTCAATGGTGGAATTTCTTAAGATGTTGTAATACTGTAGCTGTAAATGGTGTGTAATTTCTTCCCTTCCTAAAGGATACATTGTGTATATACAAGATATCCCATCTGATTATCTAACCTTTCCTTGAGATGCGCCACATAATCCAAACCCAAACCCAAAAAATGGAGGAATTCTCATTAAGAGTTTTAATGGAGATATGAAATTCCTCACCATGTTTCAATTCTTCGTGCCTTTATCCCATCCCATATCGATTAGTAAAAGGGGTTTTTCTATTAGATCCACATCATTCAAAAAGTTGTGCAAATTGTATAAACCTATATCTAGCCTTACGGCCCAAGAATACAATTAAAGTGAACTAATATAGGCCACATATACATGGGGGATGGGCCTTCCAACAGTCAATCACCACATTTGGAAGAACCATGTGGATTCAAGGGAAAATTCTCCTCCCCACCCTAAATTGGAGGAACCCAAAATCATCTACATGGAATTTCGTCTTATGTTTGTCTCGTAAGAAACTCTTGGGAGAAAAATCTTGGGGGTTGTCTCACAACTCGGTATTGTTGGCAAGCCACCAGATATTGACAAGCATTATGGTCCCAATAAGGACATCGTACTTGCTAAACTTTATCTTGTGAAAATTCAACTGAGGAACAAAGGAAAGCATAATGTATAGGCACATGGATTCCTTCATCACGTCCCGTAGATGTGGAAGTTTCACAATTTTTGGCTCGATCATCTGGATATCTAGCCCTATGACAATGTCTATCTCCTCTCAGATATATTGCTAAATCTTGGGGTGGTTCATCTGGTCTGTACTATCCAATCCGGAGGCCCGTCATATTTCCTGTCTAGGCCTAGGGCCTTGACCTACACCATTCCACCAACATCCTGTCAGTAATTGGTAGTCACAACACAAACCCTAGAAGCCATCATTTCTTTTAAAAAACTCAAGGCCTTCACTCAAAAATGCAATGATAATCATCTCATTGCACTTATGGAATGTTATTTATTCACATTATCAAAATGGAATAATGTTACTCATTACTTTACTGAAATATCAAACAAGCAAGAAAGAATATCCATTCTTCCCCAAATTAACACTGAATTTAATCAAAATAATGAAGTGATTTTTTAACAATTATATTATCGTTATAAATAATGGTTGGAATTTATACCCGGATGTGGGTGGCAATCAATGATATTTATGAGGAGCCGCACAGAGCAGGCAACTGGCCTTGCACCTGGCTGGCGGACGGCCCCCATCGCATGCGCCTCGGGCTGGCAGACACCTTCAAAGGCACGCGAATTGACTCCGCTGCAGAACGGTATGTTGGTCACACAGTTCGGCATTTATGAGCGCCTGGTTCAAGAGCATTTGGGTAAGATTTTATGTATGGCTTCATTTTTAATTCACGCCATTGTCACTGGTTTATTTCACCTCCGCTCGGAATTCTTCCCGCACCCTTGCCTGGCTCAACGTATTTGGAAGCTCGCCTGGTCAATTGATGTTATTGGGCTCCTCTGCGCTCAAATTCTCACCCGTCTGCTCCGCCTCAACCCCTTTCTCAGTCAGCCTGTTATCCTAAGTATGCCTCGCCGTCGAGGAATCCCGCGCAGAGGAAGCAACACTGGGAATAGAGGCAGAACCTCTCGACCTGCTCCGCAGAATGTCATTCCCATTGCCTCAGCCTCCCCTTCTTCTCCGCCCCCGGGTCAAGCTGGGTCTCTTCCGCACAATTCTTTTCAGACTACCAGGTTCACATTCCACAGTAGGCTCAACAGGCCTGTATTGACGGCAAGCATCACAGTTATTCTCGCTGAGGAAGAGAGTAATCCTATCAGCTCGGCTCACGCTACTTCCTCTCAATCTCAGGAAGATAGCGTTCTTCAAGGGGAAATGGCCGGGGTGGTGTCTAACGCGGACAATATGCAGGAGGACACCCCTGTTTCTGAAGAGCCTCGGCATCCGGTCGACCCAACTCAGAACGAGATTCTGGCCTGTGGGTCGTCTCAGCGTGCAGGCTGCATTCTCAATCTGGTGACTACTCCTGAAGGCGGCATTGAAGGAAATGATGACAATGGCTTCGTCACCTGGGTCGCTTCTTCCAGCCAGGTGGATAAGGACACGCCTGACTCTCCGCAGCATGCAGACTAAGGCCGGCTCATCACCGACGGGTGGCATTCTTGCCTCTGCTCTGTGTAATTTTGACTATGTGTCTTCGTTTCCAAGTCTATGGTCCTATGTCTGGTTTATGTTCTTGTTCAAGCTCGTGGCGCTAGCCAACCTGCTCTCTGTTTACTGTTACAACTGTGGGTTTGATGGGTACCATTTTGTCTTTTTGATTAATGGCGGGCATGATAGTATGCGTCTTAGTAAAATTTCTAAAGATGTTAGCTTTGCCATGTTAGATGCAGAATAGAAATATCTCAGGGGGTCATGGTCCAAACAAAATCTTTTGAAGTCTGCAATGTGAAATCAGCAGAAAGCATGAAATGTATATCTCTGAATATCTGGCTGAGGGCTGGCATCTGCCCCCTCTGAGGTCTCGACCTCATTGTACATAAATTTTCTCTTTTTTAATAGAATTAGTATTTACGCAGAAAAAAAAAATAATAAAAAATAAATAAAAAATAAAAATAAAATAAAAATAAAAAATAAAAAATAAAAAATAAAAAATAAAAAATAAAAAATAAAAAATAAAAAATAATAATAATAATAATAATGGTTGGAATTTATATTTACACATAAATTTAAAAAAAAATTAAAATTTTAAAATATCATCAACTATATCCTTTATGTTGGTTCTTTACATGAATTGTTGAATGATTTTATTTTTATATTTCAACAACCGTGATATCTCAAGGGAGGATTTTCTCTTTGTTTTAAATAATCATTCCTTTAAGAATAAAACTCCATTAAGTTATTAGAATAATCATATATTTCCTCCCATAATTCTAAGAATAAGTCATCTTCTCCTCCACATTACTCGACATCTTCACATAACCCTTATTCTCTCAAATAACAATTGATAAGTTGCTTGTACTTTACCATACTTCCCTAGATGATGTTCTCAAATTCCCACAAGAATTTGGGTAGCCAAAGGCCTTACAATCAGGGATTCAGGGTTCAATATGATTTGTGACACCCCCACTTTCTTTCATATCTCTTGCATTAATTGTTATCGCTCATCCACCATGTGTCATAATATTTTGCTAATAACTTATGCATCCTCAAAAATCTAGAAGATTTGATCCATTAGCATAAACAATAAACCTCATTCCTCTCATCTATTTTATCTGATTTAGTCTAAACTTTGAACATCTAAAAAAAAATTGTTTTGTTTCACAAAACCATTATGGTGCATCATGAAAAAACATCCACCAAAGTGGGCATTTATTTCCAAAAAATTTCACATCGTATGAATTTTTCATGGTCTTATTCGTGTATATTTCTCCCAAAACATGGTTCAAATAAGTCATGTAAAATATTCAAACTTGTAAAATGATCAACCTATTCTTCATCGTTTCTTTAGAAAAACTCCTCATTCATTCTTCACGAATTTTTCTAGATCATCTTCATATCATCATTCCCACCAAATCCATTACATTTAATTTTGCTTCTTCCTCTTTATCAATCCTAAGAATTCCTCTAAGTTGAAACTAAAACATTTTGGATGAAAACAAGTTTCAAAGGCACATCTATAGAACTATAATATAGTTTCCCTCTTTGATGAGGTTATCTTGACATAATGTATATTCTTCTAATAGAGTTATGAATTCAGGCATCTATAACATAAGACTAAATGCTTCTAATAGACAACATGAAATGAAAAGTTGGGGTGGGGAGGGGGGGGGGGGGGGGGGGGGGTGCGCTGGGGTTGGAATAGTTTGATTATATGGAGATTTACATATGAATTATTTTTTCATCCATTGCACTTTGAAGTTAATAAAATATATCTAGGTATAAATATGTGAAATAAGTAATTAAAATTTACATTTTAAATACAAAATTTAATAATATTTTATATGTCTCCAACTTCATCAAATATTATTGAATGTAACTTGAGAGTGTTATATTGCCTATAATCTTGATATAGATCTAGACATTTAAGTTATATGGCCACAATCATAGGATAAGAATTAAAAATTTCAATGAAGGTTTTTGCACTATTATATCAAACATACATTGATAGAGTGCCCAGAACAAGCATTTATTATTCCTATAATATCACTTAGATCCCTTCCATCCTAAAAAGAGTAAGGAAATGAGATAAGAAGATTTTGAATAGATTCATCCCTACACCTCACAAAATGGACATCTATTTAAACATTGAAACCTTCATTTCATCAAATTTTCCAAAATGATGTCTTTTAGTTTTCATAAATAGCGACATAAAGATGTGGTATTTTAATGGATAGTTAAATTTCCATACCTATTTCCACCACTAAAGACTTTCATCCTTCCTATCACCTTGATGCAAATCTTGAAAAATTATTTTAGGAGTATGCTTATATCCTAATGGAATCCTTTTTTTATTATAGACTATTGTAAGTTCTTGACAAGTTACAGTAAGTTCCTAGTAGGGATCTTCTCTTATGAAAAGGATCTTCTCTTTTTTTTTAGCATATTTTTTATCCCTTGGATCAAACACAATAGCAGTCGACACTTTCCCAACTAACAGAGCACAAGGTTCAATTTTCACCCATCTTCGCTCATGTTGCCTTCGCAACTGTAACTTAAAATAGAGTTTGTCTCTAGTGTCTTCGTCCATAACTCCCTCATTCCACAGTTTCTGGTGATTTTTGTGTTCTCAGCACACTAAGCTTCTAGGTGAATTTTCTTTTCCTCTTTCACACACTTTAATTGTTCTCCCTCTCCACAGAACTACTAGAAGACTCTCTCCCTTTGCCCCTCTGAAATTTTTGGTTCCCTTTCTTTATTTTCCACATTCCACAAGAGAATGGGATGATATGGGTGACCGTCCACCACTCAGGTTGCCCACTCTGACTTCAATGCTTGTCAATGCAAGGTAGTTCATGGTTAGGTCAGTAGTCATGGAAATTAAGAGATGTTGGTATGGGCCTACCCACAGCACGCCATAGGAGAACCAACTAGCATGCAACAAGCACTCAAAGGGCACGCAACAATGTATGATAGTCCTTCCCTCTCAAAGATTTGGATCTATATGTTCCTCCCTTCAGTTGCTTATCACTTTATTTCCACATATATTTTGTATACATCCATAGTTCACACAATAATGTTTACATACACAGGATGTCATGAAAAAGTGTTGTTACACTCATACCTGAGACTTCTTCATCACCTTGAAGCTCAATCTTTTATAATTATTCTGAAAGATTCTAGTTTCCTTCTACTCCATAAACCTAAGAAATAAGAACTCATTTTGATAACCTCAAATATAATAGAAACCCTATTATCCTCTCTATGTATATGTTTTATTTCCATAAAACCTAAATCAACAAATACTCTAACTTATATACCATCATATCTTAACATTTTCCAAATTGTGTTAACATTCTTTCTCTGATTTAGAAAATGATGGAAATACTTAATGTTTTCATTTTCTTTAAGAATCCACGAGGCTCTACTTTTAGGTATATGAGTATTTAAGTTGTTATTCAAAAAAAAACTTTGTATTGTTTCTAAACCTTTTACCTAATATTTAATAACTTGATCATGGAAACCAACTACAACTTGACTTAATCAAGCTTCCAAATTATCTGTCAATTCCTACTCATATCCAATTTTCTTTTGATGTGTACAAATTAAACATCATTATTTTTTTCATTTCTATATTGTTGGTGGAATGAATAAATACTAACTTAGGCAAATATCCCTTATGAGGAGTCTTGTTAGATTTAACGATTATTTTCTTTTTTTTGGCTTTACCACTAGGGAATCTTAATAGGTCACCTTTTCTCAAGAACTTCCTACTATGTGTTCCAAATCTTCTAGAGAACTAGCTCGTGATCAAATTAACCATCACACCCAGGTCCACACCCACCCCCAACCCTTAATAAAAAATGAATAAATAAAAGTTCATTCATCAAATTATATCCAACATTTTTAGCTATTTTGAGTTCACCAAACCTTAAACCTCTCCAAGAAAAAAACACCTTCATAGGCTCTACATTCAATAGACCGATACCAAAATCTTTTGTTCTCTTAAAAATATGATTGTAAATCATGATAGTTAATTTGAGTCTCCACTAATATCTCAAATCCTTCATATACAAAGTTTAGATAAGTAACTATTATAACATTATTTGCATAACAAATTCAGTAATAAATGTATCCTACTTGGTAAAATTTATTTAATTAAAATAACATGGTGTAAAAAAATTTACCATTTTATTGTGCAACATTAAACACTTAACTATGCCAACTAAAAAAATTATAAAATATATAACTAGAAAACTGAAGAAAATAATAATAATAATAATAATTAATTATTGTTCTTTAAAAAGTATTAAAAATAAATTAGAAATATCACTATTTATTATAAAAACATGATTACACTAAAAATCATGCTCAAATGGTCATGTCAGTTAAAGTAGTTGAAAATTCAAATCATTAAAGAAAGTTGAAAATGTCCAATTATGACTGACAAAGAACCCTCATTTTGATCTGATTATTAAACTCACTTATATTTGTAATTAATGACACTCGATGACTTCTATAAACAATTGTAGTCTTTATAATTGAATGGCTCAAAGGATGGGTTAGCAGTTGACCCAGATAAGGTAAAGTCCATGGTTAACTGGCCTATACCCAAAGATGTATCTTTTATTTGGTCATTTATGGGACTTGCGGGGTACTACAATAGGTTCATTAAAGGCTTCTCCAAAATAGCATGTCCCATTACCTCTCTACAAAAAAAAGGGGTAAAGTTTGAATGGACAGTTGAATGCAAGTCGAATTTTGATAAACTAAATCCTTTACTAACCACAACTCTTGTCCTAAAATTGGCAAATCTAAACAAAGAATTTACAGTGTGTATAGATGAATGTATGGAGGGGTTGGGAGGAGTTTTGTTGCAAGATAACTCTGTAATAGCATATGAATCAAGAAAGTTGAAGAATCATGAAAAAATTATGATGTATATGATCTGGAATTAGCAGTTGTTATACACACCTTGAAAATTTGGAGGCACTACTTGTTGGGCAAGAAATTCATGTTATTAACATATCATTTCAGCTTAAATTATTTATTCAGTTAGCCTGACCTTAACGCAAGACAAACTAGATGGATGGCATTCCTTAGCGAATTTAAATTTTATATTAAGCATATGAAAGGGAAGGAAAACAAAATAGTTGATGGTCTAAGCCGACATGCTTACACTCTAACAACAGTAACTGTTACTAGTATTAAAACAGACTTCTTAGAGAAAATTAATCATTCTATGTACCATGATATGTAGAAAATGAAGAAAAATCATTGACTTACAGAGGAAAATTGTATGCACCCCACATACTAGAATTGAAAGAGATGATACTTGATGAGTATCATAAGAATCCATTTGTAGGACATCCAGGATACCAAAAGATGATCACAACTTTGGGGAAAACCCTCTTTTGTCCAGGAATGGAAAAGGAAGTGGCAAAGTATTTATTGAAATGTATAGAGTGCCAACAGGTTAATGTAGAACATCAACACCCTACTGGGTTGACAAATCCACTACCTAGTCCTGAATGGAAATGGGAGATAGTATCATTAGATTTTATCACAGGGTTACCATAAAAAAAAGTAGCATGAATCCATTATGGTGGTAGTGGATACACTTATTAAGGTTGCTCATTTTATACCTGTACAATCCACCTATGGCACTGCCCAAATTACTAATATATTTATGAAGGAAACTTTTCGATTGCACGGAGTGCCTAAAATGATAGTATCAGACCGAGATGCCAAATTCACCTCATATTTTTGGAGGGAATTATTTGGAAGCATGGGTACTAAGTTAAATTTTAGCACAGCATACCATCCTCAAATGGATGGACAGACCGAAAGGGTCAATCAGATTTTGGAGGATATTCTTAGAATGTATGTGATGGATAAGCCTACAAAGTGGGAAGACTTTTTACATTTAGTTGAATTTTCATACAATAATATCTACCAAACCTCCATAAAAATGAGCCCCTTCAAGGCATTGTATGGTAGGAAATTCCATACACCTCTTAGTTGGAGTCAACTAGAGGACAAATTGATTTTGGGGCCAGAACTATTACAGGAAATGGAACAGATGGTGCAAAAAATTCAGCAGAATGTTAAAGAAGGATAGGACCGACAAAAGAGTTATGCAGATAAGAAAATAACACATAATTAATTTAATGTCGGGGATTATGTTTATCTAAGGGTGAAACCTCGGAAAATCTCTCTACAAGTAGGAACCTGCTCAAAATTATCTCCACAGTTTTGTTGACAATTTGAAATTTTGGATCGAGTCATAGCTATAGCCTACCAATTAGGCTTACCTATTCACATTAAAGTTCATAATTTCTTTCATGTATATTTAATAAAAAGAATATGTACATGATGGTACTCATATTATTGATTGGAAAATGCTATAGGTGGAACCCGAAGGCGGTTTCCTACCAAAACTACTTCGTATTATAGATAGGAAAGAGATTTGGCTCCAGAATTGAATCTTCACTCAGGTTAAGGTGCAGTGGGGGAATTTTACTCATGAGGAGGCCACATGGGAACTAGAAGAAGAAGTGAAATGGAAGTACCCAACATTGTTTATGCAGGTCGAAATTGAAATTTAAACACTGAGGATGGTGTACATAAAACGGAGGAAGAATGTAATAACTTTCCTCCTCTAGAAATGATTAGAACTTTTATTTGTTGTTAAAAATCGTACTCTAATGACATAATTATGTATGTAAATGTTTTATATATACATGAATAATAAATTGGAAACATTTGAAAATTGAGCACTCATAAAGGAGATTCTAGATAAGATAAATTTCCATGATAAGAATTCTAGAAGGATTCTAGATAAAATTAATGGATGGGAGAGAAAGATACATTAAGAACTTAGCTGGACATATATGCTAAGTTGGGATTAACATAAAGCATTGTTGAAGTTAAAAAGTGAGCTTTTGACTAAAAGGAGAAAAAAAACCCATAAAGTGGGACATTGTTTTAGGGGAAAATCCCACATGGAGAGAAGGCATAAAATGCCTATTGCAAGGATCAATGAGGTTGTTTATCTCTTGCCAAAAAATGAATCTCTCCATGAGGGTGAGCTGAAGGAGATCAGTTCTATGGTTTGGAGGAGAACAATGCTCCATTTTCAAGTGTATCCTGACTACATTTTTCTGGTTAGGTTATGATTTACCTTGCTTTAAACATTCAAGGTTAGTGTTGACTGTTTGGTTTTTCTATTTACTTCTGGAATAACATGCATAGCAATTGGGACCTGGTGTCCAATTATTGGTGGAATGGTAGTAAGGATTATTGTATCATTGTATTCTTATAGAATAAGAAATAGTGAAATATTTATTTCTATAAATTCCATTGACAATGTGCATTAAAGGTTAGAAATTCTATAAAATACCCAAGTAGAGTAAAATTTTTGTGTACCATGTACTAATAAATCAACATTTAAAATAGAAACTTTGTACTATATTAGCTAAGGAGTAGTCATCATGTACATTTATATCACAGATTTAATTATCAAACTAAACACTAGAGATGAGTAGTCTATGCAATTAAGCTATGCATGGAAAAGAGTTACATGAAGAATACATCAACTCTAGACCACCATTACCACTCTACATAAAGTAAATAATTATAGATGCATTTCTATTTAGCGGAAAAGAGGCATAGGAATAGTAGAACAACTTGAAACAATAAAGGAAACAATTTGGATATATTTTCTTTTCAAAGGAAAGACAAGAGAAAATCTTGTACAGAAAAAAATGAAATTCAGTAAATTCTGGCCTAAGCACACTAATATGTAACTGTAGTTTTGTGCAACATAATTAAAGGATATTTTGTATAACAAAAAGGAAAAAAAATAATAATAAAAAATTATCTCAGAAAGAAGGATCTAGCACAGGGCCTCGAGACACTGACTAGAGGAGGGAGGTATCCCTCCATTCTTGTAGTTTCTCGATTAGGACACTTGAGAATGCAAATTAAGGTATTATACTCAATTCCTACCACTAGAAGCACAAAACCTATATATATTAACAATCAACAAATTGTGATAGACTTAGAATTCCAGGTAAATACTTGAGACATAGTCAGATCTAAATGAAACAATAGAGCACATATGGTAAACCATTAATTCCACCTATTAATCCAATGAACAGGAAAAATAAAAATTGGGAATGAGAGATAACAGAATTACTGGTAGCCTAGAGAAATTGAACTAGTAAATCACATATACGATACTAATAGAAACTGAGCACAATAATAACAGGAAGTGGAGAAACCCAATTAGATACCGTGCACTGAAAGTTGAAACAATGTCGATAATAAGGAGAATACATGTATTCTGGTAACCCAAATGTAACTATGCACTGGAATTCGAAATGGAACATATAATGAAGAAACTCAATATATTTACTATAAACCTCGTATAAGATGACGGGTTCATATATTACACATAACTTTAAAACAAAATGGGCTCAAAAATTAAATGCCAAGATAAAACCCCACACTAGGCTTGCCTCATTAAAAGGATAAATTAACAAACGTCACTAAGTACAGAGTCACCATGAAATAAATTGGGACATATAGTGTCATTTAGTACAAAAGAAACAGTGTGGACCATTGTGTGGCGAACCAACAAGAACCCTTAAGACAACATACAATACTAAAGTAATTTAAAATACAAATTCCATAGGAGGCCTCAAGCCATAATGGCTACCATGATTGAGTGGAATTCAACAGTAGACAACTAGGAAGAGAAGTGAAACTCATTGTGACCATCAACATCCAGAACCCACTGGAGAAAAGAGCCAACTGACTTAGAAAAAGGGCCAGAGCAGTGACGCATTAAAGAGAGGAATGGAAATTGAGAACATAAATCTTTGAACTTATAATTGTGAGGTTCTTTGGTACCTAAAAGTGAATGACACCAACAGCAACAAGAGAGAAGAGGTAAGAGTCAAACCCAATAAATGGAAAGGAAATAACCAAAGGGCGAGAGGAAAATGAAACTGCGCGATAAATAAATGCATTATACTGTAACTCATTGGAGGAAATCCAAGGTGGTGCCTGATACCAGCGTTTGTCATACACAAGGTCAAGGAAAATAGGGTCAGTGCAAACCTCATGACCCAATCTCTCTAAAATGATTTTTCTTCAGGAAAACAAAAATAAAACAAGGGAAATCGTGTGAGGGTTACCTGTGAGCGCCGTATTCCCACATGCTATCTTCATTGACAGACCAAGGTAGAGCCCTCTGAAGGAAACAACATGGAACATAACCCCAGAGATTAATGGTATCATGAGATATGAATCTCTACAACCAAGTAAAATGAATGATAAGTCAAAGGAAAAATGCATTTAGATTGAGTATAACTAATAAGAAAGGAAAACCCCTACAAAGATAACACCATACTTGTAAATGCACACCATGAAAAAGTGAATGTCGTCATAGGAGAAAGATTTCTAGAGAAGGGTAGCAATCCACGGGGTACCCATTTTCTGGGGGACATTACGCAAATGGTGTAGGGGATTCGAAGTTAAATCCATTTCCTGAGCAGATAAGCAAAAGAGGGAACCAGGGGATGGGTGAAAAGGATTCTGAAGGGAGTGTACATGCCAAATGGGAGGTGTTGAAACATATTAATCTGATCCTGGTGAGAAGAAGGGGGTAGTTTGGCTCCCTTAAGGTTCAAACAAAATCCATGAAAAACCCTCCCCTCAGAGCACATCAACAACAAGAATGCAATGTGAAAAATTATAATTAGGGTACTAGGGTATGTAGTTAGGGTTATGGGGTATATCCCATCGTTGATATTTGATTTGGCAATCGTAGCCATGGATCACAACTCTTGTAAGGTTTGGGCAGACCATCAAGGTTATTCCACCCACCACCTGAACTTCAATATGTGGTAGTAGGGTAGTGGGGCATACACAAGCACAATGGAAACTCAACCATACAAATGTGAACCCAACCATACCAAGGTGAAAAGTAATTACATCCCCATCCACCTTTCACTAAGGTATCATGCTATGGTCCTCAAGCATTAAATGGCTTTAATATCCCACATTATGGAAGCACTTCAATGTGACTATAACAAGAATCCTAAACCTATATAATCTGATTGTTAGGTATAAGGAAGGGGTGTAGAGGCATGAGAATCCCACAAATAACAAAAGGGTTATCTAAGGTCAACATAGACAACACAAATTTCATAATCCAAGAACTCTCCAAGTAAATATAAAATGTACATATAGAGATTTAATGAAAACAAATTGAACGAGTGCATGCATCTAATACGAACATTGCAAAATTAACCTCAGTTATTGATACGCATGGAAAAAAAAAAACAATTTATGGTTTTTTGATAGGGAGATATGACAATACCTTTAATAAGGGTGGTTCCAAAAACACTTTATATGTTTTTTTATGCTCACCTATGCCTATGGTCATTAATGTCTTACTACATACCACTATATTGATATTTTACTTCATATTTTTTAGTGCTACTATAGTCATACTTGTTCTCTTTCCTTTGCATCAATATTGCATCCATTCCTCAACCCATTTCAACCCTCTTTCAATATCATTGTGATTAGTGGAATTCCATTGTCAAACCACTTTTCCTCTACCTTTTCTTTTATCACGCTAGTTTTGTCAACATTGAAACTAGATGTATTCCATCATGCTAGTCATCTCTCTAGAACAAGGTTTCTATTGGTGATATTTTTATGCTTCTTAGTGAATGAAAATCTTTAGCTTCCTATTTCTAGTCATTTCATGATAATTAAACTAATCAAAATGAAAATTCATTTTCCCATTTTCTCCTCTTCATTAATATGAAAGATGATGAGCATAGGAATGAACCTTTCTCATGATCATTAAATTATGAGAATGGAAATCACACTTTTAGATATTTATTAATCTTGTTAAAGTAACCCATGAAAAACACACATATACGAGTATACTCTCATCTCTTTTTTGGGATTATTAAAAAAAAATTATATATATATATATATATATATATATATATATATATATATATAGATAGATAGATAGATAGATAGATATTTCTCTCACCTTTTGTACTCATAATTACATGAAGGGGATAAGCACAAAAAAATTGAGGCGATGGAGAGGAGGTATTTTCCATTTTCATCCTAACAAGGAAACCATTATTCACCCTTAAACATGGAATATACTTTGACTCCTCCACCTATTATTGGTATTAGCCTGGATTTAGAGCCAAGGAATCAAGATCAATTGACTAAATCCTCACATAGGGTCAACATCACTCCTGATTAGTTACTCTTCTAGTCATATTGGTTCCAGTAATACCTCTAATGTCATCACTAGGTTATGCATGGTGTTCTTTAGTCCATATTTCAAAGTTCAAACTTGTGCTATGGGAAAATATGTTCAAGGGAAGTCCCAAGTTTAGTTGGTCATATATATATTAGTTTGACTTCTTGTGTCATCCATCCCCATGTTAGTTATGCAACAAAGTTCATCAGCTAGTTTCCTCATCATTGTCTTGATATTTATTTCATGTCAAGTAACAAGGGATAAACCATTGTCCTCCTTCAAAAGTTATCTTCCCATCAACACCACCAAATTATCTCAAAGGTAGATCTAGAAATTAAATACTACTTTCAAGCTTGTACTACTCAATGGGAAGATTCCTCACATTGGTCATGATTTTACATCATTGACCATTGTTGACTGATTCTATGAGTGCTTAACATTATCACATATATTTATTCTCATTAGATTGTTTATGTACCTTGGGAAATAATTTTAATTAACAATGTTCTCCCTCACATCTATTAACAAGATCCCTCAATTCCCAATAGATAGTCTAATGCATGATCAAGATTAACTGATGTAACACCCTCCTCCCACATCCACCCAAGTAACCATGACAACTTTGGTAAACATGAGACGAGAGGCTACTATGATCATATTCGACCTCCTAGGTAACCTTAAGGAAGTCAAATTGATGGAACATCACATGTAGCCATCCAAGACCATCAACAAAACCCTCAGGATATAAGTCAGCCACTCAAACAGCATGTCCCTGGGTCCCACTATTTTTCTAGACAATTTAAGGCTCAGTCACTCCCATTCTATGGGAAAGGGAGAGACCAAAGACCTAAATTTGCTCTCATAGGCCTACTTGTCAGTGACTGTGGTCTAAAATTTCCAATTTTATGCCAGCGACTCTGGGATTTGAGCCACTTTTTCAGGCCAGATCCCAGGCCACTCCCTAGAATGGAATGAAAGCTCATAATTAAGTAAAGTACAGGGAAACAATGATGCAAAAGTAAATAGTTTATCAAGGTCTTAACCAGACCCCTACTAGCCATGATAGGCATTTCATCAAACATAGTGTCAACATGTAACCTACAGGTGTAACCAACATAATTAAGTATAGGGATCTCTTACTTATCTGAGAAATGTCATGAACCATTATTTCCTCACGTCATTTGTTGCCTTATCACTTATTAGGTCATAGACACAATATGCAATCAAATACAAGTAGAAACATGCTGAGAGCCAAACATAGCTGCTACCATAAAATGTACATATAACCAGCATAATAGGAACATAATTATAATAAACATATTAGCCATCAAAATCCATACATACACCAGTACGTTTACACATGAACATCAATGGAATGAGTTTCCCATTAATAAATGAAATGAACCAACAGGTGGTGGGACTACCACGTTCCACCCAATCATAGCTTGGTTGAGCCAAGTCTCTCTTCAACCAATCACCCTTGTGCCATATTCTAAGCATGAATGTGGGAATCCTAGAACACATTAAAAACACCAATCAGTGTGGATTCCACCAAGTTCTCCACCCACATCGTGAGAAATTTGAGTGCCTCCTAGTCTCTCAAGATTTACCGTGCATTTGTAGTCCGATCCAGAGATCACTAGGCCCTACATCGAGAAATAATCTCCAAGCTCTAGTGTGCATTCCATTGCAAAATCACTAGGCTCAATGGAGAGAAAATCTACCTCCCATCTTTAACGTATATCCTTCCTTTCACTAGCAAGGATTCCTAGGCCCACCAAGGCACACGATTTGGCTTTACCTCAACCCACAATCTAGATCAGGGGTTACTAGGCCAGTGGCTTCAAGCATCCTTAGTCTGGTTTAGGGACCACTACCACCATGTGTTTGTCAATTCGGAGATCCACCCCACTCAGCTTCAAATCCAATTTGGTCATCCCACATAAACTACATGAGAGAACCCATCTCATCAAACTTATCAAGAAATGGAAATGCTAGGCTGAAAATATTGTCACGCCTGGAAAAACCCATTTCATGGTAGAAAAGAAACACATGCAATCCCATGCATGCCAAATATAACAAGTAAAATACACATGCAAGTTGATACATGCAATGAAGCTTGTTGTAGTTGCTTGATCCTGCATGTCCCTACTTGATCTTTGCTTCCTCTTGCCTTCTTTGTCTTTCTTGATCCAATGCCAAAGTGATCCAAGAAGACTTTAAGTGTCCAAGCGTATGAGAAAGAGAGAGAATAATGAGAGAGCTCCAAACCTAAACTGAAAAAGATTACCAACTGGTCCTCAGAAACCTTTTTTATGGATGAGGCCTCTATTTTCTTCATTTTCCATTATTTTCCTTCATTTTCCTCCTCACATGCAACCTATGACCTTTCACCTATGTTTCCTCCTAATTTCCATTATTTTCATAAATAAATGTGCCAAAATTCCTTTTAATTCCCTAGCCATTGCCTTTACCAATTTCCTTAGCCATAAACAATCAAATGAACACCCCTTAGGATGTCCTACCCAACATTTAGCATGGAATAAGTGTCCCATTCTTCCATCGTTATTATTTTTAACTTTTATTACATGGAATTTTCACCAAGGCTGTTACATACGATTCATTGATATGCATTAGATTGTACCATCAGGATGATATGAAGACCTTGGATATTAGGGCTACCTCACTCATCCATTTTGGTCCAGCCAAGCTATGATGGAGAATGTATTATGTACTTTGATGACCACATTTTTTCACTTTTATTAGTATTTTTTTTCCTCCTAATATATATTCTAACATATGTAAAAAAAAATGTAACTATTTCATGGCCATGACTAGTGCTCAATGACATGGATCAAACATGCACTCTCTTTCGTGATCATGTTCTTACATATTTTCCCATGCGTCTGCAGTGTATTGTGTTAGCAGCCTTATTGCATTCATTTTGTACAATTTATGGGTGTGCATACCTAACAGATGTATATCATATACATTTTGTTGCTATATTTTGTAGGTTCTAGTTGATCCTACAACCCTTGACTACCTTAAACTTCCACACTCACTATATTCATTTAACATATAGTACCCATTAATTTCTCTTCTTACCTCATACATTAGGGGTCATCTGCTATAGCTCAAATTTACATTTTCTTGAGTCAATTAGAGGAAACTAAAAAGTAACCCTAAGATGCAACATCAACCTTATGGAAACCCCAAGATAAGACTAAATTTCTCCCTCCAATAATCCTATGACATTGGAAGTGAGCACTACAATGCTCCCAATGGCATGTGGAGAAGAGTTGAGTGCTCCACGTCCTTAGAAACATAACATTTAGGTACCTAGGATTGCCATAGTGAGTGGATATGAATAGAAAAGGTTGAAAGAGTGATGAAAGAAATGATAAGGATGAGAATACCATGCATCTAAATTTGTCCCATATAGCTCTTCAAGTAAAAAATAAAGCAAGTGTCCACCATGATCAAGAAAGAGAAAAAAGTTAATAAGCAAGGACATGTTATTCAAATTATGAGAACTCAACCATGAGATAAACCAAAACATGTAGTGAAGACTATATCCTTAGCAGCCACTGAGATGATGAGCCTTAGGTTAAGGAGAATGGGGAAGCCATATCAACTATAAGCACTTTGTTAATGTAATGATTCTTCCTTTCCCAAATTTACTTATTGTTTATCTTCAAATTAATTCATGTTGATTGTTTATGTGATTGATGGTTCTAACATTTGTTGATGAGGATAGCAAGATTATAGACACTATTTGGTCTTTATTCATAGGTCATAGGTGAAAATTCCAAGTATTGGATCTAAAGAGTGATCACATGTGAAGGAAAATATAGAACCGCGGTTCAAAAGAAATGTGTGTCTATCTCCTTCACTATTTTTAATTTTTATATCTTTTCCCTTGGGTCACTAGGGTTTTATATGAATTCCATAATATCTCTATCATAGGCTAGTTCGTAGGCTTGTGGGATACAATCTCTTGAAGCAATGATAAAATCCAGGACAACATGACACCTTTTGAAATATTTGAAAGACAAGGACATAGATCATATAGCTTACAAAAACATGAAATATACCTACATTATATACTCCCTAATAATGAAAATGTTTGAAGAAATACTTAGCCAAGGTGAGAACCGTATTTATATTGTACCATAAATTTTCCTTTTCTTCTTTTGTTTGATTTCTTTCTTATCTTTAGTTTCATTATTTTCATATTTATCTACAAATTTAACTTATGTTATTTTCATAATTCTCCTTTACAACTCTTTAATATATGTAGTTTATCTAGTGATGTTCACCTATTATCCTACAATATTAGTTTCTTGGTGCATGGATTTTTCAAGGTATTAATAGGAATGTTGACTAGATATAATCCTCAAAACATTCTAAATTTTTAGATTCTAACAGTATCATAGTGATTTTTTTTCATAATTTTAAATGAGAACCCTCAACATTATGGGCCCCATCAACCCTCCATCTAGACAAAAAGTGTACATCAAGGTGTGAACTAACTATATGGTTAAATTAGTTGAGGCGAAGGCTCTACTAAGGGCCACTAAGAATGTAGTGGATAATTTTCTATATGAAAATATCTTCATCCATTATGGGGCCCCTCAATATATCATCAAGAAGTAGTTTATTTCTCATCTTGTCCAATCAATTATTATATAGTTTAAAATAATGCATATTATGTGTACCCCATATCTCCTTACGAAAATGAGAAAATGGAGGTCACTAGCAAAGTATTAGAGCCCATTGTGATTAAGGCATCCTAAAAATATCATAGGGGTTGGGAAGATATACATTTAGAGGCCCTTTAGCCCTATAGAGGCACCTACAAGAATAGCATGGGATTTACCCTCTATGAACTTGCTTATATAAATCATTTTCAACCACCCAAGGAATTTGAAATAAAGAAATTAAGAAGTGTATTTTATGTGTGAATGGACCTCCAAAACGCTCAATAGTAGTGACTTGATAAAATAATTTTAGCTTGATGACATATATAAAATGTACCTATAATAAAGCACTCTGGTTCAATAAAAAAGAGATGAAAGAAACGATGGGTTCATAAAAAAAAAGAGAGGTTAAAGGATGGAGATTGGGACCTCCTATTTCACTCAAGATACAAAAATTTCAAAGGAATATTTTACACTAGATGGGTGGGGTGATATGTGGTTAGTATAGTCTTTGAAAATGAATCTCTTAAGCTCCACACCATCGATGAATAAAGAACTCCATTAATGTGTAATGGAAACCAATTAAGGTTATATTGGAAATTTAGATCAAGAGAGAAATTCATACAAGGCTTAATCAATGTTATATCTTTATTTTCCAATTCATTTCAATAAGAAAAATCACATGTCAAATTCCTTTGTTTATTTTCCTGCATGTACCCTTCCCCCTTTTTTTTAGCTCAATCATCAACCCACTACTCCCAAAACCATAGAATCTTTTGCATCCATCACTCCATGCATGTGTGCATCCTATCACCTATTGAGCGATAAAAAGGCGTCTTTTAACCCCTATTTACCCTACATTAATTATCAATCCAAGTACGATTTTTTATCTCAAGGGTCTACTCAGTCTGAGGTGGTCACTTGTTCAAGAGTAATGTTTGCAGTATAGTGCTTACAAAAGTAACTGAATGCTAGAAACCAACTCTAACTGTAATGGCAAGAAACTTAAATGCTTTGTAACTAAATCATTCACTTAAGAAACTACAATGATCATCAGTCAAGGATGCAGTAATGATAACTCTTTCCCCTGTAAACTGATGCAAATGAAAATCAATCATGGACAAGATCTCCAATCTGAGAACTTAGACAGTAGTAGTCAATGTTTGCTACAGTTGTAGATCTTTCTATTCACACCAAAGCAAATGCTGGAAATGACAATTCAATTTGCAGAAAAGGAACAACAACTAATCTATTGAAAAGATCGAACAACAAAGCTTAATCTACAGGAATGAATTGAGTAGAAAAGCTTAAATGAATTGAACAGCAATCTTTAACTAATAAAGGAATTGAACAGCAATCTGAACTAATAAGGGAATTGAACAGCAATCTAAGAAAGGAACAGCAAACCGAATTAAGTGTAAACACACAGTAAATATAGAGTAATTGAATCAGTAATCTTATTCTAGCATGCGGGACATTAACCACAGATATAAAGGAACGACAACTGCAATTATAACTGAACAACAGTTAAATGAACATCAATCGCAATTGTAAGTGAACTGTAGTTAAATGAACAGCAATCGCAACTGTAAATGAACAGCAATATCAATCTGTAAATGAATAGCAGAATCCGAATTAGACAGTGCAATATTATTTCAGAATGAACAGCATAACAATTCGGTTGTAAATAACAATCTTGCTATCCAATTACGATTTCGATATAACAGAGCAATTCAGTGAAATGTTCAGAAACAAAATATTACTGAGTAAAGAAAGTTAAGGAAATGTAAAGGAAATCAAACCACACACGACTATAATCGTAAAATAATGATACAAGAAGCAAGTGATCCACTAGGGCTGGGCCCTTAGCCACCAGGGAAGCACTGCTACATTTACTCCAGAATCAGGTAATGGAACAGCAACTGAGTTATATATTAATCATAAATGGCAGAGTTACAGCTATCGCTCTTCAAAGAGAGTCGATGATCAAAGTTAAGATTACAACAATAAGTTCTACAAATTGACAATAATATCCACCACCTTGGGCTAGTAGCGCTATCCCTTTTTATAATGGCCAAGCAGAAGTATCAAAAATACAAATAAGTCTTGAAGCAACAATCCCTCAGGATCAAAGGATCCTGAGGGATTCGCCATATCTTTGATCTCCAACTTATCATTTTGTCTTCTTGCACTGATGTCGTGCTTTCTCTTCCTTTTCCTGGACCATGCACTCCAATCTTGATCTCCTCGTCTGGATACAGCTTCCTGTCAAAGGGACAGCAGTTGCTTCTTCTTTGTCTTTTCCTCCCGAATAGTGATTTTCCATTTTCTTCACTTTCTGTATAGAAAAAGACAATAATTAGTCATTTCGCATCAATCACAAATCTCCTTAATTCTATCACAATTCTTTAACATATTACCATCTTAAAATGTAAATAAGTTATGATTCAAAGGAAAAGATAAAGAAATAAATGGTAAATACATACCTTTTCCAATGCTCAACATCACCTAGCATAAAAACTGTAATCCTTATGGGAGTAATGGAAGTCTAAATTTTAGAAGAAGTCTTTCACAAGGAGATTAGCTTGAATTTTGTTATCATTATTTACGTGAGGGTCAATAAATATAGAAGGTTCCTAACTTATATTGGCCTTGGGTGTATAGATACATCACCCTGTAATTGGGAAGGGCCTATTTAATTATACCCTCTTAAGGGTGAGGGGGAATTAGAGGAAGAGAGATAGCCTAGTAATGTTGGTAAAACATCACCAAAACCTTCTTCTCTTACATATCAAATGATCATAGTTTGTCTATAAGTTGATAGAAGATGAGAAATAAGGCAGCATAGGATATCTCATATGTCAATCAATGTATAAGCCTCTTTATGTATCACTTCTATTCTATGATTGAAATGTATTTTACTTCTCCATTTCATGTATGTATGTGTGATACATATGGTTTATTTACCATATTAGTTTATGATACATGTTAAATTTGTATTGTCATCCCCATCTTGTAACCAAATGGCACAACTCCTGAGTCGCCATGTTTCTTCTCTGTTATTTATAATCCTATTCCTTTCTGCCTCGAGCCCGATGAGATGGGATTTAGCTTCAAAAGATGAGAATCCTCTCCCATCAACATATTCCATGCTGGCGAGATCATGTTCAATACTAAGAAGATTGAGGTCATCCTTCTTTCTCTTGTCTTTGGCCCAATCAATTTTTAATCGCTTAAGTCTAAGAATTTTGTTGGAAAATCCTTCATATATAGATCGACAAGTATCAAGGGGGTGAGCCTTCCAAAATTCTGATACCAATCTAATGTAATCCAATTCTTTTAACCAAGTGGCATTAAACTTAAAGGGAGATTTTGGCTTACGGACATGACCATCAATCTCAAGATAAATGGGAGAGTGGTCAAATAAACCCCCAATCCAAACCATTGTCCGTAGTTAGAGACATCCACAATAAGTGGTTCTTTGATGAGGAACTGGTCTAGCCTTTGGGCCAACATGGCCTCTCTAGTCCTTTTATTCGTCCAAGTAGGCTGAGGTCGAGCCATGGGAATATCAATGAACTGGTGGTTATCCAATAGAGTTTCCATGTGTTTGATAAAGGGTCAATCTGAGCATTGTGCCCCCAGGACTTTGCATGTCCAATAGAAAAATTGAGATGTCCACCCAATATGATGTTGTCATCTTGTAAGAGGGATTTATTGAGAGATTGGTCCCAAAAAGAAGCCTTGTTGTGATAGGGGCCATACATGTTTATCAATCTTAGCTCCTTTCCTAATTCAGATGAGAAAATATCTGCACCGATAAAGTCGACCCCTCCCCATATATTTAAAATCCTTACAACTCTGGGATTAAAGCCAAAGGAAATGCCCCCAGATCGCCCTCAAACATCTACGGCATGAAATTGCCACCCAGGTACAAGGGATTCCAGCACAGGGATAACCAAGTCAATAAGTCCAAGTGTTTCTTGCAAGAATATGGCATCCACCCATTCAGTTTCCAGAGTCTCTTAAAGGCAAACTTTTTGGTAGGGCTAGCCATCCCATGACAATTAAGGGATAACCACTTCATGGGGGGGGGGGGGGGGTGATGATAGGGTGCTCTGTGCTCTAAGAACCCAGTAGATGGATACTTGTCTTCCCTCAGCCACATCAATACCAGCATGATGGATGGCCTAGGAGATAGTGGAATGTCTTCCACGAGTGATCTTGGAGAGCTTAGGAGGAGAGATGATACCAATACCATAGACATGCAGGGAAGAAGATTTGTCCAAGGAGTGAAGTTTATAGGAGTCGGGGGGGATGCAAAATATTCGATGCCTTAGTCGAAGGGATAGATAGGGGAGGATCAAGGAAGGATGGAGTCCTATTGGAGAAAATAGGAGGAGTATAAACCAAGGGGCAGGTCAAAAGAGGTGATGCAGATGCAGATGACATGATGCACGAAGACATAGAAGATGAAGGAAATGATTTAGAATGAGCAAGAGATGTAACAAAAGAACATGAGTGAGGGTTACTCGATGTGAGCGTTGTAGTGGCCACCGTA
The DNA here is from genome assembly GCA_031772625.1 of Pinus tabuliformis. Lineage (NCBI taxonomy): Eukaryota > Viridiplantae > Streptophyta > Pinopsida > Pinales > Pinaceae > Pinus > Pinus tabuliformis. Next base: position 635,669,916 of record CM062817.1, read on the forward strand.
TGAGACCTGGTAAGAGGAGGCGAGGGAGGGCAAACTAAAAAATTCACTTGCTTTTTCTCCTGAGCCTTTGCCTTAGTCTGATGGCCAGGTTCTTTGGGTGTCTATTGATCTTGTGAACCTGACTTATCTGCCAATTCATTACTGTTAGGTGCATTTTCCGAAGAGGGGACAGATAGAACCAACGGGCATTCCTTGTATAAGTGATCGACCTTATGACAACGTTTACATCTGAAGGGCACCCCTTCATAGTCAAGCATCTGAATACGGGTGAAGTGCTTCCAAAGTAATGTAATTTTATTCTCCATACCCTCCCGAGTGTCTACATGAACCAAGATGCAGCCCAGTGACATGTTTCCTGAGACAATATAAGATTTGTCGTAATCTAGATAGGTTCCAAGAGCATTGCTGATGCAGGTGAAAATGTCTTCAGACCAAAATTGTAATGGCAGGCCTAATAAACGTACCCAGATGGGACCAGCCCCCAATTGTTGTTTCTCCTCAATATTCATTTGGTATATGCTTTTCCTTTAACATACTTCGACCCATATTCATAATGGTTTAATTTTTCCTTTCAGCCACTACATTTTGCTATGTAGTATAATAAGAAGTAAATTGTCTCTTGACTCCATGTGACTAACAAAACTCAATGAAATCATGTAGTGTATATTCACCACCTCTATTTGATCTTAAAATATTAATATATTTTCCACTTTTCTTTTCAACCATAGCTTTAAGCTTCTTAAATACGATAGAATCTTTAAAATTCTTTTTTAGAAGGTAAACCTGAGTTTTTAAACTAAAGTCATCAACAAAAGTTAAAAGATAAGAATTATCATCCAATGAAGGTGTTTGCATCAATCCACAAAAATATGTATGTACAATATCTAGTTGATCTTTCTCCCTATATGAAACTTTAAATACAAATTTATATTTGTGATGCTTTGCAATATACAACTTTCACAAAATCTTTTCAGTTCTTGAATATTGGGTAACCATTTCACAATATATTTCTTCTATAGCATTTATATATACAATAAAAATATATATGACCATATCTAAAATGTGATAACCATGATGCATCCAAATTCTTAGTTTTATAAGAATTCAATGAGGGAGATAATCCATTTCTCATTATACGTAGAAACATCATATTCATTTTCATCTCCACCCTTATTATTAGCTATGTACTTGGATATTTGTCAATGATTATATATACTTTATTCTTGAAGAATAATATATACTCTTTCTCTATCAAGTGTCCAATTCTCAACAAATTACATTTTAAACTAGGTATCAATCACGGAAAATTTTAAGGATGGAAATTTATCTCAAGTTTTAGAAACCTCGGTGAATCTTGCTAGTCTCTACTATGAAAACCATAAAATATTTGGTGATATATTTGTAAAAACATTCAAATTTATTATGTTTTTATATATACTCTCTATATAATTTTGGAGATATTTAAATTAAAATAAATTTATATTATAAAACTACAGCGAATTATTTTTAGAAAAAATGGAATTTTGTGAATATTTTTGGAAAAACCATGGAAAATTAACCCACCTATGAATATTAGCCCCTAAAATTTTCCATGGTATAAATTGTTATTCTTTCACCATTTCTAGCATAAATAGAAATCACTTCCTTACCTTTTACACATACCTTATTATCATTACCCAACTTGACCTCAAACTTAATACTATTGCTTAGTCTCAAAAGAAAATATGTGTTTTCAGTCATGTGGTTGTTGCCACCACTGTCCCAAAACCAAATACCATTTGAACATCTTAGTCACATTACATGTCAAAAACATTAGCTTCTGATTATATTGAAACTCTTATGAGATGTGCGCAGACTTCTCATTAGCATCTTCCTACTTGTTCCAACATTTGATATGTTGCAATAATATCACTGAGCCTTAGACTTATCATAACTTTTATTTATTTTCCGCTAGGTTATGCTATTACTACACCTTAAATCACAAGGTAACTACTAATATTCCTCCTCCTTATTATAATTATCTTGCACACATCTTTGATCAACTAATATTCCACCTCTTCCTCTATTAAATCACAGTTGATTTATGAAGGAATTGTCCAATGCATTATCTACATAGCTTGACATCCTAGATTCATGTGCAATCAACAAACTAATTAACTCATCAGTTTCCATTTGACTCATGTTTGTAAAATATTCTATGGATACAAATATGACTTCAAATTTCTTTGGAAAACTTCATAGTTCTTTCTCAATCACTCTCTTATTTGAGAGGTCTTCTCCATACCATCTCAATTGATTAACAATAGTAATGACTTGAGAATGGTTCCATTATATTTAATTTTCAAATTCTCAAAATATTTTCTTAGATTATGCAACTTGACATTATTCACTTTGGATACACCCTGATAATAGGATTTAGGAGTGCCTCACACCTTCTTTAGAGACTCTACACTTGATTCTTTTGGAAATATCACATCGTCTAAGCTTTGCAGTATAAGGCTAAGAATTTTTTATTCTTATTTTTGTTCTCCCTTAACAACGTTCACTTAACATTTGTTAGAGCGATCATTGTTCCCTAGTCAAGAAGTTCAAGATATCCATCAATAAAAAATCCCTGAACATTATGAAAGAACAACAATGTTCTCATTCTAATAAACCATGGATCATAATTATTCTCAATCACAATAGGAATCGATGACTAAGAAATATTGATATTATTCAATGGATTTTAAGTCAACTTATATATGTATAAAATATCAAAGTAAGTGAAGGATATGCCTTAATGATCACTCTAGATATAGTGGAAATTATGTAGGCTCACAACCAACAATGGTAATACACATATGGTTTTCTTACAACTCTTTTGTCAATATTAGAATAAGATCAACACTGCATCATTTAATTTGTATCTTCAAGCAATGATCAGATTCAGATACTAGAGTGAAATTTCCATATTAATACAAAGGCCAAAAAAATGAAGAACTGGATAGAAATAGTCATATAGATACTTTTATCAATTGAAGATGGTGAAATTACTATTGTTTCATATGGCACAACGTGAATAACACTTTTTCTGAATTTAAATGGCTCTTTAGAACATTGACCTTCAATTATTACCATAAATATTTAAGATATCTCAATAGAAGTAAAATATTCAATGATACATACTACAAACATGGGAACAATCTTCTTGAATTCAACAAATATTTGACATTGTTATTTTTTTCCCATTGCATGAAACATAAAAGGTAATGAAAATGTTAATCCATTTGTTTCTTAGGCCACTCTTTTTATAATATAATACAAATCTATAGAAACAACAATATTCACATAGTTTATTCTAGAAAAAAAAATTTGCATGGCAAAAACAAGTATTGCACTGATGCTCGGGATTAATCCACCAAAATAGTTGCAACTCCTTAATTGTTTCACATGGAGAATGTTGGTCACATGCTGGTCATATTTTCACATTTCCACAGACTGCACGCGGGCCACACAAATATTCTGTGCTGTTATATTTGCACTATAGATCTATTCTACCTCATATAGCAATGGATCCTTACACATATAGCATTCTCTAAACCACGCTCTCAGAATCCACAAAACATGATCATGCAACTTAGCTCTAATACGAATTTGAGAGACATAGTACAAAGAAGAACACAGCTATGGATACCAAACTAAACAAACAAATATCGAAATTGAAAGTGGGATGTCTGACTCTGACCAAGCATTTATATTTATAGTAAAATTTGAGTCGCTTACATTAATTAAAACAGTGAATTTTATCATTCAAGTTTTGATCAATAAAGAAAGTGTTGCCCCTTCAAATTGGGAACAATTGAGGTGGTGTGTAGTGAGGGGATGAAGATAATGGAAGGCGACGCGGACTATGACAATGACGCAATGGTTGTCCCTTCAACTGAGAAATAATTACCTCTAACAAAATTTACCTATTTTACCAAGCTTTAAGGATTCATAAATAAATACAAGAAGCTAAAGGAGAAGACCAAGAAAAGAAAAAAAGAAATAGAACCAAAATATGCAAACAATATTAGAATGATAGAAGATAACATTATTCAATGAATGAAAAAATGGAATAACATATACTGGAAAATTGAAACCCATAATCACCAGCTAATATAAACCAGAGAAGAACAAGAACAAGAAGAATTTCTCAAACAAAAAAATTATAATCCCTTAGATGAAAAAAATATACCAAATCATATATCCTAAAAACACATAAACAAAACTACAATGACCGAAGATAAAACTGTACAATGAATAAAGAAAATTGGAAAAACATATATAGGAAAATTGAATCCCATAATCACTAACCAATATAAACCCCAGAGGAATAAAAACATGAATGATGACTCAAACACAAATTTACCAATCCCTTAGATGAAAAAACAGACCAAATGATTGATGCAAGAGAATCACCCTAGGTGAATAATTTTTTTTAAGGCCCGATAGACACATGTAAATTATAGAAGGAGATTTTTTTATTTTGTTAGAAATTAGGAATTAGCAATATTTAGTTTAGAGCCAAGTGCCCAAATTTTGGAAGAACCTGGGACTCGACTCGCAGTTTGTTAATTAGTTTGATGAGTTGTTATTTGAGACCAATTTGGCCTTTGCATTTGTAAATAGTATATAATAAGGCATTAAATAGCTTTAGAGTGGGGAAAAGTGTCCCATTTATTCTATGTTTTGTTGAGATATTGTATTGTACGTAATGTTGATGAATTCTCGAGAAGAGGAGTAGAAGCTCAGAGCAGCAAATCATAATTCCCCTATAAGTACTCCTTTGAATCGAAATAGAATTATAATTATCTATTGAGTTCAGTCATATTTTTTCCCTGTGGCAATGCCCCCTTACCAGGTATTGTATGTTTGAGAATAGGTTAAAGTTATAGAGCTTCAAGAGAAAAAAGAAGGAATTGAGCGAGGGAAAGCAAAAACAATAGCCTCTAGGCAATGAACCACTATAATATCTATAAATAATTTTATTCAAAACTGAAATATTTATTTTCATGTGTTCATTTGTGTTGAGTGAATAGTTTAATTCCTTATAGTTTTATGGAATCTCTCATAAACGAAATAAATAAGGTCATTTTCGAATGATTTATGGTAAGATTGTCAAGACAGTCAATGTTTCTGAGGTAAAGTTAACGATTCAAAGAGAATTTGGATTTTTTCTCCATGCATGTGATTTGAATTCCAATCCAAAAAAGGGCACATTGTTTTATAGTGTGAATCAGGTGTTTTATGCCATTGGTGTTTTATGTCGTTGACTCTCTCTCTCCTCCATATATCTTGGTGGTGCGGGGTCTTCAATTATCTTTGGTATTGAGAGGTAGTTGCATACATGTGATTCTTTTTCTTGCTCTTGATAGGTTTCTTTGTCCATCCATCTGTAAGTGAGTATTCAAGCATGTTTCCTCCTTCTTCTCCCTCTCCATCATCTCACCATGATCTAACAGTGTACATGTTCCAACAATTCACTAATCACGGGACGACATCAATCCAAAAGTTCCCTAGTCTAAGATGACACATGGTTATCCATGGATTGAGCCCAGGATAAGTGATAGGCTGGGAAAGAGGGCCCAGTATCTATGCATTGTGAAGTTCCCGGTGATAAGGAGAGAGGGTGGTCAGTGAGACTATGCAGAGCACATCTTAGGCTTCATTGAGGAACTTCTGAGCACAGTCCTTACTGAGGGGAAAAATTGCGCAGTGGCCACTGGGAGACATGATTGTGAGTTGGGAGAGTCATTGGCTGATACAGAATCGGACCCTAGGAGATAGCTCTACGTATTTTTTAGAGATAAGGAGGATTGGGCAGCAGAGAGACTTGGAGGACATATCTATACAGTTATTTGGGTCAGTGGGCTACGGCTGAGGGAGGACATTGGGAACACTTTTGTGTAGTTCTAGGAGGCAAGTTAGGTTTCTTCTCTGTGCATTGTGGGGTTCCAGCAAGAAAGGGGAGAAGCTTGAGGACTGAGGTTTCAAAGTGCACAGTTCAAGTCAGGCTCGAAGGAGTTACTGTGTAATTATGGGGATGAAGGGAGGTTGCTCAAATCTGGAGTTGCATAGTACAATTACCCTGGGGAATAGTGACTATGCACTATGCAGTTTGACGTAGACAGGTTACATCACTGAGCGATGAGAATATGCATTGTGCAGTTTAGTCAAGGTCCGGTGACACTGAGTTGCCTGGTCAGAAATATTTTCATTGAAATGGCTAAGTGCGGGAGGAAAGTGAACTTGCATAGAACTTGAACTTGTGATCACACACTTAGCATGCTTTGATGATGCAACAACATAGACCACCGAAAAAACAAGACAAAGAATAACCCTCTGAGTGACTGCCTTATAACAAGAAGTGACAAGTGCGACACTTGAGATAGACTTCAGGACGACCGTGGTGACAGTTGTGCAACGGTGCTTAAAACTTTATGTATGAGTGTGATGGATGTCTACATAGCTAGGAAAAATCGAATACACAAATACCACACTTTGAAACCACCAGAAAAGGTTTTCAAACATGACATAGCAGTCAAACATGCCAAAAGGTGACAATTTGTCTAACAAGCAAATGGGGGCAAAACACTTAGAGGAAACACATGGAATGACTTTCAATGCTTACAACCATGCATGTCACTAAATACATAATGATATGATAATGATAAGTGGTCCTTCATGCTACATTAAGAGATGTATTTCAAAAGTTATGTTTTTTTTCCATACCTACCCTCTAAAGGGTTATGCATCAAATGTTGTCTTCATGCGGTCCCGATCTTCCATCATACCCTCTGTTCCTTGGTCTTCTTATATGATGGCTATATTTTCTCCTCAATTCCTTGATATTCATATAGAATGTCATCCTTCTCATCTCCTTCTTCATTATCTTGGCATAGCCTGGTAGAATTCCTATATCTGTAATCCACTCATGACAAGACGACATCAGTTTGATAAACCCCTAGCTAAAAATAGAGCACTTGGATTCATGAACTAGGCTAGGACATAGTGACAGGTCAGGGGAGAAGGCCCAGTGACTGTGAAATTGCTCAATTCAAGCAGCCAAGGGTCAAACTTGATCACTCAGACTGCGCAGTTTGCAACTCAAGTCAGATCGAGGGAATTTTCTACACAGTCCTCACTAAGGGAAGGAATTTCCTAGTGGCCACTTAGAGAAAAAATTGCGCAGTTTAAGATGACAGTGACTATTGCGGGATAAGACCCTGGGAGGAAAAATCTGTAGAGTTTCAGGAGGCAAGGTAAACTAGGCAGCTGAGATTCTTGAGGGACAAAACTGCGCAGCTCTAGAGATAGTGGGTTTCGGCCAAGGGAAGGACACTAGAGGAATCCATTGCACATTTTTGGATGCCAAGGGATGCTAGGATTTCTGTGCATTATGTAGTTCTATTAGGCAAGGGAAACGCTTAAGGGTTTCAGATGCAAAGTGTGCAGTTCAAGAAAGTTGGATGAGGCTAGGTTGCTAGGAAGACTCAAGAATTTGGCTAAGTGTGGGATCAGTGGAACCGATGTGAATAGTGTTAGAACTTTACTACGATCTCACACTTGAAAACTTAGTGATAAAACATAGACCATCCAGAACATATGAAAACATACTTTGCTTAATGAAACAACCTTTGTGGAAACTTACGACAAGTGTGGCTTTGATGATATACTTTGTGAGGATAATGGTGACGCTTTTGTAATAGTGCATGAAAAATTGGAAATGAGTGTGAAACATGTCTATATGATGAGAAAAAATCATTTTCATAAATATTTACCCTTAAATCAAAACAAATTCCCCTTTGCATGACAAGTGATAATCCACATTGCCGAAGATGACACATGATATATAAATATAAAAGTGTGAATGAATCTTAAGATCAAAAAAGGGACCTTGAAATCATCAACTTACTAATAAGTGATTAGGGAATGATTAATCACAGGATCCATAGTAGGCTCAAAAATTCAAGTGTAGGCCAAAATTTTGGAGGGTTTTGTCACCGCTACAATATTTGAATTAAAATTTTGTCATATCATACATACTCCTATATTTTCCTTGTGAGTTTCAAATAATTCCCTTCCCAAGGGTTTTGTAAATATGTCTGCAACTAGTATTTTGATCTATAGAACTCCATACACATTTTGTTATTGTTTACTAATTCACGAATGAAGTGATACCTTGTATCAATATGCTTACTCTTCTTATGGAAAACATAATTCCTTTATAATGTAATATCATACTTCTTGTCATAGAAAATATAAGTTGATTATTTTCGTTCATGCAACAACTCAGCCAAAATTATTCTCGTGTACATAATTTGATATGTTGCTAATCCTTCCACAAAATACTTTGCCTTAGTATATGATAAAGTCATAATGGATTGCTTCTTTGATTTCGATGCTACTACACCTGATCCAAAATTGAACACATATTTAGTTGTGCTCTTCTTGTCATTAGTATTGCCTGCAAAATCACTATTTTTATATCCAGTTAGTTTAAAATATAAATTAGATGTATATAGGATACCATGATTTATTATTACATAAACATATCTTAAGATCCCTTATCCAATTAACCAATGTCTACACTTCAGAGACTCCATGAATTTCGAAATTAAGCTTACAACGAATAATATATCAAGCCTTGTTGTAGTCAACTCCATGAGACTTCCAACTAATTTCTTATACAAGGTTGGATCAACATTTGAACCTTTTATCAGCCTTACTGAGTCTTTTACAAATTTCAATTCGCGTTAGAATTGGCTTACAATTATCCATCCTGTACATTTTCAATTTCAATATATCCTTTACATAATTATATTGACAAATAAAAATACCATCTTCATATTGAGTTACTTCAATACCAAGAAAATATTTAATTAACCCTAAATCAATCATCTCAATCCCTATTTTAATGCTTGTCTTAAAAATCATCAACATACATCCAAACAAATAAAATTTTACCTTCCTAGTTTACCTTTTTATATAGAGTTAACTCACTTTTACTATTATTGAATCCTTTGTTTTTCAAATATTCATGAATTCTACTATACCATACTTAGGGTGCTTGTTTCAATTCATATGGTTTTATCTTTAACTTGTATACTTTATTTTCTTCTCCATTAATTTCATATGCTCAAGGTTGTTTCACTTAAAACTCTTCTTCTAGAAAACCATCTAAAAATGAAAAATTAACATCCATCTAATATATTTCCCATTTATTTTTTGCATCAATAGATAATATAATCCTCACTATGTTAATTCCATCTATAGGTGCAAAAGTTTCATTATAATCAAAACCAGGTTCATGACTGAATTCGTAACTACAAGTCTTTCTTTACGTTTTTCAATTTCACCTTCGACATTCAATTTATATTTGTAAATCCATTTAACACCTATATTATTTTGACCTTCAATAAAACCTACAAGATCCCAATTATTATTTGTTTCTCTAGCATCAATATCTTCATCCATATCTTTTACCCAAACTTCCTTTCTAATAGCTTAATCAAAATTTACTGGATCATATGTCATTAATGCAAAATTTGAAGCTTAATCTATTTCATCATTCTACTCATACAATAATTTTGAGCTTATAGTCTTCTGACCTTTGATTTTGTTCCTTAATGTAGCTAATGTAGAATTAGGTTCAATACTTTCCTCTTGTCATGTTGTTTGTTTTCCACCATAACCTAATGGTTCACTATTCTCTTGAGTTATTCATGTTATGAACGGTAATGAGTTGACTCATGATTGTCTTGTTGAAGTGCTTGTAATAGGTGTATATGAAATAAAATTTTTCATCTTGTACTTCTTTCACATCTTCATCATAATCCCCATGAGATAATACAACTCCCTCTACAACAAATTTATCTATATTTCAATCCCAAGCTTCTTCTTCCTTGAACTCAACATCTGTAATGATAATACACTTCTTGGCGATGGGATTATAGATTCTATATTACTTAAAATATTCACTATATATAATAAAGGTACACTTCTCACTTCTATCATCTAAGTTCTTTCTCATCTCTTTAGGTACATGTACACAAGCAACACACTCAAAAATTCCTAAATGAGATATATTGCAACTCTTACCACTCTAAGCTTCTTCTGAAACTCATTCATTCACACTCTTAGTCAGACTTCTATTATGAATATAAACAAATAAATCTAATTCTTCTCCCCAATATTCACTTTGTAGATGCTTTTCCTTTAAAATACTTCGACCCATATTCACAATGGTTCAATTTTTCCTTTCAGTAGCTACATTTTTCTATGTAGTATAATCAGCAGTAAATTGTCTCTTGACTCCATGTGACTAAAAAAACTCAATGAAATCATGTAGCGTATATTCACCACCTCTATTTTATCTTAAAATCTTAATATATTTTCCACTTTCCTTTTCAACCATATCTTTAAGCTTCTTACATACAATAAAATAATTAAATTTCTTTCTTAGAAGGTAAACCTGAATTTTTCAATTATAGTCATCAACAAAAGTTAAAAGATAAGCCTTACCAGCCAATGAAGATGTTTGCATCAGTCCACAAAAATTTCTATGTACAATATCCAGTTGAGCTTTATCCCTATATGAAACTTTAAATACAAATTTCTATTTGTGATGCTTTGCAATATACAACTTTCACAAAATCTTTCTAGTTGTTGAATATTGGGTAACCATTTCACAATCTATTTCTTCTATAGAAAATATATACAATCAAAATATAAACAACCATATCTAAAATGCGATAAGCACGATTCATCCAAATTATTATTTGTATAAGAATTCAATGAGGGAGATATTTCATTTCTCATTATAAGAGGAAACATCATATTCCTTTTCATCTCCACCCTTACTATTAGCTACGTACTTCGATATTTGTCAATCATTGTATATAATTTATTCTTGAAGAATAATCTATACTCTTTCTCTGTCAAGTGTCCAATTCTCAACAAATTCAATTTTAAACTAGGTACCAATTATTATTCTTTCACCATTTCTAGTATAAACAACAATTGCTTCCTTACCTTTTACACATACCTTATTATCATTACCTAACTTGACCTCAAACTTAATCCTATTGTTTAGTATCAAAAGAAAATATGTGTTTTCATTCATATGGTTTCGCCACCAATGTCCCAAAAATAAATATCATTTGAACATTTCTTAGTCACATTACATGTCCAAAACATCAGCTTCTAATTATCTTGAGACTCTTATGAGATGTGTGCAGACTTCTCACTAGCATCTTCGTACTTCTTCCAACACGATATGTTGCAATAATGTCACTGAGCCTTAGACTTATCATACCTTTTATTTATTTTCTGCTAGGTTATGCTATTACTACACCTTAAATTAGAATGGCATTACTAAGCTTCCTCCTCATTCTTGGAATTATCTTGCACACATCTTTGATCAGCTACTATTCCACCTCTTTCTCTATTAAATTGCAGCTGATATATGATGGAGTTCTCCAATGCATTATCATCATACCTTGACATCCTAGATTACAGTGCAATCAACAAACCAATCAACTCGTTAGTTTCCATTTGAGTCATGTTTGTAAAATTCTCTATGGATACAACCACGACTTCAAATTTCTTTGGAAAACTTCATAACGCTTTCTCAATCACTCTCCTATTTGAGGGGTCTTCTCCATCTATCTCAATTTATTAACAATAGTAATGACTTGAGTCATAAAACTATCAATGATTCCATTATATTTCATTTTAAAATTTTCAAAATATCTTCTTAGATTATGCAACTCGACATTATTCAGTTTCGACACACCCTGATAATAGGATTCAGGAGTGCCTCACGCCTTATTTAAAGACTACACTTGATTCTTGTGGAAATATCACATTCTCTAAGCCTTGTTGTATAAGGCTAAGAATTTTGTGATCCTTCTTTTCTTTTCTCCCTCAACAACGTTCACTTAACATTTGTTAGAGCGATCTCTATTGCCTAGTCAACACGTTCTGAATATCCATCAATAACAAATCCTTAAAGATTATGAGAGCACAACAATGTTCTCATTCTAATAAACCATGGATCATAATTATTCTCAATCACAATAGGAATCGATGACTAATAAATATTGATATTCGATGGATTTTAAGTCAAATTATAGATGGATGGAATCTTTAGTATCTCTTCCTCTATTCAATCAAAGTAAGTGAAGGATATGCCTTAATGATCACTCTAGATATAGTTGAAATTATGTCGGCTCACAACCAACAATGGTAATACACAAATGGTTTTCTTACAACTCCTTTATAAATATTAGTACAAGATCAACACTGCACCATTTAATTTTTATCTTCAAGCAATGATCAGATTCAAATACTAGAGTGAAATCTCCATATTAATACAAAGGCCAAAAAAATGAAAAACTGGATAGAAATAGGTAGATACTTTGATCAATTGAAGATGGTGAAATTACTATTTTTGCATATGGCAGAACATGGATAACAATTTTTCTGAATTTAAATGGCTCTTTAGAACATTGAACTTCAATTATTACCATAGATATTTAAGATATCTAAATAGAAGTAAAATATTCCATGATAAATACTACGAATGTGGGAACAATCTTCTTGAATTCAACAAATATTTGACATTGTTAGTTTTTTCCATTGCATGAAACATAAAAGGTAATGAAAATTGTAATCCATTTGTTTATTTGGCCACTCTTTCTATAATATAATACATATCTATAGAAACAACACTTTTCACACAGTTTATTCTTTAAAAAAAAAAAATGCATGGAAGCAAAAAGTATTGCACTGATGCTCGAGATTAATAAACCAAAACAGTTGCAAATCCTAATTGTTTCACATGAAGAATGTTGGTCACATGTTGGTCATACTTTCACATTTCCACAGATTGCACATGGGCCACACAAATCTTCCACGCAATTATGTTTTCACTATAGATATATTTAACATCATATAGCAATAGATCCTCACACATATAAAATTCTCTAAACCACGCTCTTAGACTCCACAAAGCATGATCATGCAACTTAGCTCTAATACAAATTTAAGAGACATAGTACAAAGAATAACGCAACTATGGATACCAATCTAAACAAACAAATACCGAATTTGATAGTGGGATGTCTGACTCTAACCAGGAATTTATATTTATACTAAAATTTTCTCATTCAAGTTTTGATCAATCTGGAAAGTGTTACCCCTTTGAATTAGGCACAGTTGAGGTGGTTTGTAGTGAGGGGATGAAAATAATGGAAGGTGATGCGGACTAGGGAAGTGACGCAATGGTTGTCCCTTCACCTGAGAAATAATTTCCTCTAACAAAATTTACCTATTGTACCAAGCATTAAGGATTCATAAATAGATCCAGCAATCCAAATGAGAAGAGCGAAAAAATTAAAATTAAAAAAAAAAAATTAAAATTAAAAAAAAAATAAAATAGAACCAAAATATGCAAACAATATTAGAAGGGTAGAAGATAACATTATACGATGAATAAAAAAATGGAATAACATATAAAAGAAAATTGAATCCCATAATCACCAACTAATATAAACCCAAGAAGAAAAAAGAACAAGAACAACTACTCAAACAAAAAATTTCTAATCCCTTAGGTGAAAAAAATATATCAAATCATATATCCTAAAAACACACAAACAAAACTACAATGATCGAAGATAGAACTACACAATGAATAAAGAAAATTGGAAAAATTATATAGGAAAATTGAATCCCTTAATCAGTGACCAATATAAAACCAAGAAGAATAAAAACATGAATAATGGCTCAAACACAAATTTACCAATCCCTTAGATGAAAAATACACCAAATGATTGATGCAAGAGCTTCACCCTAGGTGAATCATTTTTTTAAGGCCCGATAGATCCATGTAAATTCTAGAAGGATATTTTTTTCTTTTGTTAGATATTGGGAATTAGAAAGATTTAGTTTAGAGCCAAGTGTCCAAATTTTGGAAGAATCTAGGACTCACAGTTTGTTAATTAGTTTGAAGAGTTGTCATTTGAGTCTAATTTGGCCTTTTCATTTGTAAATACTATTCAATAAGGTGTTAAATAGCTTTAGAGTGGGGAAAGGTGTCCCATTTATTCTAATTTTTGTTGATATATTTTATTGTACGTAAATATTGATTAATTTTCGAGAAGAGGAGTAGAAGCTCGAAGAAGCAAGCCATAGTTCCTATCCCCTTACCAGATATTGTATGATTGAGAAGAGGTTAAAGTTATAGAGTGTCAAGAGAAAAAAGAAGGAATGGAGTGAGGGAAAGAAAAAATAATAATCTATGGGTAAAAAACCACTATAATCTCTGTAAATGATTTTATTCAAAACTGAAATATTTATTTCCATGTGTTCATTTGTGTTTAGTGACGAGTTTAATTCCCTATAGTGTTATGGAATATCTCATCAAGGAAATAAGGCCATTGTCAAATGATTTATGGTAATATTGTCAAGACTATCAAAGTTTCTAAGATAAATTTAATTATTCAAAGAGAATTTGTAATTCTTCTCCATGCATGTGATTTGAATTTCAATCCAGAAAAGGGGCACACCATTTTATAGTGTGAATCAGGTGTTTTATGTCATTGTAAGTTCAAATATCCCCGCCTATTATTGGAAATTTGTAGAGGAAGTTATCCATTGCATTTTTTTAGACCTTCAGTGTAATGCTAGACCATAACTATTCACACTAAACTTGGTTGGAGAGAACACTCAAATTTGAGGTCCACAGTTTGCAATGACTGCAATCAATTAGCTTACGAAATACTGAGAAAGGAGTCGAGAGGGTAAATTTTTCCATGTCCATGAATTAATGAAGAACTTCTTAATGAGTAGGAAGTCGAGACACCGATAAAAGAAATGGATGTGCACATTATTGAAGGCTAGCCTATACATTCCCTAAACTAGAGTTTTTGGGCTTTTGTCAAATTCAATGAAATTATTTTGGAACTAACTGGTTGACCCTGACATGTGGAAGGTTGGGCCTTAGATTCAAGTGACAGCACTCAAAGGTAGGCCAATCTTGACTCTCGAATTTCGATATACCTCTCAAGAAAATATATGTATGGAGTTAAGTTTTTAATAGAAAAGAAGTCATCTAATTTAATTATGTCTAAGGTTCGTGAATAGTGCATGGTTACTCCTTTGAAGGTTTTGGTAAAAATACTTTGAAAAATTGGGAGAAGGGCTTACAAAATGAACTCGTTCCACTTGACGACTGTGGAGCAATGAACTCAAGAAATAACATTTTGTTTAGAAAGTGGAATTGAAATAAATAAAGGTGGCCACAATATATATATATATATAGTAAATTTGAGTATTAACGCAGATACGAGTTTTGTGCATATTTTCAGTTGGGCTACATAAGGGAATTTTTATTTGTAAGATGACCCAATGGGGATGAGGGCTATTGAATTGGTGTCATAATGGAGATTGTGGTTTTTTACAATGATATTCTTGCAAAGAAAACAATCTTTGGCATAATAAAAGGATCTTGGTCAAGGAAAAAAAGGCCACCGAAGGGGCCTGCTATCATTATGGTACCATATCTTTACAAACCTGAGCTACAAAATAGATAAGACCAGTAGATTAAGGAAGCTTATTATAGCAAGGTGATCTTAGTGATGATTTTATGGACAAAGGAACGAGCCAACAGAGCTTGTAGCTAGTAAAGAGGATAATACATAGGACGAGCAAGGTAATGATTGATTTCTTTGTTTTGAAAGGTAATTGATAGTTTGGTTATTTTGTAAGAAGAAAGGGTTGACAAATCAAGGCATAGAGGCAGGGACAAAGGTTACCAAAGCAGAATATATTTTGAAAGGGTCAAGAGATATTAGAGGCAAGAGAAACTATGATACGAGATTGTAGAAATCTAGGGAGATTTTAGCCAATTATAGAGTTGGAAATAGATAGAAGAATACCATCCATAGGAAGAAATAGAAGAACTAAGATATTAAAATCTCATAGGAGGAGAACCAAACAAGTATAGTCATTTTTATGTTTTATCTTTGGCTAAGGAATTTGTAAGTGCGGGTAGAAACATATACAACCAAAGACGTTGTGTGTAGGAACTTGAGCATGAGAAGATGTTCTCACAAAAGGGAGATGAACTAGGTTGAGGAGAGAACCGATTATGTTCTCGAATACGATGGTAGACGAAATCCCTTACAGTATAGAATCTACACAACAAAGAAAAATTCTAGCTGAAGTTGGAAGCAAGGAAGAGGGGACAGAGTAAGTCCTCAAAGAGAAGACAACAAGAGAAGTTCTGGGGAGGTGAGTAGAGAAGAAATACCCAAAGAGGATCAAGGAGTGCTTGAGAGGCTCCAAAGGAGGGAACCAAGAGGGACACCAATATCAAAAATTAGGAGGTGAGTTTTTTGGGTAACAATGTTAGAAATTAATTAATGGAGAAATGAAATACACAAAATATTATGGAAACATAAATACAAAAATTCATAAAACAAGAGAGAAACAAATATATTTGGTTCACCCAATTTTGCTACGTTTGTGGAGAAACAACAAGTCCTTCCTTTTATTATACAACAAAATGAAGAGATGCAACCTATAACATATCTGTTGTAATTTCCTCTTCACTCTCACATAGTCTCCTCTCTCTCTCTCTTGCTCAAAATAATGATACAAAGTCGAAATACAATTCCCTCATATAAACCAAGGGGGTGCCTTCTAGGGGGAAAACCCTAAATTAAAATAACTTCTACCATCATATCATCCTCCTAATGAATAGCCTATATTGACTACGAAATTACAATATTTTACAAGGAAAATTTTCATCTCTTTTCAGCTTCGAGGGCACTACCCTCGAACCCCCACTAGGGGGGCTCATAAAAGTTGTCATTGTTGCTCAGACCCCCCTTGACTATGATTAAATGGTAGTGGTTCCTCCCCGTTAGGAACATGGATCCAATATAACTAAAACAAAAACCTCTAAACAATTAAGAACATAATCAGGCTCCACACCCAATTATCTCCCACTTGGAGACTGATTATAGCAACTCAAGCATTGCTTCACTTGGTAGACAACGATTCCACTTTAGACCTACCTATTTCTCATATTCATCATCATACTTGAATACCAATTGAAACTGAGAAGGATGTCAGTTTCTCCTTGGTTACAACTTGTGTTAACATGTCTACAAGATTTTGGCTAGTGCGTACCTTTTCCAGCTTCAACAGTCCATCTTCCAACACTCACCATGTGAAATGGTATTTGAGTTGTATATGTTTAGTCTTGGAATGAAATGCTGATTTCTTTCCAAGATGATTGGCACTTTAGTTGTCACTGTATAACCTGCCCATCTCCTGCTTCTTTCCAAACTTATCCATAAAACTTTGTAACAAAATCATTTCTTTACTAGCCTTTGTAGCAGCAACATAATTTGATTCCGTTGTTGAAATTGCAACATTTTTTTCAACTTTGAAACCCAACTGAAAGTTGTTTCACCTACAGTAAAGACATACCCTGTGGTGCTCCTCCTATTATCTCTATCACCTTCTATATCTACATCAACATATCCCTGTAGATTGATTTTTGAACCACCAACGAACATGCTTGATTTGTGGTAAAATACCTAAGAATCCAATTCACTACCATCCAATGCTCTTTTCCTAGATTTTTCATATACCTGCTTACAACTCGCACTACATGTGCAATATCAGGCCTTGTGTAAATCATTGCATACATTAAGCTTCAAATTGTTGATGCATATGGAACTTTTCACATATAATCCATCTCTTCCTAAGTCTTGGGACACATCTCATTACTTAGTTTGAAATGACTAGCCAAAGGGTACTAACGGGCATTCCATTATGCATATTAAATATTTCCAACACATTTTCTATGTGCTCACTTTGAGACAATGTTAATTTGTAATTTTTCCTATGTTTAGTTATTCTTATACCAAGGATTTGTTCTTCAGCACCCAAATCCTTCATTGCAAATGAATTTGCCAGTTTTTCTTTGAGCACATTTATTTCCTGCATGTTATACCTTGCAACAAGCATGTCATATACATACAATAACAATATAATATAGCTTCCATCATTTTTATTTTTGAGATAAACACCATGATCAAAATGACATCTTGTATAACCTTGCTCAGACATGAACTTGCCAAATTTTATATATCATTGCCTTTGAGCCTGTTTTAAACCATACAATATCTTCTTCAATTTGCACACTAATTTATCCTGCCCTTTGACCTCATACCCTTGTGGCTGTTGAATATATATTTCTTCCTTAAAATCCCCATGGATAAAGGTTTTATTTACATCTAACTCCTCAATATGCAAATTTTATGCTTCCATTAGACTTAAAATAGTTATAATTGAAGTCATTTTAATAATAGGAGAAAAAATTTCATCAAAGTCTATACCTTTCTTTTGTGCAAACCCCTTCACCAAAAGTCTATCCTTATACCTTTGTTTACCTCCATCTTCTTCCTTCAAGCTATAAACCCATTTATTTTTTAATGTTTTTTTACCTATAGGCAACTTGACTAAGTCCCAAGTCTAGTTGTGCATCAAGGAAGCCATCTCTTCTTCCATGGCTTGCTCTCACTTCTTCCTAGTTTCTACCTGCATTTCTTCACCATATCTTTCCTATTCACCAAAATCAGTCGACAACACATAATATAATGAAGCAAAGTATTTTTCAGGGGGTCTACTTATCCTCGTAGATCTTCTAACACCACTTGCAGGTGTTTGACGTGTTTTTTTTTATTGTAGTTGTTGTTGATTTTGTGGTTGTTGATCATTATGATTTTTGAGCACCTTTACTTTTTATGTTATTTCATCAAGCATTGTGTACTTTTTGTTTTCTTTTTCTTGTTTCTTTCCCCACATCTGATCCTTATACAATGTCTTTTCATTGAATATGACATCTTTGCTCCTAATGTTTTTGTTATTTTCATAATCATATAAGCGATAACAAAAATCATTAGTACCATGTCGAATAAAGCTACATTTTATTTATTTATTCTCAAGCATTGTTTTATTTTCTTTATTAATGTGAACAAAGGCTTCACAACCAAAAGTCTTTAAAAATGAGTAGTTTACCTTTTTACATGTCCATGCCTCTTATGGAATACCACCATCCAAGGAAATTGAAGGCCCTCTATTTATTAGATAAATAACAGTATCTACAACATCTTCCCAAAATTATAAGGGCATTCCTACATTCAATCTCATGCACCTTGTACTATCCATGATTTTCATGTTCATCCTTTCTGAAACACTAGTTTCATGTGGTGTTCATGGAACTCTCTTCTCTCTACGAATCCCATGCTTTGAACAATAGTTATGAAACTCTTTGTTGCATTATTCACCATTATTGTCTGATATGAGACACTTCAACTTCTTTCCTGTGTCATTCTCAACCAAATCTTTATGTTTCTTGAAAGTATCAAATACATCATGTTTTCCTAGTTTCATCATCAATAAAAGTAACATAATAGTGAGAGCCACCGAGAGATGATACCTAATCAGGTCCCCATACATCTATATGCAAAAGCTCTAATTTTTTGTTGTTCCTTTCCTTCCAACCTCTAATAAATTTTACCCTCTTTTATTTTTCATAAACACAATTTTCAAAAAAATCCAAATCAACATGCTTCAAACCTGGAAACAAATTTGTTGAGTGAAGAATTTGCATCTTGTTCTCGCTCATGTGGCCGAGGCTATGATTCCAAAATAGTGTGTCTGCTCCTTTGGAGGTCAAATCATTAACAGAATAAGACATGTCATTGCATAAATACGATGTACCAACCTTTTCTCCTTTTCTATTACCAAGTCTCCTTTAGTGCCTTCCAGGTTTTGTCTATGAATGTAGTTACACAACCTTCACCACCTAAATGCCTAGTTGAATTATATTTTTCTTCGAATCTAGAACATTCGTTACCTCCTTCAATAGCCATTGGTTTCCATTTTGTTACTTTATAAAAACCTTACCCATTCCAATGATTTTACAAGGTTTATTATCACTCAAACAAACATGTCAAAAATCTCCTTGAACATAGTAATGAAAATGTTTCCTATCAGGTGTAGCATGGAATTAAGCCTCTGAATCAACCACATGGGCATAAATAATATTTTCTAATGAAAGAATCAAAGCATCTTGCAACATATCACCTGTCACATTTGCTCCATGGTTGTTCTCTTGCTACCCATCTCCTACTTTTCCTTTTCGATATTTTTAATCTTTCTTCAAGTGTCCTTTCTTCCCACATTTCCAGCATACTACCCCTGATCTAGATTTGGATCCTAATTTTCTTGACTTACTATGATTTCCTAGGCTCCTTCCTCTTTCCATTTTTCCTCCCCTAGTCTTTACAATCAAAGAATTACTTGATGTCTCACTGAAGCTTTTTTGTTGCATTTCCTCACTAAGGATGGTCCCAACAACAACATCAAACTTCAAAGTACTAGATCTAGAGATCGAGTTATTAATAGTCATAACTAAGCCATTCCAACTTTCTGGAAATGAGAACAAAAAGAACAGAACCCTAACTTCATCATCAAAATTTACTCCTACAGAACTTAACTGAATCATAAATGTGTTAAGTTCATTTAAATGATCAATAACAGATCCTCCTTCTGGCATCTTCATATTAAATAGATGCTTCATAATAAATACCTTATTTGAGGTCAGGGGTTTTCCATATAATTTGGACAATATCATCATTAAACCTTTTGTTGCCATTTCCTTTGAAATGGTAAATGCTACCGACACTACCAGACATAGTTGTATTGTTCCTAGTACCTTTTTGTTGAGAATCTCTCATTCTATGTCTGTCATACTTGTCAACTTCTTGTATTTTCTTCTCAATGGTAGATATAGATAGTTATGATACAAATAATATTCCATATGCATTTTTGACAACTGATAGTTTTTGACATTAAATTTCTTGACCCTAAACCTACATCTTCCACCATTTCTCCCGCTCGAACCAGGAATACTTTTGTCCTACGAATTTATCAGCTAAATACACCTTCAATTATGATACTAGTTGTTAGAAATTAATTAATGGAGCGATGAAATACACAAAATATTGCAGAAACACAAATATAGAAATGCATAAAGTAAGAGAGACACAGCTATATGTGGTTCACCCATTTTGGGCTATGTCCATAGAGAAACAACTAGTCCTTCCTTTTATATTATCCAATAAAATGAAGAGATACAAACTACAGCATATCTGATGTAATTTCCTCTTCGCTCTCACACAGTCTCCTCTCTCTCTTTCACTTAGAATAACAATACATAGCTGCAATATAATTCCCTCATATAACCGAGGGGGTACCTTATAGGGAAAAAACCTAGATTAACATAACATCTACCATCAAATCATCTACCTAATGAATGGCTCAGATTTACTACAAAATTACAATATTTAACAATGCAAATTTTCATCTATTTCTAGCTTCTTGGGCGCTTCCCCCAAACCCCCACCAAGGGGGGGGGGGGGGGGCTCATAAAATTTGTCGTCGCCACCCTGGACCTCCCTAATAATGACTAAATGTACGGTGTTACTGTCTCGTTAGGAAAAGGGATCCAATGCAATTAAAACAAAAACCTCTAAACAATCAACAAGAAAAGCATGCTCCACACCCAACAAACACGATGATGCTTGTTATAGGGCTAGATTGCAACTCACAATGAACATGAAGGAGCACATAGAGAAAAGGAAAATGTTGACCAATATTAGTCATGCTAAAGGGTTGAGTAAAAGAAATGATAGAGGGGAGAAGGATCGCAAGAAAAATGGCATGAGGAAACTAAGCCAAGAATAATTTGAAAAGGAGATGGTTGAGTTGAAGGCACAACTTGATGTGCTAATGCAGTTACTACAAGCAAGGGAAGAAATCTAGAGATAGAACATGAGGAGGAGGTTCATGTTATTTATTAAACAAAAGGAATTTAATTGGGAATTATGAAAATCTAGAGAGCTATGGAAGTAGAGGATGAGGTCATTGATGAAATCCTGGATGGAAGAAGAAGAGCTCAGAGTAGTTAAGCCTATGGAAGGATCAGTTCATTTCTACAAACCCCTTCTTGAAGACCAAGAGAGGAGACTGGTGGAAAGTCTCATGGATTGTGAAAAGATTCAAAAGTAGCGGGAGGTGTTATTGACCAAAGAGGAGACCAAAGATCCCTGCTTTTAAGACTAAAAAATTATGTGTATGTAGGGAAGGTGAGCAACCATTAAAGGATCTTGCAGGTCAAAGGCATAGGAAAAATTTCCATAGGGAGAACAAGAAGATAAATGGTTGGATACTAAAAATGAGGAAGAAAATGATGTGGACTCTATTATAAATGATCTTGGAGCACATTATGAATTCTTTGTTAGTGAAAGAAGAACTTAGGTTTGATGAGTATGGAGTGGAAGTTCACTTATTTGAACCAAAACAAAGACAAGTCCTTGGAGAGGATGATGCAAATGACGAAATGTTGAGGTGATTGTTTCAGTGCAAGGAAAAAATTCCAACCACACTAGAAGAGGAGGAAGAAATAAATATATTTCTGGTTAACTGTTTGCATGGGTTTCAACTTGTAGGTATTGAGTACCCTGGAGTTGAAAAGATGCCAAAGATTATGGAGAATGTTGAATCTCAAGAAAAATTGAGTTATGTTGATGACGAACTGCAAAAGGAAGTTGATTCAGAAGGTGGGAAGCCTCAAGGAACTATCATAGAGGAAGGAGATGCAAATTTACCTCATGAAGACAATGTGGATGAAGACCATGAAGAATCTCATACTGAAACTCTTCCAATATATGAGAGGAAGAGCAACCTCAGAGGTATAATTTATTGGTTAAGTATTTTCTTATTGATTATTTGTTGGGTAATTTTTGAAAATATTTTTTCATGGATTGAAGAACAACAATAATTGGGAAAAGAGAAGAAAATATATGTTTTGTATAACTCTAGATTGGTTTAGTATGAAGATGATGGAGGGAGAGCTACTGAGAATCCCTCAGCATGATACAATCCAGCTAGTCCAAAAGAAGTTAAAGGAACCCAAGGAAAAGAAGATAGCCAAGAGTTTGTTATTGACAAAGAGGAGACACCATTGTATCATGTAATCAAGGTGAGAAAAAGGATGGATTAGGAAGATAGTTATGAAGCATAGTACATAAAAGTACCTCAAGGAGAAGCATGTTGAGACATGGATGAGAATTCTTATGCAAAGCAACCATGGTTCTGCCAAACAATGACAAGAGTGTCATTTAGGAAGTTGCAGGAGATGGTGAAAGGGTTTAAGGAAGAACTCACTTTCTTAATGAGATAAAGACCAATACATTTGTAGTAGAAAGTCAAGAGATATAAAATGTTTACCATAAAATGTTTTTTGTATGTGCAGGCGTGAGAAAAGTTCAAAATTATGGGAATACCAGCAGGAAACATTTGATAAGGCTAGGAAAATATTTTACATTGAAACCATTTACTGTGGAGATGAATGAAGAAAAGAGGAAGAAGAGTCTTGTAATTCATGTACAAAGAATTAAATTAGAGGAAGAGATGGATTGTAGAAAATGTGAAGTTGAAGTATGCAAACAAAGTTTTTCACCAAGAGTAAAAAATAAACAAACCATTCAGAAAATAAATAAGCAAATTTTTGAAAACGTATTTGAAGATGTAGAGGAGGGACTACAAATGTTGTCAAGAGAAAAGAATAGGAAGGAGCATGAGACAATTCTGTCTCATGACGATTTATTTCATTTGCAAACAAGAAATAGGGAGCAACATTTTATTTTAGCAAGGAGCTAACAATTTGAAATCATATATTTTGTTGAGGTCAAGGATGAAGAGGATTTTTTCTATGATAGTTCCATTCAATATGTGGGAGGTTTATTTTATGGTTAAGAATATAATGAATTCCTAGAGTCTTGGGAAATGTTCATAAGGATGACTGGTGGGATTAATTTGAATCAACGAGGAAGAAGAACAATGTATCAGCAAGAAGGTAGATTGGACAAGAAGGTTGAGGAGATAATGATGTTGATAAAGGGAGTACCTAAGGTATGGTACAATGGCAAAGAAAGAGTGATCAGTTACAACATTTGACTTACTTGAAAAGACTACATGAGCATGGCAGAGGTGAAGAGACTATAAAATAAAATTTGGGATCGAGGAAAGAAGAGGACAACTAGTATTAAGTTGATTGTACAAGATTGCATCAGTAAAGCAAGTGGCACATTACAGAGTCGAGTATGGGATCCTCATAGACTGAAATTGATATTGAAGCGAAAGCATGACCAGATATGTGAAAAACAACAACACTTTGTTTGGGATCTTGGAGGTTTTGACTAGGAGGTCAATTTTTTTTCCACCTAGGAATTCTAATGTAGGAGAATCACCCCAAGTGAATCCTTTTTTTTAATCGATAGAGCCATGTAAATTCTAGGAATTTCTTTTTTTACTTTCTAAGAAATTAGGAATTAGCAGGATTTACTTTAGAGCCAAGTGTCCAAATTTTGGAAGAATGTAGGACTGACAATTTGTTAATTAGTTTGATGTGTTCTTATTTGAGGCCAATTGAGCCTTTGCATTTGTAAACAATATTTGATGAGATGTTAAATAGATTTAGAGTGGGGACATGTGTCCCATTTGTCCAAGGTTTATTTGAGATATTTTATTGTGCATATATATTGAAGATTTTTTAACAAGAGAAGTAGAAGCTTGGAGCAGTGAATCATAGTTCCCCCTTAAATACACCTTTGAATCCTAATATAATTATTATTATTATGTATCGACTTATGTCATATTTGTTTTTTTCCTATGGCATTGTCCCCTTGATAGAGATTGTATGATTGAGAAGAGGTCAAAGTTATAGAGAATCAAGTGCAAAAAGAAGGAATGGAGCAAGGGCAAGCAAAAAGAAGAACCTCTAGGCAATGAACCATTGTAATTTTTTTAAATACATTTATTCAAAATTAAAATACCTATTTCCATGTGTTCATTTTCATTGGGTGAAGAATTTCATTCCCTATAGTGTTATGGAATCACTCGTAAAGGAAATATTATGGTAAGACTATCAAGACAATCAATATTTTTGAAGTTGAGTTAATGATTCAAAGGGAATTTGAAATTTTTCTCCATGCATATGATTTGAAGTCCAATCCAAAAAAGGGGCACGCTATTTTATAGTGTGAATCATGTGTTTTATGTTGTTGTAAGTTCAAATATCCCCACCTCCTATTGGAATGCCACAAAGGAAGTTTTCCTTTGCATTGTTTCGAGACCTGCACTGTAACTCCAGACCATAACTGTTCAAAGTGAATTTGGTTGGAGAGAGCGCTCAAATTTGAGGGCCATAATTTGCATTGGTTGATGAATATTAGCATATGAAATGCTTAGGGTTCGAGAGGGTAAATTTTCACATGTTTGTGAATTAATGAAGGACGCCATAAAGATTAGGAATTTGGGTCATTGGTAAGAGAATTGTACATGCACATTATCGAAGGCCAACCCACAGATCCCTCAACCTGGAGCAGTCGGGATTCCATAAAATTCAATAAAGAAATTTTAAAGGGAGACCAAACCCGACTCCCGAGTATCGGAATATCTCTCAAGAAAATATATGTATGGAGCTGAGTTTGTAATAGAAAAGGAGTCATGAACAGTGCATGGCTTCTCCCCTTAAGCTTTCAGTCAAAATCCTTTAAAGAATGGGGAGAAGGGCTCGTAAAATGAACTTGTTTCACTCGGCGACCGTGGACCAGTGAACTCAGGAAATCACATTTTGTTTAGGCTGTGGAATTGAAATAAATAAAGAGAGCCCTGATATATATATGCAATTTGATTATTAAGGGAGCCGCGAGTTTTGTGCATAATTTTGGCTAGGCAGCATAAGGAAATTATTTTTTCCAAGATGACCCAATGGGGATGGGGCCTATTAAATTGGGGTCACATGGAGATTGTGGTTTCTTGCAGAAATCTGCCTACAAAGGAAGAAAAAAAAAACCTGGACACAATAGAAGGATCTTGGACAAGGAAAAAAGCAGGCCACCAGAGTGACCTGTTATCAATCATTTATCCTGAAAACACATAAAATACTCCATCTAAAGTGAAATGTTAAAATATAACATTTTATTTCCAATGAAAATGTTAAAACATAGCATTATGTTTCCATTTAAAGTGTTAAACATGGCACTTCAATTTGTAATAGAGATTCTCTAAAACGGTAACAAAATTTTCGTATTTTACATTGATTTTGTTCCACTCCAACGGTAATAGACTTTTGATGATGATCCTTGAAAGTGTAAACAAGTCTAAGCTTTTAATGGTTATTATTTTTCTATCTTACAACTTCATTATTTTCTTGACCTCTTTTTAACCGTAATATCTCCATCGCACATTGTTTTACTATATAGAAATTTTTATCTTATATTTCGAGAGGTTTTATAACTTAAAAATATGATTAATAAGTACAAAAGGAAAATTGAAATAAATATATTTACTAAGTATAATTTTTGGATAGTCTATGGCTCTTGGATGTATGGTGATTGGGTGTGTTGTTAAGGAACTTCTAAATATTAGGGGACCACCTTCTAAATCTAAACCCACAAGAATCCACAATAAGTGTAATAAAATGACATTTCTTTTAATAGAATAATATTTTTTTGCAAATGATTCCAGTTTTCATCTAGTAATATATCATTGAGCGCAAATTTCCCATATCTAGTTCCTTTCCCAGCAATATCTATTTACTTTTCTGAAGAAACCCGTCATCTTGTAATATATCTTTGAGCACAAATTTCCCATATCTAGTTCCGTTCCCAGCCATATCTATTTACTTTCCCGAAGAAACCCATAACTAGCATGGATTTCTCCATGATTTCATTATATTTTGTCTTCAAATTCTCAATTTTTTTCTCAAACTATGTAACTTGACATTCTTCATTTTTTATACACCCTGATAATAGGATTCAAGTGTGTCCCATGCCTTCTTTGAAGATTCTACACTTGATACTTTTGGAAATAGAAAATAGTCTAAGCCTTGCTAAATAAGGCCAAGATCTGTCTTATCCTTGCTTTTTGTTCTACCTCAACAACATTTGCTCAACATTCATTAGAGTCATATTTTTCTACCTGATCAATAGGTTCTGGATACCTATCAACAACAAATAACCTAAGGTCATGAAAACGTAACAACATTCTCATTATAATAGACCAGGGACCATAATTTTTCTCAGTTGGAATAGAAATCGATGATTGAGCAATATTGGTATTCGATGCATTATAATTGAACTTATAGATGGCTAGAATCTTTAGTGGCTCTTCCTTGATTCAATCCAAGGAAGCAGAGGATATGCCTCGATGATAATTATAGATATAGTTGTAATTTTGTAGGCTCACAACTAACAATGGTCGTATAAATATGGTTTTTTCCACTTTTTGGTTAAAATTGATATAATTTCAACACTGAACAATTTATTTTTTTATCTTCAAGCAATGATCATATTTAGATACGAGAGCAAAAACTTTAGATCAATATAAAGGACAGAAAAATGAAAAATGGGATAGAAACATTCAAGTAGATAATTTGATCAATGGAAGATGGTGAAATTACTATATTTGCACATGACACAACATGGATAACACGTGTTCTGACTTTAAATGGATCTTGAGGACATTGACATTCAATTATTGCAACAAATATTTAGGATATCAAAATAGAAGTATAATTCAATGATACATAGTACCAACATGGTAACAATCCATTTGAATTCAACAAATCTTTGACATTGTTAATTTTTTTTTCCATCACATGAAAGATAAAAGGTAATAACAGTTGTAAGCCCTCGCCTTCTTACGCTACTCTTTCTGCAATACAATAAATATCTATAGAAACTACATTTTAACACAATTTATTCTAGAAAACGAATTTGGAAGGCAATGAAAAATATTGCACTGATGCCCAAGCTTAAACAACCAAAATAGTTACAGCTTCATACTTTCAGGTTTCCACCGACTGCACATGAGCCACACAAATCTTCGACACAAATATGTTCACACTTCAACTCTATCCAAACTCACATAGAACACATCCTCACACAGAAGAACATTCTCTTAGCGTCTCTCTCAAACTCCACAAAGAAATATAGTGCAACTTGGCTCTAATATTGATTTGAGAGATATAGTACAAACTAGAATGCAATTATGGCTACCAAGATAAACAAAAAAATACCAAAATCGAGAATGTGATGTATGACTTTGATGGAACATATATATTTATACAAAAATTTGAGTTGGTTGCATCAATTAAAAAGAGATTTTTGTTAAAGATGGCTTTCTCAAATTTCCAGCCCCAGTTTCCACCATTTACGGGCAAAGATTATGATGTGTGGGCCATTAAGATGGTGGTCACATTGCAGGCTCATGATGTTTGGGACAATGTCCAGTTTGGGTATTCAAAACCTAAGGATGAAGAAGAAGAACAATCTCTCACTAATGCATAGAGGGATCTATGGAAGAAAGACAAAAAGAAGAATGCACAAGCATTGCATCTTATCCAGTAGGGAGTGGACCGAGCAGTGTTCTAGAATATTATGATCACGTCTTCAGCAAATACAGCATCAGAGACCTTGGAAGTAAGCTATAAAGGTATGGTCAAAGTCAATATTGTTGAGTTGCAGAATACTAGAAGATATTTGTAAAGTTTGTAGATGAAGGAGACAGAGGACATTGATTCTTTCATGAATCAGGCCATGAGTGTCGTAAATCAGTTAAAAATTTATGGTGATGAAATTAAAGATCAAATAGTGGTTGAGAAGATCCTCAAATATTTGTCTACCAAATTTGATGTTGTCGTAGCAGCCATAGAAGAAGCCAAGGATTTGGCATCACTAACAATTGATGAGTTGATTGGAGCACTTCTATCACATGAGGCAAGGATAGAAATAAATAAGGGTTCCACTTTAGAAACTGATTTCAAAAGCCAGGTTTCTATTTCAAGATACAAAGGTCGAGGCATAAGTAGATCGAGAGGCAGAGGACGAGGCGGAAGACATGGTTGTAAGAGAGATGGTCGTGAAGAGCATGAACATGAAAGTGGAAGCAACTGCAAAATCTTCAACAATAATCAAAGAGTTGATAAGTCCAAGGTGAGATGTTATTATTGCAGTAAATTTGGTCACTATTCCTATGATTGCAGGAAGAGGATAGGTGATGAAGGAAACGAGAGAGCTAATGTCACTACAGAGAGTACTAACCACATGTTCCTATATTTCCATACCATGCATAAACCTTCTAAGAATGTGTGGCTATTAGACAATGGTTGTAGTAACCACATGACAGGAAACAAGACTTTGGTTGCAAATTTGGATCAATCTATGAAGACGATAGAGGTAAATTTGGGAACTAACAAGACTATTGATGTAGATGGAAAAGGAGTGGTCGAACTTCTGACCAAACATGGGGAGCCGAAGACAATCTCAGAGGTATATTATTTCCCTAGTCTCAAACATAATTTGATAAGTGTTGGTTAATTAACACTAAAGGGATACACAGTTAGCTTTCAAGGACAAGAGTGTGTTATAAATGACAAGCCCCCATCCAAGCAGTTGATAGAAAAGGTGCAGATGATGAGGAACATACTGTTTCCTTTAATTATGAATTACAGTGATCAGGTTAGTTCGTTTAAAGTTGCATGTTCTAATTATTATTGGTTATGGCACTTTCGGTTTGGACACTTACACATTTCTGGTTTAGTATTGTTGCAAAAAAATAGATGGTAAGAGGATTACATCCCATCAAAGAACCTGCTAGTATTCGTGAGTGTTGCATCTTAGGAAAGCAACACCGTGAAATTTTTCCAAAGGGGAATTCATATAAAGCAAACATCTTAAGCTACTGCATACAGACTTGTGTGGAACTATGAAGACACAGTCGATTGGTGGAAGTTGTTACTTCCTCACTTTCATTGATGAATATAGGAGGAAGACATGGCTTTACTTCTTGAAGCAGAAGTCTGAAAATTTTGCAAAGTTTAAAGAATTCAAAGCCTCAGAAGAGAACCAAAGTGATCGACTAATCAAGGTATTGAGGTCATATCGTGGTGGAGAATATGATTCACAGGCATTCCATTATTACTGCAAACAACATGGAATCAAAAGACAATTTACAACCAGGTACACACCGCGGCAGAATGTTGTAGCAAAGAGAAAGAACAGGACAATTATGAGCATGGCAAGGAGCATGTTGAAAGGACTAACTTGTCTAATGAGTATTGCGCAGAAGCAGTTGCATGTGTTTTTTATGTGATAAAAAAAATCTCCTACAAAGAGTGTGATGAACAGAGTACCAGAAGAAGCATGGTCAAGTATGACTTGCATCGTATCTCATCTCAGAGTATTTGGATGTGTAGCTTATGCACATGTGCCTAAAGAGCTAAGAGCAAAATTGGATGATAAAAGTGAAAAATGCATATTTATTGGTTATAGTGAGTAGTCAAAACCTTACAAATTGTATAACCCTGTCATCAAGAAGACCATAGTCAGCAGAGATGTTATGTTCGAAGAACAAGAGTCATGGAATGGGACTGTAGACAACACAGTTTATGCACAAGTGTCACTGATGGAAGAAGATGATGTAGCAAAAAAGGAGCAACAAGAATCACATGTGAAGACACAAAACATGGTCACACCAGCAAGGACTCCATGATTTTCTGAATAGCATGGATCTTCAAGCAGATCAACAAATCGAAATTCTCCTAGAGTCAATCAAGTGATGAATCAAGCAATGGTAATAGAAATATGTGAAGTCTAAAAGATATTTATGATTATTTGGATGTTAGTTCAAAATTCACATTGTTGTGATTCCAACCTTCTTAGTTTGAAGAAGCAATCAGAGATGAAAATTGGGTGTAAGTCGTGGATGAAGAAATTAAAGCTATTGAGAAGAATGACACATGGGAATTGGTTGATTTTCCAAAGGAAAAAATATCATTGGTGTGAAGTGGGTGTACAAGAACAAGTTGAATGAGAAAGGTAAAAATTGATGTATTTAAAGCAGGACTTGTACAAAATGGTTCTTGCAACAACCAGGAATAGACTTTGGAGAAATTTTTGCTTTATAGCGAGATTGGATACTGTAAGAGCATTTCTAGCCACAACAGCTCAGAACAAATGGAAAGTATATCAAATGGATGTGAAATCGGCCTTCTTGAATGGAATTATAGAAGAAGAAATTTGTGTGCAACAACCTCCAAGTTATGAAGTTGAAAGTAAAGAAGACAAAGTTTACAGGTTGAAGAAAGCACTTTATGGACTCAAGCAAGCGCCTAGAGCTTGGTACAGTAGAATTGACAACTACATGATCAAGAATGGATTTTGTAGAAGAAGCATGGAGCCTACCTTGTACACAAAGGTAAATGAGCATGGATAGATTTTGATTGTGTTCTTATATGTTGATGACATGATTTATACATGTGATTTTGAATTGGATGAATTTAAAGAAGCCATGATGAAAGAATTTGAGATGACAGATATTGGTCTCATGAAATATTTTCTTGGCATAGTAGTTAAAAAATCTGAGAAATAAATTTTTGTTTGTCAAAATAAATATTCTATAAATTTTCTGAAAAGATTTAGGATGGAGAATTGCAAACCTATCCCTACACCAATTGCAACAAGTACAAAGTTAAGAATGGATGATGAAGGATCAAATTTCAATCCAACTTAATTCAAAAGATTGGTTGGCAGCCTTATGTATCTCACAGCTATAAGACTGGATATTATGCAAGGAGTAAGTTTGATTTCCATATTTATGGAGATTCCAAAAGACACACATTGGAGAGCAGGAAAATGAATTCTAAGATACATAACAGAAACTAGATATTGTGGCATAATGTATGCAAACATAAAGAAGAAGGATTTGACTGGATATACATATAGTGATTTTGCAAGTAGTTTGGACGATAGGAAAAACACTTTTGGTTATGTGTTCCATCTTGGTTCAGGTGTAATTTCATGGGCATCTAAGAAGCATCCTATTGTAACACTATCGTCAACAGAAGAAAAATATGTAGCAACGACACCAGCAACATGTTAAGCAATATGGTTAAGAAGGGTATTTGATGGACTCAAGCATAAACAACAAGGATCAACAAAAACATATTGTGACAACGCCTTAGTGATTTCACTATGCAAGAATAGTGTGTTTCATCAAAAGAGAAAGCATATTCATAATAGATATCATTTTATTAGAGAGCCTGTGAGCAATGGAGAAGTTCACTTGAATCCTTGTAAATCTAGTGATCAATTGGCTGATATATTTACTAAGTCATTAACAAAATATGTTTTTGAATTTCTTAGAAGAAACTTAGGTGTTGCAAGCCTAGCTGAGACATAGACCAGTGGGCAAATATGAGTTGTTATGGGTCATGTCTTAGTTTAGCGGTCGTAATTAAGGGGAAGTGTTAAAATAAACTAATTACTCATGCATGAAGATTTGCCTAAATTTAGAGATTCAAGTTAATTTAAGTCAAGTCGAGTTAAGTCATAGTCAAATTTAGTGTGTGGTTGCATGTCAAGTTATTTTAGGCAAGTCGCTAGTCAAAAACGGTTTAAATACCCATCACCAGTTTCATTGTAATCATCAAGTTTTTGTGTGATCAATATAAGAGCCGCAACTCGTGCTATTTTGTGTGATTTATTTGTGTTATTTTGTGTGTTGTCTTCTCTGCCTTTCCAACATTTCGACCTATCAAAGCAGTGTCACGCCTTCGAATCAAGCATAGTTGAGGTGGTGTGTTGTGAGGGAGTGAAGATAATGGAAGGCAATGCTGACTAAGGTGTGTAGTGAGGGAAGGTCATGAGACAATGATTGTCTCTTCATCTGAGATATAATTACCTCTAATAAAAAGTGTTGAATTCATTTATGCATTCAAAAGCGCACTTTAAATAACAAGAAATCTTAATCTCAACAAAAATTACAGTGCCTAATTCTAAGAAAAACATTTCATTTATTAATTAGACTATGCCTATCAAAAACTTTGATGATACTTGCCAAAACCTTGGTATAGCAATCTATTTGTACCGATGGTCTACAAATTCACTCATTGTTTAACATAAAAATATAACTTAAATTGTTTTATATTATTATATAATTATTTCATTTCAGTTTTTCCATATCATATGGTGCATTGATGATATATTAATTCACTGTTAAACATAAAAGGACAATTTAGTTTGATATTTAATATTGTATATTAATTCACTATTAAACATAAAAGTACAATTTAGTTTGATATTTAATATTGCAGATTTATTTAATGTTACTTTTATCAGATCATATTAATATCCTTATTTGTAGGTTGTAGTATTCATGGAAGGAAGAAAAAAAAATCGAGAGATAGTTTTTTCCATTATCAAAGATGAAATGATTTTTTTCAGTAAGGAAAAAGCCAGATGTATATATTATATGAGCAGAAAATTCCATTATCAAAGATGAAATGATTTTTGTCAGATGTATATATATTATATGAGTAGAAAATTACATAGATCATCTACCAGATACATTTATACATGCTACGGAGCTAATAAGAACAGCTCTCAAGATATCAAAAGCTATTAATTTATCATTTCATTTTATATTAAAAATGAAATGATTAAATTAATAAATATATAAAATAATAATAATAATAAGAAGTAAATAATTCAATAATTCAATTAAAATCATTAATTGAATAAAAATTTAATCGTCCCAACCTACTATAGTTCTTGCAGGGAAGGATAATCCCAACATAGTTATGGCAAGAGAACTGAATCGTTGCAATTAAGGACTTACGGCCATATGATAATATTTATAAATGGTAGTTCTAACCAATTCAGGCTTATGACATGAAGAGCCAATGAATACCAAATCCAGAGACACTAATATGAAGAGTATCTTAGTGTATATATAACATGGTATTAAGGTACTGATAATATACAGTTTGTATATTTCTGAGAATATGTAACCAGCTGTTTCCTCAACAAATGCCGTAGGGAAAATACTGCATGGAAAGAGGAAAGTTTACAAAAACAATAGATTGATGACAAAGGAGTACTATGTCAAACGAAATGATTTCACAAGTGTATCACAATACAAATTAGTTTAATCGATTACTAAAAAATATCCCCAAAAAATTAACATCACCTGGATTAAGAAATTTTAGGAACTTGAGCAACCTAAAAATACATAGAAAATGCAAATCCATCTTAGGTTGTTATGGTAATCGAAAGTACCCGAAAATCCCCTACTAATCCGTTTTTAATTCACTCGCAAATGTAGAGCAACACTGATTGTGATCGCTTTCGAAAACCTCCCTCCCTCGCACATCACATTTGTGCATCGCCAAACGACTTTCAATTAAGAATTACAATATTCTTGCTTGGAAATCATGTACTTATATGATGAGTAACATTATATATATTTATATCTATATATATATAATGAGTAACATTATATATATCTATATATATAATCGTGAAATATGGAATAGGTAATAATTTGATTATATGATTTGCATTCTATTTGAAATTTTAAAAAAATTAAATAGAGTCACATTATAAATGTTCAACGGTAATGCATGCATCCATCCAACATCGGATTGTGACAAATATTGTCACAATGTGACAATCATTGTCACCATGTTACATTACAATGCAATTTATTCAATGTCACATTGTGTCCTTGTAAAATTAGAGTTCAATATATTAGTCTAAGGGCTTATAATATTAATCTTAAAGTTTAGATTCTTGGGATTTAATGTTTAGGGTTTAATATATTAATCTTATGGTTTTAATATTAATGTTAGGGTTTATAATATCTATCATAGGGTTTATAGTATGAATCCTACAGTTTATTTTATTATTCCTCATATTTATAAGGATTGTCAGTTCTATAATATTTTCAATTCTTCACAAAATCTCATTAATATTTTATAATCTATTATAATGTTTTATAATATTTATCATAGGGCCGACCATGGTCAACCATGTTTATTTTACAGTTTACAATATTTATCTTGGGGTTTATATAACTTGGGTTTATAATATTAATCTCTCGGGTTTAATATTATTCCCTTGGGTTCTTAATCCCTTATGGTGACAGTATTAATCCCTTGGGTTTACAATATCAATCACTTGGGTTTATTAATCTAAGGGTTCAACCATGGTCGAGTGTGGTCCACGTCACATTTTGATATAGATTGTCTCAATATGAAAATCGACTATGGTTAACCATGGTCGACCATGTTTATTTAAGGGTTTATAATATTTATCTTAGGGTTTGTATACCTTGATTTTATATTATTTCCTTAGGTTTAATATTATTCCCTTGGGTTTATAATCACCTAGGTTTTTAGTATTAATCCCTTGGGTTTATAATATCAATTATGGTCAACCATGTTTAGTCATGTTCAACCATGTTCAGTCATGGTCAACCATTGTCAATCATGGTCAACGATATTTATTTTAGAGTTTATAATATGTATATTAGGATTTATATACCTTGGGTTTATAATATTAATCCTTTGGGTTAAATATCATTCCCTTCGGTTCATAATCTCTTCAGATTTTAGTATTAATCCCTTGGGTTTATTATTCTCTTGGGTTTATAATATCAATCCCTTTGGTTTATTAATCTAAGGGTTCAACCATGGCCGAGCATGTAGGTTTTAACCCCGTACAGAAATTACCTACATACAAATTCTAAAACACATAAAATAAACAATGCAAAAGCATAACACATAAAACACATATACATAGAGATTTTTCCCTGGATCCCAAAATCGAGACTACCAGCTTGGTTTTTCATTATGTTCCTTTCAATGTTATAATACATATTTATACATGTCGAAGCATCCAATACCATGGATCAAAAACCGTCGCGTCCAAAACCATGGACCGAAAACCATCGCGTCCAAAACCATGTGCGAAAATCATGCACAAAACCATAGGTAGGTCTGCCCAACTTAACATAGGGTCCAAAACCAAAATTTTCCGAGGCGCTGCCCCGGACCCCATAGAGTGGGGTTACCTGCACCCCCCAAACCCCCTGTGATTCCCCCTGCTACGCAATCAGTGCAACGAAGGGGGGGCTCCGCCCCCCTTCTAACCCCCCGGTTAGCTATGTGGCCTAGTCGTGGAAAGAATACAACACAACCCAACAGAGCATGGTCCAATGTTGCATTTTGACAAAGATTGTCTCAATATGAAAATCAAACATGGTTAGCCATGGTTAATAATGCTTATTTAAGGGTTTATAATATTTATCATAGGGTTTATATACCATGGGTTTATATTATTCCCTTGGGTTTAATATTATTCCCTTAAGTTTATAATCCCTTAGGTTTTTATTATTAATCCCTTGGGTTTATAATATCAACCATTGTCAACTATGATCAATCATGGTCAACCATGGTTTATCAAAATCAATCATGGTAAACCATGGTCCAACGTCGTATTGTGATAAATGTTGTCTCAATATGAAAATAAATTATGGTTAGCCATGGTCCAACATTTCATTGTGACAAAGACAGTCTCGATATGAAAATCAATCTTGGTCAACCATTGTCCAACGTTCCATTATTACAAGGATTGTCTCAATATGAAAATCAACCATGGTCAACCATGTTTATTAGGTTTATAATATTTATCTTAGGATTTATGCCTTGAGTTTATAATATTAATCCCTTGGGTTTAATATTATTTAGTTGGATTCATAATCCCTTGGGGTTTTAGTATTAATACCTTGGGTTTATTATTCCTTTGGGTTTATAATATCAATCCCTTGGGTTTATTAATCTAATTTTTCATATTCCTAGGGTTTAATATTATTCCCTTGAGTTTATAATGTCAATCCCTTGGGTTTATTAATCTATTTGTTGATAAGGATAGCAGGATTATAGACACTATTTGGTATTTATTCATAGGTCATAGGTGAAAATTCCAAGTATTGGATCTAAAGAGTGATCACATGTGAAGGAAAATATAGAACCGTGATTCAAAAGAAATGTGTGTCTATCTCCTTCACTATTTTTAATTTTTATATCTTTTTCCTTGGGTCACTAGGGTTTTATATGAATTCCATAATATCTCTATCATAGGCTAGTTGGTAGGCTTGTGGAATACAATCTCTCGAAGCAATGATAAAATCCAGGACAACATGACACCTTTTGAAATATTTGAAAGACAAGGACATGGATCATATAGCTTACAAAAACATGAAATATACCTACATTATATACTCCCTAATAATGAAAATGTTTGAAGAAATACTTAGCCAAGGTGAGAACCGTATTTATATTGTACCATAAATTTTCCTTTTCTTCTTTTGTTTGATTTCTTTCTTATCTTTAGTTTCATTATTTTCATATTTATTTGCAAATTTCACTTATGTTATTTTCATACTTCTCCTTTACAACTCTTTAATATATGTAGTTTATCTAATGATGTTCACCTATTATCCTACAATATTATTTTCTTGGTTCATGGATTTTTCAAGGTATTAATAGGAATGTTGACTAGATATAATCCTCAAAACACTCTGAACTTTTAGATTCTAACAGTATCATAGTGATATTTTTTCATAATTTTAAATGAGAACCCTCAACTTTATGGGGCCCATCAACCCTCCATCTAGACAAAAAGTGTACATCAAGGTGTGAACTAACTATATGGCTAAATTAGTTGAGGCGAAGGCTCTACTAAAGGCCACTAAGCATGTAGTGGATAATTTTCTATATGAAAATATCTTCATCCATTATGGGGTCCCTCAATATATCATCAAAAAGTAGTTTATTTCTCATCTTGTACAATCAATTATTATATAGTTTAAAATAATGCATATTATGAGTACCCCATATCTCCTTAGGAAAATGGGAAATTGGAGGTCACTAGCAAAGTACTAGAGCCCGTTGTGATTAAGGCATCCTAAAAATATCATAGGGGTTGGGAAGATATACATTTAGAGGCCCTTTAGCCCTATAGAGGCACCTATAAGAATAGCATGGGATTTACCCTCTATGAACTTGCTTATATAAATCATTTTCAACCACCCAAAGAATTTGAAATAAAGAAATTAAGAAGTGTATTTTAGGTGTGAATGGACCTCCAAAATGCTCAATAGTAGTGACTTGATAAAATAATTTTAGCTTGATGACATATATAAAATGTACCTATAATAAAGCACTCTGGTTCAACAAAAAAGAGATGAAAGAAAAGATGGGTTCATAAAAAAAAAGAGGTTAAAGGATGGAGATTGGGACCTCCTATTTCACTCAAGATACAAAAATTTCAAAGGAATATTTTACACTAGAAGGGTGGGGCGATATGTGGTTAGTATATTCTTTGAAAATGAATCTCTTAAGCTCCACACCATCGATGAATAAAGAACTCCATTAATGTGTAATGGAAACCAATTAAGGTTATATTGGAAATTTAGATCAAGAGAGAAATTCATACAAGGCTTAATCAATGTTATATCTTTATTTTCCAATTCATTTCAATAAGAGAAATCACATGTCAAATTCCTTTGTTTATTTTCCTTCATGTACCATTCCCCTCTTTTTTTTAGCTAAATCATCAACCCACTACTCCCAAAACCATAGAACCATCTGCATCCATCACTCCATGCATGTGTGCATCCTATCACCTGTTGAGCGATAAAAAGGTGTCTTTTAACCCCTATTTACCCTACATTAATTATCAATCCATGTACGATTTTTTATCTCAAGAGTGTACTCAGTCTAAAGCGGTCACTTGTTCAAAAGTAATGTTTGCAGTATAGTGCTTACAAAAGTAACTGAACGCTGGAAACAAACTCTAATTGTAATGGCAAGAAACTTAAATGCTTTGTAACTAAATCATTCACTTAAGAAACTACAGCGATCATCAATCAAGGATGCAGTAATGATAACTCTTTCCCCTGTAAAATGATGTAAATGAAAATCAATCACGGACAAGATCTCCAATCTGAGAACTTAGACAGTAGTAGTCAATGTTCACTACAGTTGTAGATCTTTCTATTCATACCAAATCAGATGCTGGAAATGTCAATTCAATTTGCAGAAAAGGAACAGCAACTAATCTATTGAAAAGATCGAACAGCAAAGCTTAATCTACAAGAATGAATTGAGCAGCAAAGCTTAAATGAATTGAACAGCAATCTTTAACTAATAAAGGAATTGAACAACAATCTGAACTAATAAGGGAATTGAACAGCAATCTAAGAAAGGAACAGCAAACCGAATTAAGTGTAAACACACAGTGAATATAGAGTAATTGAATCAGTAATCTTATTCTAGCATGTGGGACATTAACCACAGATATAAAGGAATGGCAACTGCAATTATAACTGAACAGCAATTAAATGAATAGCAATCACAATTGTAAGTGAACCGTAGTTAAATGAATAGCAATCGCAGCTGTAAGTGAACAGCAATATCAATCTGTAAATGAATATCAGAATCTGAATTAGACAGTGCAATATTATTTCAGAATGAACAGCATAACAATTCGGTTGTAAATAACAATCTGGCTATCCAATTACGATTTCGATATAATAGAGCAATTTAGTGAAATGTTCAAAAATAGAAGATTACTGAGTAAAGCAAGTTAAGGAAATGCAAAGGAAACCAAACCACACACGATTGTAATCATAAAATAATGATACAACAAGCAAGTGATCCACTAGGGCTAGGCCCTTAGCCACCAGGGAAGCACTGCTGCATTTACTCCATAATCAGGTAATGGAACAACAACTGAGTTATATATTAATCATAAATGGAAGAGTTACAACTATCGCTCTTCAAAGAGAGTCGATGATCAAAGTTAATATTACAACAATAAGTTCTACAAATTGACAATAATATCCACCCCCTTGGGCTAGTAGCGCTATCCCTTTTTATAATGGCCAGGCGGAAGTATCAAAAATACAGATAAGTCTTGAAGCAGCGATCCCTCAGGATCAAAGGATCCTGAGGGATTCGCC
Source organism: Pinus tabuliformis (assembly GCA_031772625.1). Classification (NCBI taxonomy): domain Eukaryota; kingdom Viridiplantae; phylum Streptophyta; class Pinopsida; order Pinales; family Pinaceae; genus Pinus; species Pinus tabuliformis. The sequence continues at coordinate 635,709,960 of CM062817.1, forward strand.
ATATCTTTGATCTCCAACTTATCATTTTGTCTTCTTGCGCTGATGTCGCGCTTTCTCTCCGATCTTGATCTCCTCGTCTAGATATGGCTTCATGTCAAAGGGACAACAGTTGCTTCTTCTTTGTCTTTTCCTCCCGAATAGTGATTTTCCATTTTCTTCACTTTCTGTATAGAAAAAGACAATAATTAGTCATTTCGCATCAATCACAAATCTCCTTAATTCTATCACAATTCTTTAACATATTACCATCTTAGAATGTAAAGAAGTTATGATTCAAAGGAAAAGATAAAGAAATAAATGGTAAATACATACCTTTTCCAATGCTCAACATCACCTAGCATAAAAATTGTAATCCTTATGGGAGTAATGGAAGTCAAAAGTTTAGAAGTCTTTCACAAGGAGATTAGCTTGAATTTTATTATCATTATTTACCTAAGGGTCAATAACTATAGAAGGTCCCTAAATTATATTGGCCTTGGGTGTATAGATACATCATCTTGTAATTGGGAAGGGCCTATTTAGTTATACCCTCTTAAGGGTGAGGTGGAATTAGAGGAAGAGAGATAACCTAGTAATGCTGGTAAAACATCACCAAAACCTTCTTCTCTTACATATCAAATGATCATAGTTTGTCTATAAGTTGATAGAAGATGAGAAATAAGGTAGCATAGGATATCTCACATGTCAATCAATGTATAAGCCTCTTTATGTATCACTTCTATTCTATGATTGAAATGTATTTTACTTCTCCATTTCATGTATGTATGTGTGATACATATGGTTTATTTACCATATTAGTTTATGATACATGTTAACTTCATATTGTCATCCCCAGCTTGTAACCAGATGGCACAACTCCTGAGTTGCCATGTTTCTTCTCTGTTATTTATAATCCTATTCCTTTCTGCCTCAAGCCCGATGAGATGGGATTTAGCTTCAACAAATGAGAATCCTCTCCCATCAACATACTCCACGCTGGCGAGATCAAGTTCAATACTAAGAAGATTGAGGTCATCGTTCTTTCTCTTGTCTTTGGCCCAATCAATTTTTAATCACTTAAGTCTAAGAATTTTGTTGGAAAATGCTTCAGATATAGATCGAAAAGTATCAAAGGGGTGAGCCTTCCAAAATTTTGAGACCAATCTGATGTAGTCCAATTCTTTTAACCAAATGGCATTAAACTTAAAGGGAGATTTTTGCTTACGGACATGACCATAAATCTCAAGATAAATGGGAAAGTGGTCAGATAAAACCCCGATCCAACCCATCGTTTGTAGTTAGAGACATCTACAATAAGTGGTTCTTTGATGAGGAACTAGTCTACCCTTTGGGTCAACATGGCCTCTCCAGTCCTTTTATTCCTCCAAGTAGGCTGAGGTCGAGCCATGGGAATATCAATGAATAGGTGGTTATCCAATAGAGTTTCCATGTGTTTGATAAAGGGTCAATCTGAGCATTGTGCCCCCAAGACTTTGCATGTCCAATAGAAAAATTGAGATCTCCACCCAATATGATGTCGTCATCTTGTGAGAGGGATGTATTGAGAAATTGGTCCCAAAAAGAAGCCTTGTTGTGATAGGGGCCATACATGTTTATCAATCTTAGCTCCTTTCCTAATTCAGATGAGAAAATATCTACACCGATAAATTCGACCCCTCCCCATATATTTAAAATCCTTACAACTCTGGGATTGAAGCCAAAGGAAATGCCCCCAGATCACCCTCAAACATCTACGGCATGAAGTTGCCACCCAGGTACAAGGGATTCCAGCACAGGGATAACCAAGTCAATAATTCCAAGTGTTTCTTGCAAGAATATGACATCCACCCATTCAGTTTCCAGGAGTCTCTTAAAGGCCAACTTTTTGGTAGGGCTAGCCATCCCATGATAATTAAGGGATAACCACTTCTTGGGGGGGTGGGGTGGGTGGGGGGGCGGGGGGGGAAGGGTGATGATAGGGTGCTCTGTGCTCTAAGAACCCAGTAGATGGATAGTTGCCTACCATCAACCACATCAATACCAGCATGATGGATGGCCTTGGAGATAGTGGAATGTCTTCCATGAGTGGTCTTGGAGAGCTTAGGAGGAGAGATGATACCAATACCATAGACATGCAAGGAAGAAGATTTGTCTAAGGAGCGAAGTTTATAGGAGTGGGGGGGATGCAAAATATTTGATGCCTTAGTCGAAGGGACAAATAGGGGAGGATCAGGGAAGGATGGAGTCCTATTGGAGAAAATAGGAGGAGTATAAACCGAGGGGCAGGTCAAAAAAGGTGATGCAGATGCAGATGACATGATACACGAAGACATAGAAGATGAAGGAAATGATGCAGAATGAGCAAGAGATGTAACAAAAGAACATGAGGGAGGGTTACTCGATGTGAGCATTGTAGTGGCCACCGCACGAGACCTGGTAAGAGGAGGCGAGGGAGGGCGAACTGAAAAAGTCACTTTCTTTTTCTCTCGAGACTTTGCCTTAGTCTAATGGCCAGGTTTTTTGGGTGTCCGTTGATCTTGTGAACCTGACTTATCTGCCAATTCAATACTGTTAGGTGCATATTCCGGAGAGGGGACAGATAGAACCAATGGGCATTCCTTGTATAAGTGATCGACCTTATGACAACATTTACATCTGAAGGGCACCCCTTCATAGTCAAGCATCTGAATATGAGTGAAGTGCTTCCAAAGTAATGTAATTTTATTCTCCATACCCTCCCGAGTGTCTACATGAACCAAGATGCGGCCCAATGACATGTTTCCCAAGACAATATAAGATTTGTCGTAATCTAGATAGGTTCCAAGAGCATTGCTGATGCAGGTGAAAATGTCTTCAAACCAAAATTGTAATGGTAGACCTAATAAACATACCCAGATGGGACCAGCCCCCAATTGTTGCTTCTCCTCAATATTCATTTGGTAGATGCTTTTTCCTTTAACATACTTCGACCCATATTCATAATGGTTCAATTTTCCTTTCAGCCACTACGTTTTCCTATGTAGTATAATAAGAAGTAAATTGTCTCTTGACTCCATGTGACTAACAAAACTCAGTGAAATCATGTAGTTTATATTCACCACCTCTATTTGATCTTAAAATATTAATATATTTTCCACTTTCCTTTTCAACCATAGCTTTAAGCTTCTTAAATACAATAGAATCTTTAAATTTCTTTTTTAGAAGGTAAACCTGAGTTTTTAAACTAAAGTCATCAACAAAAGTTAAAAGATAAGAATTATCATCCAATGAAGGTGTTTGCATCAGTCCACAAAAATATGTATGTACAAGATCCAGTTGATCTTTCTCCCTATATGAAACTTTAAATACAAATTTATATTTGTGATGCTTTGCAATATACAACTTTCACAAAATCTTTTCAGCTCTTGAATATTGGGTAACCATTTCACAATATATTTCTTCTATAGCAAATATATACAATAAAAATATATATGACCATATCTAAAATGTGATAACCATGATGCATCCAAATTCTTAGTTTTATAAGAATTCAATGAGGGAGATAATCCATTTCTCATTATAAGCAGAAACATCATATTCATTTTCATCTCCACCCTTACTATTAGCTACGTACTTGGATATTTGTCAATGATTGTATATACTTTATTCTTGAAGAATAATATATACTCTTTCTCTACCAAGTGTCCAATTCTCAACAAATTACATTTTAAACTAGGTATCAATCACGGAAAATTTTAAGGATGGAAATTTATCTCAAATTTTAGAAACCTCGGTGAATCTTGCTAGTCTTTACTATGAAAACTATAAAATATTTGGTGATATATTTGTAAAAACATTCAAAAAAAAAAAATTATATATACTCTCTATATAATTTTGGAGATATTTAAATTAAAATAAATTTATATTATAAAACTACGGCAAATAACTTCTAGAAAAAAATGGAATTTGGCGAATATTTTTGGAAAAACCATGGAAAATTAACCCACCTACGAATATTCGCCCTTAAAATTTTCCATGTTATAAATTGTTATTCTTTAACCATTTCTAGCATAAATAGAAATCACTTCCTTACCTTTTACACATACCTTATTATCATTACCCAACTTGACCTCAAACTTAATACTATTGCTTAGTCTCAAAAGAAAATATGTGTTTTCAGTCATGTGGTTGTTGTCACCGTTGTCCCAAAACCAAATACCATTTGAACATTTCTTAGTCACATTACATCTCAAAAACATTGGCTTCTGATTATCTTGAAACTCTTATGAGATGTGCGCAGACTTCTCACTAGCATCTTCCTACTTGTTCCAACATTTGATATGTTGCAATAATATCACTAAGCCGTAAACTTATCATACCTTTTATTTATTTGTCGCTAGGTTATGCTATTACTACACCTTAAATCACAAGGTAACTACTAATATTCCTCCTCATTCTTATAATTATCTTGCACACATCTTTGATCAGCTAATATTCCACCTCTTCCTCTATTAAATCACAGTTGATTTACGAAAGAATTGTCCAATGCATTATCTACATAGCTTGACATCCTAGATTCATGTGCAATCAACAAACCAATTAACTTATTATTTTCCATTTGACTCATGTTTGTAAAATATTCTATGGATACAACCATGACTTCAAATTTCTTTGGAAAACTTCATAGTGCTTTCTCAATCACTCTCTTATTTGAGAGGTCTTCTCCATACCATCTCAATTGATTAACAATAGTAATGACTTGAGTCATAAAATCATCAATGGTTCCATTATATTTAATTTTCAAATTCTCAAAATATTTTCTTAGACTATGCAACTTGACATTATTCACTTTGGATACACCTTGATAATAGGATTTAGGAGTGCCTCGCACCTTCTTTAAAGACTCTACACTTGATTCTTTTGGAAATATCACATCATCTAAGCTTTGCAGTATAAGGCTAATAATTTTTTTATTCTTATTTTTGTTCTCCCTTAACAACGTTTGCTTAACATTTGTTAGAGCGATCATTGTTGCCTAGTCAACAAGTTCAAGATATCCATCAATAACAAATCCCTGAACATTATGAAAGCACAAAAATGTTGTCATTCTAATAAACCATGGATCATAATTATTCTCAATCACAATAGGAATCGATGACTAATAAATATTGATATTCAATGGATTTTAATTCAACTTATATATGGATGGAATATTTAGGTTTCTCTTCCTTAATTCAATCAAAGTAAGTGAAGGATATGCCTTAATGATCACTCTAGATATAGTAGAAATTATGTAGGCTCACAACCAACAATGGTAATACACATATGGTTTTCTTACAACTCTTTTGTCAATATTAGAATAAGATCAACACTGCATCATTTCAAATACTAGAGTGAAATTTCCATATTAATACGAAGGCCAAAAAATGAAAAACTGGATAGAAATAGTCATATAGATACTTTTATCAATTGAAGATGGTGAAATTACTATTTTTTCATATGGCACAACGTGGATAACACTTTTTCTGAATTTAAATGTCTCTGTAGAACATTGACCTTCAATTATTACCATAAATATTTAAGATATCTCAATAGAAGTAAAATATTCAATGATACATACTACGAACATGGGAACAATCTTCTTGAATTCAACAAATATTTGACATTGTTATTTTTTTCCCATTGCATGAAACATAAAAGGTAATGAAAATTTTAATCCATTTGTTTTTTAGGCCACTCTTTCTATAATACAATACAAATCTATAGAAACAACAATTTTCACACAGTTTATTCTAGAAAAAAAATTTGCATGGCAAAAACAAGTATTGCACTGATGCTCGAGATTAATCAACCAAAATAGTTGCAACTCCTTAATTGTTCCACATGGAGAATTTTGGTCACATGCTGGTCATATTTTCACATTTCCACAGACTGCACGCAGGCCACACAAATATTTTGTGCAGTTATGTTTGCACTATAGATCTATTCTACCTCATATAGCAATGGATCCTTACACATATAACATTCTCTAAACCATGCTCTCAGACTCCACAAAACATGATCATGCAACTTAGCTCTAGTACGAATTTGAGAGACATAGTACAAAGAAGAACACACCTATGGATACCAAACTAAACAAACAAATATCGAAATTGAAAGTGGGATGTCTGACTCTGACCAGGCATTTATATTTATAGTAAAATTTGAGTCGCTTACATCAATTAAAATAGTGAATTTTATCACTCAAGTTTTGATCAATAAAGAAAGTGCTACCCCTTCAAATTGGGAACAATTTAGGTGGTGTGTAGTGAGGGGATGAAGATAATGGAAGGCGACGCGGACTATGACAGTGATGCAATGGTTGTCCCTTCACCTAAGAAATAATTACCTCTAACAAAATTTACCTATTTTACCAAGCTTTAAGGATTCATAAATAAATACAAGCTAAAGGAGAAGACCGAGAAAAGAAAAAACGAAATAGAACCAAAATATGCAAACAATATTAGAATGACAGAAGATAACATTATATAATGAATAAAAAAATGGAATAACATATACAGGAAAATTGAAACGCATAATCACCAGCTAATATAAACCAGAGAAGAACAAGAACAAGAAGAACTGCTCAAACAAAAAAATTATAATCCCTTAGATGAAAAAAATATACCAAATCATATATCCTAAAAACACATAAACAAAACTACAATGACCGAAGATAAAATTGTACAAAGAATAAAGAAAATTGGAAAAACATATATAGGAAAATTGAATCCCATAATCACTAACCAATATAAACCCAAGAGGAATAAAAACATGAATGATGACTCAAACACAAATTTACCAATCCCTTAGATGAAAAAATAGACCAAATGATTGATGCAAGAGAATCACCCTAGGTGAATAATTTTTTTTAAGGCCCGATAGACACATGTAAATTATAGAAGGAGATTTTTTTCTTTTGTTAGAAATTAGGAATTAGCAATATTTAGTTTAGAGCCCAGTGCCCAAATTTTGGAAGAATTTGGGACTCGCAGTTTGTTAATTAGTTTGATGAGTTGTTATTTGAGGCCAATTTGGCCTTTGCATTTGTAAATAGTATTTAATAAGGTGTTAAATAGCTTTAGAGTGGGGAAAAGTGTCCCATTTATCCTATGTTTTGTTGAGATATTGTATTGTACGTAATGTTGATGAATTCTCGAGAAGAGGAGTAGAAGCTCAGAGCAGCAAGCCATAATTCCCCTATAAGTACTCCTTTGAATCTAAATAGAATTATAAATATGTATTGAGTTTAGTCATATTTTTTTTCCTGTGGCAATGCCCCCTTACCAGGTATTGTATGTTTGAGAATAGGTTAAAGTTATAGAGCTTCAAGAGCAAAAAGAAGGAATTGAGCAAGGGAAAGCAAAAACAATAACCTCTAGGCAATGAACCATTATAATATCTATAATTTTATTCAAAACTGAAATATTTATTTTCTTGTGTTCATTTGTGTTGAGTGAATAGTTTAATTCCCTATAGTTTTATGGAATCTATCATAAACGAAATAAACAAGGTCATTGTCGAATGATTTATGGTAAGCTTGTCAAGACAGTCAATGTTTCTAAAGTAAAGTTAACGATTCAAAGAGAATTTGGATTTTTTCTCCATGCATGTGATTTGAAGTCCAATCCAAAAAAGGGGCACATGGTTTTATAGTGTGAATTAGGTGTTTTATGCCATTGGTGTTTTACGTCGTTGAGTCTTTCTCTCCTTCGTATATCTTGGTGGTGCAGGGTCTTCAATGATCTTTGGTATTGAGAGGTAGTTGCATACATGTGATCCTTTTTCTTGCTCTTGATAGGTTTCTTTGTCCATCCATCTGTAAGTGAGTATTCAAGCATGTTTCCTCCTTCTTCTCCCTCTTCATCATCTCACCATGATCTAACAGTGTACATGTTCCAACAATTCAATAATCACATGACGAAATCAATCCAAAAGCTCCCTAGTCTAAGATGACACATGGTTATCCATGGACGGAGCCCAGGATAAGTGATAGGCTGGGAAAGAGGGCCCAGTATCTATGCATTGTGCAATTCCCAGTGATAAGGAGAGGGGTGGTCAGTGAGACTGCGCAGAGCACATCTTAGGCTTGATTGAGGAACTTCTGAGCACAGTCCTTACTGAGGGGAAAAATTGCGCAAGGGCCACTGGGAGACATGATTGTGAGTTGGGGGAGTCAGTGGCTGATACGGGATCGGACCCTAGGAGATATCTCTACGTATTTTTTAGAGATAAGGAGGATTGGGCAGCATAGAGACTTGGAGGACACATCTGTGCAGTTATTTAGGTCAGTGGGCTACGGCTGAGGGAGGACATTGGGGACACTTTTATGTAGTTCTGGGAGGAAAGTTAGGTTTCTTCTCTATGCATTGTGGGGTTCCAGCAAGAAAGGGGAGAAGCTTGAGGACTGAGGTTGCGAAGTGCGCAGTTCAAGTCAGGCTCGAAGGAGTTACTGTGTAATTATGGGGATGAAGGGAGGTTGCTCAAATCTGGAGTTGCATAGTACAATTGCCCTGGGGAATAGTGACTATGCACTATGCAGTTTGACGTAGAGAGGTTACATCACTGAGGGATGACAATATGCATTGTGTAGTTTAGTGAAGGTCCAGTGAGACTAAGTTGCCCGGTCGGAAATATTTTCAGAGAAATGGTTAAGTGCGGAAGGAAAGTTAACTTGCATAGAACTTGAACTTGGGATCACACACTTAGCATACTTTGATGATGCAACAACATAGACCACCATAAAAATAAGACAAAGAGTTACCCTCTGAGTGACTGCCCTATAACAAGAAGTGACAAGTGCGACACTTGAGATAGACTTCAGGACGACCGTGGTGACAGTTGTGCAACAGTGCTTAAAACTTTATGTATGAGTGTGATGGATGTCTACATAGCTAGGAAAAATCGAATACACAAAGACTGCCCTTTGAAACCACCAGAAAAGGTTTTCAAACATGACATAGTGGTCAAACATGCCAAAAGGTGACAGTTCATCTAATAAGCGAATGGGGGCAAAACTTAGAGGAAACACATGGAATGACTTTCAATTCTTACAACCATGCATGTCACTAAATACATAACGATATGATAATGATAAGTGGTCCTTCATGCTACACTAAGAGGTGTATTTCAAAAGATACGTTTTTTTTCCATACCTACCCTCCAAAGGGTTATGCATCAAATGTTGTCTTCATGAGGTCCCAATCTTCCATCATACCCTCTGTTTCTTGGTCTTCTTATATATGATGGCTATATTTTCTCCTCAATTCCTTGAGATTCATATAGAATGTCATCCTTCTCATCTCCTTCTTCATTATCTTGTCATAGCCTGGTAGAATTCCTATATTTGTAATCCACTCATGACAAGACGACATAAGTTTGATAAACCCCTAGCTAAAAATAGAGCACTTGGATTCATGAACTAGTCTAGGACTTAGTGACAAGTCAAGGGAGAAGGCCCAGTGACTGTGAAATTGCTTAGTTCAAGCAGCCAAGAGTCAAGCTTGATCACTTAGACTGCACAGTTTGCAACTCAAGTCAGACCGAGGGAATTTTCTACACAGTCCTCACTAAGGGAAGGAGTTTCCTAGTGGCCACTTAGAGAAAAAATTGTGCAGTTTAAGATGATAGTGACTATTGCAGGATAAGGCCTTGGGAGGAAAAATCTGTAGAGTTTCAGGAGGCAAGGTAAACTGGGCAGCTGAGATTCTTGAGGGACAAAACTGTGCAGTTCTAGAGATAGTGGGTTTCGGCCGAGGGAAGGACACTAGAGGAATCCATTGCAAATTTTTGGATGCCAAGGGAGGCTAGGATTTTTGTGCATTGTGCAGTTCTATTAGGCAAGGGAAACGCTTAAGGGTTGCAAATGCGAAGTGTGCAGTTCAGGAAAGTTGGATGAGGCTAGGTTGCTAGGAAGACTCAAGAATTTGGCTAAGTGTGGGATTAGTGGAACCGATGTGAATAGTGTTAGAACTTTACTACGTTCTCACACTTGAACACTTAGTGATAAAACATAGACCATCCAGAACATATGAAAACATACTTCGCTTAATGAAACAACCTTTGTGGAAACTTACGACAAGTGTGGCTCTGATGATATACTTTGTGAGGATAATGGTGACACTTCTGTAATAGTGCATGAAGAAAATGGAAATGAGTGTGAAACATGTCTATATGATGAGAAAAAATCATTTTCATAAATATTTACCCTTAAAGCAAAAAAAAATCCCCTTTGCGTGACAAGCGATAATCCACATGCCCAAAGATGACACATGATATATAAATATAAAAGTGTGAATGAATCTTAAGATCAAAAAAGGGACCTTGAAATCATCAACTTACTAATAAGTGATTAGGGAATGATCAATCACAGGATCCATAGTAGGCTCAAAAATTCAAGTGTAGGCCAAAATTTTGTAGGGCGTTGTCGTCGCTACAATATTTGCATTAAAATTTTGTCACATCATACATACTCCTATATTTTCCTTGTGAGTTTCAAACAATTCCCTTCCCAAGGGTTTTGTAAATATGTCTAGAAACTAGTATTTTGATCTATAGAACTCCATACAAATTTTGTTATCGTTTACTAATTCACGAATGAAGTGATACCTTGTATCAATATGCTTACTCTTCTTATGGAAAACATAATTCCTTTATAATGCAATATCATACTTCTTGTCATAGAAAATATAAGTTGATTATTTTCGTTCATGCAACAACTCAGCCAAAATTATTCTCATGTACATAATTTGATATGTTGCTAATCCTTCCACAAAATACTCTGCCTTAGTATATGATAAAGTCATAATGGATTGCTTCTTTGATTTTGATGCTACTACACTTGATCCAAAATTGAACACATATTTAGTTGTGCTCTTCCTGTCATTAGTATTTTCCGCAAAATCACTATTTTTATATCCAGTTAGTTTAAAATATAAATTAGATGTATATAGGATACCATAATTTATTATTACATAAACATATCTTAAGATCCCTTATCCCATTAACCAATGTGTACACTTCAGAGACTCCATGAATTTCGAAATTAAACTTACAACAAATAATATATCAAGCCTTGTTGCAGTCAACTCCATGAGACTTCCAACTAATTTCTTATACAAGGTTGGATAAACATTTGAACCTTTTATTAGCCTTACTAAGTCTTTTACAAATTTCAATTCGCTTTAGAATTGGCTTACAATTATCCATCCTGTACATTTTCAATTTCAATATATCCTTTACATAATTATATTGACAAATAAAAATACCATCTTCATATTGAGTTACTTCAATACCAAGAAAATATTTAATTAACCCTAAATCAATCATCTCAATCCCTATTTTAATGCTTGTCTTAAAAATCATCAACATACATCCAAACAAATAAAATTTTACCTTCCTAGTTTACCTTTTTATATAGAGTTAACTCACTTTTACTCTTATTGAATCCTTTGTTTTTCAAATATTCATGAATTCTACTATACCATACTTAGGGTGCTTGTTTCAATTCATCTGGTTTTATCTTTAACTTGTATACTTTATTTTCTTCTCCATTAATTTCATATGCTCAAGGTTGTTTCACTTAAACCTCTTCTTCTAGAAAACCATCTAAAAATGCAAAATTAACATCCATCTAATATATTTCCCATTTATTTTTTGCATCAATAGATAATATCATCCTCACTATGTTAATTCCATTTATAGGTGCAAAAGTTTCATTATAATCAATACCAGGTTCATGATTGAATTCGTAACTACAAGTCTTTCTTTATTTTTTTCAATTTCACCTTCGACATTCAATTTATATTTGTAAATCCATTTAACACCTATATTATTTTGACCTTCAATAAAACCTACAAGATCCCAATTATTATTTGTTTCTCTAGCATCAATTTCTTCATCCATATCTTTTACCCAAACCTCCTTTCTAATAGCTTAATCAAAATTTACTGGATCATATGTCATTAATGCAAAATTTGAAGCTTAATCTATTTCATCATTCTACTCATACAATACTTTTGAGCTTCTAGTCTTCTGACCTTTGATTTTGTTCCTTAATGTAGCTAATGTAGAATTAGGTTCAATACTTTCCTCTCATCATGTTGTTTATTGTCCACCATAACCTAATGGTTCACCGTTCTCTTGAGTTATTCGTGTTATGAATGGTAATGAGTTGACTCATGATTGCCTTGTTGAAGTGCTTGCAACAGGTGTATATGAAATCAATTGTTTTATCTTGTACTTCTTTCTCATCTTCATCATAATCCCCATGAGATAATACAACTCCCTCTACAATAGATTTATCTATATTTCAGTCCCAAGCTTCTTCTTCCTTGAACGCAACATTTGTAATGATAATACACTTCTTGGAGATGGGATTATAGATTCTATATTACTTAAAATATTCACTATATATAATAAAGGTACACTTCTCACTTCTATCATCTAACTTCTTTCTCATCTCTTTAGGTACATGTGACAAGCAACACACTCAAAAATTCCTAAATGAGATATATTGCAACTCTTACCACTCTAAGCTTCTTCTGAAACTCATTCATTCACACTCTTAGTCAGACTTCTATTATGAATATAAACAAAAAAATCTAATTCTTCTCCCCAATATTCATTTTGTAGATGCTTTTCCTTTAAAATACTTCGACCCATATTCACAATGGTTCGATTTTTCCTTTCAGTTGCTACATTTTTCTATGTAGTATAATCAGCAGTAAATTGTCTCTTGACTCCATGTGACTAAAAAAACTCAATGAAATCATGTAGCATATATTCACCACCTCTATTTTATCTTAAAATCTTAATATATTTTCCACTTTCCTTTTCAACCATATCTTTAAGCTTCTTACATACAATAAAATATTTAAATTTCTTTCTTAGAAGGTAAACCCAAGTTTTTCAACTATAGTCATCAACAAAAGTTAAAAGATAGGCCTTACCAGCCAATGAAGGTGTTTGCATCAGTCCACAAAAATTTCTATGTACAATATCCAATTGAGATTTATCCCTATATGAAACTTTAGATACAAATTTCTATTTGTGATGCTTTGCAATATACAACTTTCACAAAATCTTTCCAGTTGTTGAATATTGGGTAACCATTTCACAATCTATTTCTTCTATAGAAAATATGTACAATCAAAATATAAACAACCATATCTAAAATGCGATAAGCACAATTCATCCAAATTATTATTTGTATAAGAATTCAATGAGGGAGATATTTCATTTCTCATTATAAGAGGAAACATCATATTCATTTTTATCTCCACCCTTACTATTAGCTATGTACTTGGATATTTGTAAATCATTGTATATAATTTATTCTTGAAGAATAATCTATACTCTTTCTCTGTCAAGTGTCCAATTCTCAACAAATTCAATTTTAAACTAGGTACCAATTATTATTCTTTCACCATTTCTAGTATAAACAACAATCGCTTCCTTACCTTTTACACATACCTTATTATCATTACCTAACTTGACCTCAAACTTAATCCTATTGTTTAGTATCAAAAGAAAATATGTGTTTTCATTCACGTGGTTTCGCCACCAATGTCCCAAAAATAAATATCATTTGAACATTTCTTAGTCACATTACATGTCCAAAACATCAGCTTCTAATTATCTTGAGACTCTTATGAGAAGTGTGCAGACTTCTCACTAGCATCTTTGTACTTCTTCCAACACTTGATATGTTGCAATAATGTCACTAAGCCTTAGACTTATCATACCTTTTATTTATTTTCAGCTAGGTTATGCTATTACTACACCTTAAATTAGAAGGGCATTACTAAGCTTCCTCCTCATTCTTGGAATTATCTTGCACACATCTTTGATCAGCTACTATTCCACCTCTTTCTCTATTAAATTGCAGCTGATATATGATGGAGTTCTCCAATGTATTATCATCATACCTTGACATCCTAGATTACAATGCAATCAACAAACCAATCAACTCATTAGTTTCCATTTGATTCATGTTTGTAAAATTTATATGGATACAACCACGACTTCAAATTTCTTTGGAAAACTTCATAACGCTTTCTCAATCACTCTCCTATTTGAGGGGTCTTCTCCATCTATCTCAATTTATTAACAATAGTAATGACTTGAGTCATAAAACTATCAATGATTCCATTATATTTCATTTTCAAATTTTCAAAATATCTTCTTAGCTTATGCAACTCGACATTATTCAGTTTCGACACACCCTGATAATAGGATTCAGGAGTGCCTCACGCCTTATTTAAAGTCTCTACACTTGATTCTTTTGGAAATATCACATTCTCTAAGCCTTGTTGTATAAGGCTAAGAATTTTGTGATCCTTCTTTTTTTTTCTCCCTCAACAACTTTCACTTAACATTTGTTAGAGCGATCTCTATTGCCTAGTCAACACGTTCTGGATATCCATCAATAACAAATCGTTAAAGATTATGAGAGCACAACAATGTTCTCATTCTAATAAACCATGGATCATAGTTATTCTCAATCACAATAGGAATCGATGACTAATAAATATTGATATTCGATGCATTTTAAGTCAAATTATAGATGGATGGAATCTTTAGTATCTCTTCCTCTATTCAATCAAAGTAAGTGAAGGATATGTCTTAATGATCACTCTAGATATAGTTGAAATTATGTCGGCTCACAACCAACAATGGTAATACACATATGCTTTTCTTACAACTCCTTTATAAATATTAATATAAGATCAACACTACACCATTTAATTTTTATCTTCAAGCAATGATCAGATTCAAATACAAGAGTGAAATCTCCATATTAATACAAAGGCTAAAAAAATGAAAAACTGGATAGAAACAAGTAGATACTTTGATCAATTGAAGATGGTGAAATTACTATTTTTGCATATGGCAGAACATGGATAACAATTTTTCTGAATTTAAATGTCTCTTTAGAACATTGAACTTCAATTATTACCATAGATATTTAAGATATCTAAATAGAAGTAAAATATTCCATGATAAATACTACGAACATGGGAACAATCTTCTTGAATTCAACAAATATTTGACATTGTTAGTTTTTTCCATTGCATGAAACATAAAAGATAATGAAAATTGTAATCCATTTGTTTATTTGGCCACTCTTTCTATAATATAATACATATCTATAGAAACAACACTTTTCACACAGTTTATTCTAAAAAAAATACATGGAAGAAAAAAGTATTGCACTGATGCTCGAGATCAATAAACCAAAACAGTTGCAAATCCTTAATTGTTTCACATGAAGAATGTTGGTCACATGCTGGTCATAATTTCACATTTCCACAGATTGCACATGGGCCACACAAATCTTCCGCGCAATTATGTGTTCACTATAGATATATTTGACATCATATAGCAATATATCCTCACACATATAAAATTCTCTAAACCACGCTCTCAGACTCCACAAAGCATGATCATACAACTTAGCTCTAATACTAATTTAAGAGACATAGTACAAAGAATAACGCAAATATGGATACCAATCTAAACAAACAAATACTGAAATTGATAGTGGGATGTCTGACTCTAACCAGGAATTTATATTTATACTAAAATTTGAGTCGCTTACATCAATTAAAATAGTGAATTTTCTCATTCAAGTTTTGATCAATTTGGAAAGTGTTACCCCTTTAAATTAGGCACAGTTGAGGTGGTTTGCATTGAGGAGATGAAAATAATGGAAGGTGATGCGGACTAGGGAAGTGACGCAATGGTTGTCCCTTCACCTGAGAAATAATTTCCTCTAACAAAATTTACCTATTTTACCAAGCATTAAGGATTCATAAATAGATCCAGCAATCCAAATGAGAAGAGCGAGAAAATAAAAAAAAAAATAGAACCAAAATATGCAAACAATATTAGAAGGGTAGAAGATAACACTATACGATGAATAAAAAAATGGAATAACATATACAAGAAAATTGAATCCCATAATCACCAACTAATATAAACCCAAGAAGAAAAAAGAACAAGAACAACTACTCAAACAAAAAATTTCTAATCCCTTAGATAAAAAAAAATATATCAAATCATATATCCTAAAAACACACAAACAAAACTACAATGATTGAAGATAGAACTACACAATGAATAAAGAAAATTGGAAAAACATATATAGGAAAATTGAATCCCTTAATCAGTGACCAATATAAAACCAAGAAGAATAAAAACATGAATAATGACTCAAACACAAATTTACCAATCCCTTAGATGAAAAAATACACCAAATGATTGATGCAAGAGCATCACCCTAGGTGAATCATTTTTTTTAAGGCCTGATAGATCCATGTAAATTCTATAAGGATAATTTTTTTCTTTTGTTAGATATTGGGAATTAGCAAGATTTCGTTTAGAGCCAAGTGTCCAAATTTTGGAAGAATCCAGGACTCGCAGTTTGTTAAGTAGTTTGAAGAGTTGTTATTTGAGTCCAATTTGGCCTTTTCATTTGTAAATACTATTCAATAAGGTGTTAAATAGCTTTACAGTGGGGAAAGGTGTCCCATTTATTCTAATTTTTGTTGATATATTTTATTGTACGTAAATATTGATTAATTTTCGAGAAGAGGAGTAGAAGCCCGAAGAAGCAAGCCATAGTTCTTGTCCGCTTACCAGATATTGTATGATTGAGAAGAGGTTAAAGTTATAGAGAGTCAAGAGAAAAAAGAAGGAATGGAGCGAGGGAAAGAAAAAAAAATAACCTATGGGCAACAAACCACTATAATCTCTGTGAATGATTTTATTCAAAACTGAAATATTTATTTCCATGTGTTCATTTGTGTTGAGTGAAGAGTTTAATTCCCTATAGTGTTATGGAATATATCATCAAGGAAATAAGGCCATTGTCAAATGATTTATGGTAATATTGTCAATACTATCAATGTTTCTTAGATAAATTTAATTATTCAAAGAGAATTTGTAATTCTTCTCCATGCATGTGATTTGAATTTCAATCCAGAAAAGGGGCACACCATTTTATAGTGTGAATCAGGTGTTTTATGTCATTGTAAGTTCAAATATCCCCTCCTATTATTGGAAAGTTGTAGAGGAAGTTATCCATTGCATTTTTTTTAGACCTTCAGTGTGATGCTAGACCATAACTATTCACACTAAACTTGGTTGGAGAGAACACTCAGATTTGAGGTCCACAATTTGCGATGACTGCAATCAATTAGCTTACGAAATACCGAGAAAGGAGTCGAGAGGGTAAATTTTTCCATGTCCGTGAATTAATGAAGAACTTCTTAATGAGTAGGAAGTCGAGACACTGATAAAAGAAATGGATGTGCACATTATTGAAGGCTAGCCTATACATTCCCTGAACTAGAGTATTTCGGCTTTTGTCAAATTTAATGAAATTATTTTGGAACTAGCTGGTTGACCCTGACATGTGGAAGGGCAGGCCCTAGACTCAAGTGACATCACTCAAAGGTAGGCCAATCCTGACTCTCGAATTTTGGTATACCTCTCAAGAAAATATATGTATGGAGTTAATTTTTTAATAGAAAATAAGTCGTCTAATTTAATTATGTATAAGGTTCGTGAATAGTGTATGGTTACTCCTTTGAAGGTTTTGGTAAAAAGACTTTGAATAATTGGGAGAAGGGCTTACAAAATGAACTCATTCCACTCGACGACTGTGGAACAATGAACTCAGGAAATAACATTTTGTTTAGAAAGTGGAATTGAAATAAATAAAGATGGCCACTATATATATGAAGTTTGAGTATTAACACAGATATGAGTTTTGTGCATATTTTCAGTTGGGCTACATAAGGGAATTTTTATTTGTAATATGACCCAATGGGGATGTGGGCTATTGAATTGGTGTCATAATGGAGATTGTGGTATTTTACAATGATATTCCTGCAGGGAAAAAAAATCTTTGGCATAATAAAAGGATCTTGGGCAAGGAAAAAAAAGGCCACCGAAGGGGCTTGCTATCATTATGGTACCATATCTTACAAACCTCAGCTACAAAATAGAGAAGAGCAGCAGATTGAGGAAGCTTATTATAGAAAGGTGATCTTAGTGATGATTTTATGGACAAATGAATGAGCCAACAGAGCTTGTAGCTAGTAAAGAGGATAATACATTAGATGAGTGAGGTAATGATTGATTTTTTTGTTTTGAATGGTAATTGACAGTTTGGTTATTTTGTAAGAAGAAAGGATTGAAAAATCAAGGCATAGAGGTAGGGACAAAGGTTACCAAAGTAGAATATATTTTGAAAGGGGCAAGAGATATCAAAGGCAAGAGAAACTATGATAGGGGATTGTAGAAATCTAGGGAGATTTTAGCCAATTATAGAGTTGGAAATAGATAGAAAAATATCATCCATAAGAAGAACTAGAAGAAATTAGATATTAAAATCTCATAGGAGGAGAACCAAATAGGTATAGTCATTTTTATGTTTTACATTTGGCTAAGAAATTTGTAAGTGCAAGTAGAAACATATACAACCAAATATGTTGTGTATAGGAAGTTCAGCATTAGAAGATTTTCTCACAAAAGGGAGATGATCTAGGTTGAGGAGAGAACTGGTTGTGTTCTCGAATATGATGGTAGACGAAAGCCATTGCAGTATAGGAGCTACACACACAGAGAAAAATTCTAGTTGAAGTTGGAAGCAAGGAAGAGGGGACAGAGGAAGTCCTCAAAGAGAAGACAACAAGAGAAGTTCTCGGGAGGTGAGTAGAGAAGAAATACCCAAAGAGGATCAAGGAGTGCTCGAGAAGCTCCAAAGGAGGGAACCAAGAGGGACACCAATATCCAAAAGGAGGTGAGTTGTTTGGGTAAAAATGATAGAAATTAATTAATGGAGCAATGAAATACACACAATATTATGGAAACATAAATACAGAAATTCATAAAACAAGAGAGAAACAAATATATGTGGTTCACCAAATTTGGGCTACGTCTATGGAGAAACAACAAGTCCTTCCTTTTATATTATACAACAAAATGAAGAGATGTAACCTACAACAGATCTATTGTAATTTCCTCTTAACTCTCACGCAGTCTCCTCTCTCTCTCTCACTCAAAATAATAATACAAAGTCGAAATAAAATTCCCTCATATAAACCAAGGGGTTTCCTTCTAGGGGAAAAAACCCTAAATTAAAATAACTTCTACCACCATATCATCCTCCTAATGAATAGCCTATATTGACTACGAAATTACAATATTTTACAAGGCAATTTTTCATCTATTTTCAGCTTCAAGGGCACTACCCCCGAACCCCCGCTAGGGGGGGCTCATAAAAGTTGTCAATGCCCCCCACACCCCCCCTGACTATGATTAAATGGCAGTGGTTCCTCTCCATTAGGAACATGGATCCAATGTAACAAAAACAAAAACCTGTAAACAATTAGGAACATAATTAGGCTCCACACCCAATAATCTCCCACTTAGAGACTGATTATAGCAACTCCACCATTGCTTCACTTGTTAGACAATGATTCCACTTTAGACCTACCTATTTCTCATATTCATCATCATATTTGAATACCAATTGAAACTAAGAAGGATGTCAATTTCTCCCTAGTTACAACGTGTGTTAACATGTCCACAGGATTTTGGCTAGTGTGTATATTTTCCAGCTTCAACTATCCATCTTCCAACACTCACCATGTGAAATGGTACTTGAGTTGTATATATTTAGTCTTGGAATGAAATGTTGATTTCTTTCCGAGATGATTAGCACTTTGGTTGTCACTATATAATCTGCTCATCTCCTGCTTATTTCCAAACTTATCCATAAAACTTTGTAAGAAAATCATTTCTTTACTAGCCTTTGTAGCAGCAACATAATCTGATTCTGTTGTTGAAATTGCAACATTTTTTTTCAACTTTGAAACCCAACTGAAATTTGTTTCACCTACAGTAAACACATACCCTGTGGTGCTCCTCTTATTATCTCTATCACCTTTTGTATCTACATCAACATATCCCAGTAGAATAATTTTTGAACCACCAAATAAAATGCTTGATTTGTGGTACCTCTCAAATACCTAAGAATCCACTTCACTGCCATCCAATGCTCTTTTCCTAGATTTTTCAGATACCTTCTTACAACTCGCACTACATGTGAAATATCAGGCCTTGTGTAAAGCATTGCATACATTAAGCTTCCAACTGTTGATGCATATGGAACTTTATACATATAATCCATCTCTTCCTTAGTCTTGGGAAACATCTCATTACTTAGTTTGAAATGACTAGCCAAAGGTGTACTAACTGGCTTTGCATTCTGCATATTAAATATTTCCAACACATTTTCTATGTGCTCACTTTGAGACAATGTTAATTTGTAATTTTTCCTACGTTTAGTTATTCTTATACCAAGGATTTGTTCTGCAGCACCCAAATCCTTCATTGCAAATGAATTGCCAATTTTTCTTTGAGCACATTTATTTCCTGCATGTTATACCTTGAAACAAGCAATTCATCTACATACAATAACATTATAATATAGCTTCCATCATTTTTATTTTTAAGATAAACACCATGATCAAAATGACATCTTGTATAACCTTGTTCAGACATAAACCTGCCAAATTTTAGATATCATTGCCTTGGAGCCTATTTGAAGCCATATGATATCTTCATCAATTTGCACACTAATTTATCCCGCCCTTTGATCTCATACCCTTGTCGCTACTGCATATACATTTCTTCCTCAAAATCCCCATGGATAAAGGTTTTCTTTACATCTAACCCCTCAATATGAAAATTTTATGCTTCCATTAGACTTAAAATAGTTCTGATTGAAGTCGTTTTAACAATAGGAGAAAAAATTTCATCAAAGTCTATACATTTCTTTTGTGTAAACCCCTTCACAAAATTTTTATCCTTATACCTTTGTTTACCTCCATCTTCTTCCTTCAACCTATAAACCCATTTATTTTTCAATGTTTTTTTACCTGCAGACAACTTGGCTAAGTCCAAAGTCTAGTTGTGCATCAAGGAAGCCATCTCTTCTTCCATGGCTTGCTCCCACTTCTTCCTAGTTTTTACCTGCATTTCTTCACCATATCTTTCTGATTCACCAGAATCAGTCAACAACACATAATATAATGAAGCAGAGTATTTTTCAGGGGGTCTACTTATCCTGGTAGGTCTTCTAACACCACTTTCAGGTGTTTGAGATGTTTTTTTCCTGTTGTAGTTGTTGGTTTTGTGGCTGTTGATCATTATGATTTTTGAGCACCTTTACTTTTTCTGTTATTTCGTCAAGAACTGTGTATTTTTTGTTTTATTTTTCCTGTTTCTTTCCCCACATCTGATCCTTATACAATGTCTTTTCATTAAACATGACATCTCTGCTCCTAATTATTTTGTTATTTTCATAATCATATAGGTGATAACAAAAATCATTAGTACCATATTGAATAAAGCTACATTTTATTTATTTATTCTCAAGCATTTTTTATTTTCTTTATTAATGTGAACAAAGGCTTCACAATTGAAAGTCTTTAAAAATAAGTAGTTTACCTTTTTACATGTCCATGCCTCCTATGGAATACCACCATCCAAGGAAATTGAAGGCCCTCTATTTATTAGATAAATAACAGTGTCTACAACATCTTCCCAAAATTATAAGGGCATTCCTACATGCAATCTCATGCACCTTGTACAATCCATGATTTTCATGTCCATCCCTTCTGACACACCAGTTTCCTATGGTGTTCATGGAACTCTCTTCTCTCTACAAATCCCATGCTCTGAACAATTGATCTAAAAATGGGGCTCTTAGGCTTCTTATCTAACTTACAAGAACCTCTCCCACTTCCAAAGCTTTAAATTTTCCCAAATCTTGATGATTAACCAATGTAGAATTAAGAAATGCTTGAAAATATAGGTGTATGCTTGTATTTGTTTTTTTAATGTTGAGTGCTTATGTTCATTTGCTTATGCTGATGTGAAACACAAATAACAGTAAATAAAGCAGCAATTCAACAAACCCATAAGACAACAATATAATATGGAGTTCACCCTGATATCTTGGGCTACATCTCCTTGAGCTCTAATCAACTCGATTAGGCTCTATGGGATTATGGCTTCAATTTTTTTACAAGTGCTACACTTAACTCCATTGGTATACATCTAAACCAATGGGCTTAGAATGCCATCTTACCCCTAGTTGTCCTTGTTCTGCAGACAGGTCTAGACTTCTCTGGACTTGACTCCTTCAGTCAGTGCTCTGAGCTTCTCGAGCTTTTGGCTTCTCTGACACCCTCAAAATTCTGCATTTGTCTCTAAATATCCTTCTCTTGTCTTCGACACACCTCAGACGACCAGCCACAACTCGATCATTCGATATCCTGTTGTGCTGCAACTTCACTGCAGCCTCGTGGCTCTTTAGAATTCTATTAGAGCTCTTTGGCTCTGCGGCTTTGCCTCCAACCTCTGGTGGCTCTGCTTATTATAGTGAGCTCAATTTGAGTCTCACACAACAAATACAATCAATAGGACTGTACTTGGATCCCCCAAGTCTCTCTGGAGTACTCTCTTTGTCTCTGTCTTAACCCTGGCTCACTTGTTGCCCTTGCTTCTCAGGTCAGCTCGGCTTTGGTTTCTCTGCTTCCAGGTCTGCTTATTTCTTCCTGGGTTGCCCTCCTTCTCTCCTCTTTGTCAGTCTGTGGCTTTTAAGCCAATCTGCTTTCTAACTGTTCGTTTCCGCTTCTCGGCTTTCTAGTTCCCTGCCTCTATCCGTTCGCATCCCTTCTTTCGGTGGTTACAGTAACTGCATAACACCTTATAAGGAGGTTACCACCTATTCCTTTAACGGATGAGCATGTCAAGTTCACCGAAAACACTCGATCATTTCAAACGGCTGTTATTTCTGTTTACTCCAAGAATGTCAGCGAAACACGAATCTCTGCCAACTCATCGTCCACGTCGGACTTCAGAATCCCGCACAATCTGCTTTATAACTTCGTCAAATCCAGTCATCCATCGGGTCGCATCTCTGCCATTGATCTAGACCCTCTAGATCCTACGGTCATCACACATATCGTGTGGATAACTTGCTCGACGTTTACCCATCTGATGTGAGCGGTTTTCTCTCTCTTCCACGGATGCGTGTCACTCGCTGTGTGGCATCGGGTGGGACTCGGTCTAAACCGCTTACCGCTTGAATTCCTTTCGATATCCTTCTGGTTTCTATGGAATCCCACCTCGGATGGAACCGAAACACTTTCCGCTACATTTCATGATTTTTCGGGTCCGAGCGCATGTGGCTCTCCTTCTTCGAGGGGTTTTCCCTACGATATCACTAATTGCATATTAGATTCCTCCCCCATTGACTCAAACCATCGTTGACTTTGATAATTCGTGACAACGCACATTACCATGTTCTGCCGCTCTACGTGCTTGATCGACGGCCCTCATTAATTCGCATTGTTCGTAGTTAGCAACTGTGATGAGGATTTCTCTGATAAGCTTGATCTTCACAAGATTTTTAATCTTTGGCATAAATTATAGAGAGTTCACGAAGACTTAGAGAGTTTCAGGATCCATTTTGGATCACGCCTTCCCACTAAGAGAACTTTTGGTCCACCAAAAGACTGATATACTGATCTGAGAAATAAATGAGAGTAACAACACCCTCTTCTTTCAGCCTCCCTACACTTGTGTTTGCATAGTGCCTCTAAACCAAAATATCTGACCACTTCCCTTCTTGGATGGGTTGGTCGTCTCGAGAAGAACTGTTTTCCTCCTTGACTTCATACAGAACTTCTGCTGTGAAGTTTACAGAAGGTAGTTTGAACTTCTTTGCCTTGATCCTTGATCCAAGGCGGCTCAAAAAAATTTGAAGTACATCTGCTCCACAAAACTTTCATTTGTACCTGTTTGAAAAGCTGCCAACAACAACTGTTAATAACAGCAGGCATACAAACAACAACTGGATGGACTAACTCCTACTTCAAAAAAGAAACTGATTTCATATCTTGTGAACCCTTCCATGTCTTATATCTGCAAACAAATGATTGACTAGATAACTAGCCAATAAAACATGCCTTTTCAACAAATGACTCTTCAAGTCAAACATGTAGGAAAAATACCTTTAGCACTCTTTTCCAAAAGATGAAACACTTCATCATTATCTCCATTTTGGAGACCAAGTTAACTTCTCCTAGCCAACATCACATGCATCTCATGCTCATGCATGCATTCCATCTTTCAACTTTCGCTTAAGTACACTATACTTTCGAAGCTGAAATGAACAAATTGTTGCAGTAATAAAGTGAGTTTCCTACTCAACTTCTTTCCATTTACCATTTTGGTAAGATCCTGCAACTTGCATTTATTCCACAAAGAAATGCAAACAGATGCATCACTAGACATGCAGTCTTAATTGGATAAGAATTCTAACCATTTCTTACCTATCCATTTCAAAGGTCCCTCCTTTGTTTTCACATCAACATCAATATGTGAATCATCCTAAAACACATCAATCATGGAATCTTTATTTCCATCCTTGCCATTTTCTTTTTCCACCTTCTCCTTCAGCTTTGGTGGAAGCAGTGCTGGATTCAATGTCCAACACCTTTCAGCAAGATGCCCTTGCTTATGGTAGTAACTGCAACACATGTGCATCCTTTTGACAGCATGATTTGCCTTGTCCTGTGAACCTTTGGCTTCTTTCTTCTTTTCCTTCAAAAGTTTCCTGTATGTGGCCATCCTCTTCCAACATCTAGAAACATAATGGTTATCCAAACCACAAAAGGAACATGCAATTCTTTTTTAATGATTTACAAAATCAAAAGGAATTTGTTTAGAACTAGATTTATACTTGCCTCTTTCACCTTTATTGCCTTCATGAGGAGGTGAAGCAAATGAAGAAGTGGCTTCCTTTGGAACACCATCACTTTCTTCAAGGCTGTTAGAGTTTCCACAACTCTTTGGTTCAAGTGTGTGCTTCTGAGAACCTACATCCTGCGAATGATGTTTCGAGCTATTGCATTCCTCCTGGATACAATCCCAACACTTCTAAGGTAGAGGACCTGCAATGAAACTCCTTTTTGGAACTATTTCAATGGCCTTCATGGCAGCTTTGGAACTCTCTCCATAAGACTGTCCATGGCCAAGACCCAAATACTTGGCCTTTCCTCAACCATTATTGGCTCAACAATACCTTGTGCATGTTTGCCCAATCCTTTTCCTTCATAGTCCATCTTGGACATTAGCTTGGAACCTATGCCTCTGGTATGTTTTTCAAAAGAACCAATATAATCATTCTTAGAAGAATTTGAAGACAAGCAAGAATGGTTTACCTCTTCTTCAAGCTAATACTTGGCCAAGGCTTCTTTGGCAACAAAGAGTTGTGACTCCAACTCATGCATCCTTTTCAGGTTCATATTTGCAATATGAAGTTGCCTCTCCATTTCCTACAATTTGCCAAAAAGCATCTGCTTCTCTTCCTCCACGGAATTCAACTGCTCTCTAAGTATGTTGCTCTTCCTTCCATCCTCATACATTTCTCTCACCATATCCATCATGGTGGACAAGTCTTGCTTCATGTCTCCATCAAAGGAACTTGGGGAGCAAGAAGAATTTGAGAACTCACTTGTAGAAGTTGTCATTTTCAAAATGCACAAAAGAACTTCAAACAAGATTATTAAAGACCTTGACCTCTTGCAACAACCTTTTGTGCTTCAAGGATTGCCCTGAGGTCCTTTGGGATAGAAGAATGCCTTCAGCCCTTCTTCCTTCTTGTCCTTCCTGGACTAAGCTATCAATAGCTTTCCCTTCACCTCTGCAAACTCAAACAATAGTCAGTCTGCAACCAAGCATACAATCAATGAGGCAATCAATCCTTAACTGTCCAAACACCTTTCAGACAAGCAATCTTTGCCTTGTCAATCAAGCATTCTGATACAACCTTCTTTGAAGGTGGGGTTAATCAATCTTAAGCTCTGATACCACCTGATCTGAAAATGGGGCTCTTAGGCTTCTTGTCTAACATACAAGAACCTCTCCCACTTCCAAAGCTTTAAATTTTCCAAATCTTGATGATTAACCAATGCAGAATTAAGAAATGCTTGAAAATATAGGTGTATGCTTGTATTTGTTTTTTACTGTTGAGTGCTTATGTTCATTTGCTTATGCTGATGTGAAACACAAATAACAGTAAAGAAAGTAGCAATTCAACAAACCCATAAGGCAACAATATAATAGGGAGTTCACCCTAATATCTTGGGCTAAGTCTCCTTGAGCTCTAATCAACTCGATTAGTCTCTCTGGGATTATGGCTTCAATTCTTTTACAAGTGCTACACTTAACTCCATTGGTATACATCTGAACCAATGGGTTTAGAATGCCATCTTACCCCTGGTTGTCCTTGTTCTACAGACAGGTCTAGGCTTCTTTGGACTTGACTCCTTCAATCAATGCTCTGAGCTTCTCAAGCTTCTGGCTTCTCTAACTCCCTCAGAATTCTACATTTGTCTTTGGAACTCCTTCTCCTATCTTCGGCACACCTCAGACAACCAACCACAGCTCGATCATTCGATCTCCTGCTGTGCTGCAACTTCACTGCAGCCTCGTGGCTCTTTAGAAGTCTATTAGAGCTCTTTGGCTCTGCGGCTCTGCCTCCAACCTCTGGTGGCTCTGCCTATTATAGTGAGCTCAATTTGAGTCTCACACAATAGATACAATCAGTAGGACTGTACTTGGATCCCCCAAGTCTTTCTGGATTACACAAACTCTCTGGAGTACTCTCTCTGTCTCTGTCTTAACCCTGGCTCACTTACTACCCTTGCTTCTTCAGGTCAGCTCGGCTTTGGTTTCTCTGCTTCTAGGTTTGCTTATTTCTTCCTGGGCTGCCCTCCTTCTCTCCTCTCTGTCAGTATGTGGATTTTAAGCCAATCTGCTTTCTGACTATTCGTTTCCACTTCTTGGCTTTCTAGTTCCCTACCTCTGTCCGTTCGAATCCCTTCTTTAGGTAGTTACAGTAACTGCATAACGCCTTATAAGGAGGTGACCACCTATTCCTTTAATGGATGAGCGTGTCAGGTTCACCAAAAACACTCGATCGTTTGAAATGGTCGTTATTTCTATTTACTCCAAGAATGCCAACGAAACACAAATCTCTGCCAACTCATCATCCACGTCGGACTTCAGAATCCCACACAGTCTGCTTTATAACTTCATCAAATCTAGTCATCCATCGGGTCACATCTCCGCCATTGATCTAGACCCTCTAGATCCTACGATCATCGCATATATCGGGCGGATAACTTGCTCGATGTCTACCCATCCGATGTGAGCGGTTTTCTCTCTCTTTCGTCAGATGCGTGTCACTCGCTGTGTGGCATTAGGCGGGACTTGGTCTAAACTACTTACCGCTCAATGCCCTTCCGATATCCTGCCGGTTTCTATGGAATCCCGCCTCGGATGGAATCAAAACACTTTCCGCTGCATTTCATGATTTTTCGGGTCTGGGCACATGTGGCTCTCCTTCTTCGAGGGGTTTGCCCTGCGATATGTGATTAGTGACTTGTCGTTAATCACATATCAGATTCCTTCGCCGTCGACTCAAACGATCACTGACTTTGCTAATTCGTGACAGCATGCGTTACATGGTTTGCCGCTCTGCGTGCTTGATTGACGGCCCTAGTTGATTTGCGTTGATCGCAGTTAGCAACTGTCATGAGGATTCCTTTGATAATCTTGATCTTCATAAGATTTTTAATCTTTGGCATAAATTATAGAGAGTTCACAAAGACTTAGAGAGTTTCAGGATCCATTTTGGATCAACAATAGTTATGAAACTCTTTGTTGCATTATTCACCATTGTTGTCTGATATGAGACACTTCAACTTCTTTCCTATGTCATTCTCAACCAAAACTTTCTATTTCTTGAAAGTATCAAATACATCATATTTATTCTTAATACAATAAATCTGTGTTTTTCTAGTTGCGTCATCAATAAAAGTAACATAATAGTGAGAGCCACCGAGAGATGATACCTAATCAGGTACCCATACATCTATATGCAAAAGATCTAATTTTTCGCTCTTCTTTTCCTTCCAACCTCTGATAAATTTTACCCTCTTTTATTTTTCGTAAACAAAATTTTCAAAAAATTCCAAATCAACATGCTTCAAACCTGGAAACAAATTTGTTGAGTGAAGAATTTGCATCCTGTTCTCACTCATGTGCTCGAGACTATGATTCCATAATAGTGTGTTTGCTCCTTTGGACATCAAAGCATTAACAGAATAAGACATGTCATTGCATAAATACAATGTACCAACCTTTTCTCCTTTTTCTATTACCAAGTCTCCTTTAGTGCCTTCCAGGTTTTGTTTATGAATGTAGTTACACAACCTTCACCACCTAAATTCCTAGTTGAATTATATTTTTCTTCGGATCTCGAACATTCGTTACCTCCTTCAATAGCCATTGGTTTCCATTTTGTTGCTTTATAAAAACCTTACCCATTCCAATGGTTTTACAAGGTTTATTATCACCCAAACAAACATGTCCAAAATCTCCTTGAACATGGTAATGAAAATGTTTCCTATCAGGTGTAGCATGGAATGAAGCCCCTGAATCAACCACCCAGGCATCAATAATATTTTCTAATGAAAGAATCAAAGAAACTTGCAACATATCACCTATCACATTCACTCCATGGTTGTTCTCTTGCTATCCATCTCCTCCTTTTCCTTTTCGAGGTTTGTAATATTTCTTCAAGTGTCCTTTCTTCCCACATTTCTATCACACTACCCATGATCTGGATTTGGATCCTCATTTTCTTGACTTACTATGATTTCCGAGGCTCCTTCCTCTTTCCATTTTTCCTCCCCTAGTATTTACAATCAAAGCATTACCTGATGTCTCACTGGAGCTTTTTTGTCACATTTCCTCACTAAGGATAGTCCCAACAAAAACATCAAACTTTAAAGTACTAGATCCAGAGATAGAGTTATTAATATCCATAACTAAGCCATTCCAACTTTCTAGAAATGAGAACAAAAATAATAGAACCCTAACTTCATCATAAAAATTTACTCCTACAGAACTTAACTGAATCATAAATGTGTTAAGTTCATTTAAATGATCAACAACAAATCCTCCTTCTGGCATCTTCATATTAAATAGATGCTTCATAAGAAATACCTTATTTGAGGTCGGGGGTTTTCCATATAGTTTGTACAATATCATCATTAAACCTTTTGTTGTCATTTCCTTTGAAATGCTAAATGCTACCGACACTACCAGACATAGTTGTATTGTTCCTAGTGCCTTTCTGTTCAGAATCTCTCATTCTATGTCTATCATACTTGTTGACTTCTTGGATTTTTTTCTCAATGGTAGGTATAGATATTTATGATACAGATAATATTCCATATGCATTTTCGACAACTGGTAGTTTTGGACATTAAATTTCTTGACCCTAAACCTACATCTTCCACCATTTCTCCCGATCAAACCAGGAATCCTTTTGTCCTACGAATTTATCATCTAAATACACCTTCAATTATGATACTAGTTGTTAGAAATTAATTAATGGAGCAATGAAATACACAAAATATTGCAGAAACACAAATACATAAATGCATAAAATAAGAGAGACACAGATATATGTGGTTCACCCATTTTGGGCTACGTCCATAGAGAAACAACTAGTCCTTTCTTTTATATTATCCAATAAAATGAATAGATACAATCAACAACATATCTGATGTAATTTCCTTTTTGCTCTCACACAGTCTCCTCTCTCTCTTTCTCACTTAGAATAACAATACATAGCTGCAATATAATTCCCTCATATAAACCGAGGGGGTACCTTCTAGGGAAAAAACCTAGATTAACATAACATCTACCATCAAATCATCTACCTAACGAATCGTCCCCCCCTAGACCTCCCTGATAATGACTAAATGTACGGTGTTACTGTCCCGTTAGGAAAAGGGATCCAATGCAATTAAAACAAAAACCTCTAAACAATCAAGAAGACAATCATGCTTCACACCCAACAAACACAATGATGCTTGTTATAGGGCTAGATTGCAACTTACAATGAACATGAAGGAGCACATAGAGAAAAGGAAAATGTTGACCAATATTAGTCATGATGAAGGGTTGAGTAAAAGAAATGATAGAGGGGAGAAGGATCGCAAGAAAAATGGCATGAGGAAACTAAGCCAAGAATAATTTGAAAAGGATATGGTTGAGTTGAAGGCGCAACTTGATGTGCTAATGCAGTTACTACAAGCAAGGGAAGAAATCTAGAGACAGAACATGAGGAGGAGGTTCATGTTATTTATTAAACAAAAGGAATTTAAGAGGGAATTATGAAAATATAAAGAGCTATGGAAGTAGAGGATGAGGTCATTGATGAAATCCTGGATGGAAGAAGAAGAGCTCAGAGTAGATAAGCCTATGGAAGGATCAGTTCATTTCTACAAACCCCTTCTTGAAGACCAAGAGAGGAGACTGGTAGAAAGTCTCATGGATCATGAAAAGATTCAAAAGTAGCGGAAGGTGTTGTTGACCAAAGAGGAGACCAAAGATCCATGCTTTTAAGGCTAAAAAATTATGTGTGGATCCAAGATTTGTATGTAGGGAAGGTGAGCAACCATTAAAGGATCTTGCAGGTCAAAGGCATAGGAAAAATTTCCAAAGGGAGAAAAAGAAGATAAATGGTTGGATACTAAAAATGAGGAAGAAAATGATGTGGCCTCTATTATAAATGAGCTTGGAGCACATCATGAATTCTTTGTTAGTGAAATAAGAACTCAGGTTTGATGAGTATGGAGAAGTGGAAGTTCACTTATGTGAACCAGAACAAGGACAGGTCCTAGAAGAGGATGATGCAAATGATGAAATGTTGAGGTGATTGTTTCAGTGCAAGGAAAAAATGCCAACAAAATTAGAAGAGGAGGAAGAAATAAATATATTTCTAGTTAACTGTTTGCATTAGTTCCAATTTGTAGGTACTGAGTACCCTCGAGTTGAAAAGATGCCAAAGATTATGGAGAATGTTTAATCTCAAGAAAAATTGAGTTATGCTGATGACGAACTGCAAGAGGAAGTTGATTCAAAAGGTGGAAAGCCTCAACGAACTATCATAGAGGAAGGAGATGCAAATTTACCTCATGAAGACAGTGTATATGAAGACCATGAAGAATCTCATATTGGAACTCTTCCAATATATGAGAGGAAGAGTAACCTCAGAGGTATAGTTTATTGGTTATTTATTTTCTTATTGATTATTTGTTGGGTTATTTTTGAAAATATTTTTTCATGTATTGGAGAACAACAATAATTGGGAAAAGAGAAGAAACTACATGTTTTGTAGAACTCTAGATTGGTTTAGTATGGAGATGATGGAGGGAGAGCTACTAAGAATCCCTCAGCATGATACAATTCAGCTAGTCCAAAAGAGGTTAAAGGAACCCAAGGACAAGAAGATAGCCAAGAGTTTGTTATTGACAAAGAGGAGACACCATTGTATCATGTAATCAAGGTGAGAAAAAGGATGGATTATGAAGATAGTTATGAAGCATAGTACATAAAAGTACCTCAAGGTTGAGACATGGATGAGAAGTCTTATGCAGAGCAACCATGGTTCTGTGGAACAATGACAAGAGTGTCATCTACGAAGTTGCAGGATATGGTGAAAGGGTTTAAGGAAGAACTCACTTTCTTGATGAGTTAAAGACTAATACATTTGCAATAGAAAGTCAAGAGATATAGAATGTTTTTTGTATTTGCAGGTGTGAGAAAAGTTCAGAATTATGGGGATACCAGCAGGAAACATTTGATCAGGCTAGGAAAATATTTTACATTGAAACCATTTACTATGGATATGAATGAAGAAAAGAGGAAGAAGAGTCTTGTAATTCATGTACAAAGCATTAAATTCGAGGAAGAGATGGATTCTGGAAAATGTGAAGTTGAAGTATGCAAACAAATTTTTTCACCAAGAGTAAAAATAAACAGACCATTCGGAAAATAAATAAGCAAATTGTTGAAAACGTATTTGAAGATGCAGAGGAGGGACTACAAATGCTGTCAAGAGAAAAGAATAGGAAGGACCATGAGACAATTCTATCTCATGATGATTTATTTCATTTGCAAACAAGAAATAGCGAGTAGCATTTTATTTTAGCAAGGAGCCAACAATTTGAAATCATATATTTTGTTGAGGTCAAGGATGAAGAGGTTTTTTCTATGATAGTTCCATTCAATATATGGGAGGTTTATCTTATGGTGAAGAATATAATGAATTCCTAGAGTCTTGGGAAGTGTTCATAAGGATGACTGGTGGCAATAATTTGAATCGACGAGGAAGAAGAAAGATGTATCAGCAAGAAGGTAGATTGGACAAGAAGGTTGAGGAGATAATGATGTTGATAAAGGGAGCACCTAAGGTATGGTACAATGGCAAAGAAATAGTGATCACTTACAACATTCAACTTACTAGAAAAGACTACATGAGCATGGTAGAGGTGAAGAGACTATTAAATAAAATTTGGGATCAAGGAAAGAAGAGGAAAACCAGTATTAAGTTGATTGTACAAGATTGCATCAGTAAAGTAAGTGGCACATTACAGAGTAAAGTATGGGATCCTTATAGACTAAAATCGATATTGAAGTGAAAACATGACCAGATATGTGAAAAACAACAGCACTTTGTTTGGGATCTTGGAGGTTTTGACTAGGAGGTCAATTTTTTTCCATCTAGGAATTCTATTAATGTAGGAGCATCACCCCAAGTGAATCCTTTTTTTTAATTGATAGAGCCTTGTAAATTCTAGGGATTTTTTTTTACTATCTAAGAAATTAGGTATTAGCAGGATTTACTTTAGAGCCAATTGTCCAAATTTTGGAAGAATCTACGACTGACAATTTGTTAATTAGTTTGATGCGTTCTTATTTGAGGCCAATTGGGCCTTTGCATTTGTAAACAATATCTGATGAGATGTTAAATAGTTTTAGAGTGGGGACATGTGTCCCATTTGTCCAAGGTTTATTTGAGTTATTTTATTGTACATATATATTGAAGATTTTTCAAGAAGAGGAGTAGAAGCTTGGAGCAGTGAATCATAGTTCCCCTTTAAATACACCTTTGAATCTTAATATAATTATTATTATTATGTATCGACTTATGTCATATTTGTTTTTTCCCTATGGAATTTTCCCCTTGATCGAGATTGTATGATTGAGAAGAGGTCAAAGTTATAGAGAATCAAGTGCAAAAAGAAGGAATGGAGCAAGGGCAAGCAAAAAGAAGAACCTCTAGGCAATGAACCATTGTAATTTTTTTAAATAAATTTATTCAAAATTAAAATATCTATTTCCATGTGTTCATTTGAATTGGGTGAAGAATTTCATTCCCCATAGTGTTATGGAATCACTCGTAAAGGAAATATGATGGTAAGACTATCAAGACAATCAATATTTCTGAAGTTGAGTTAATGATTCAAAGGGAATTTGAAATTTTTCTCCATGCATATGATTTGAAGTCCAATCCAAAAAAGGGGAACGTTATTTTATAGTGTGAATCATGTCCTTTGAAATTTTTCTCCATGCATATGATTTGAAGTCCAATCCAAAAAAGGGGACGCTATTTTATAGTGTGAATCATGTGTTTTGTGTTGTTGTAAGTTCAAAGATCCCCACCTCCTATTGGAATGCCACAAAGGAAGTTTTCCTTTGCATTGTTTCGAGACCTACACTGTAACTCCAGATGATAACTGTTCAAAGTGAATTTGGTTGGAGAGAATGCTCAGATTTGAGTTCCACAATTTTCATTGATTGATGTAAATTAGCATATGAAATGCTTAGGATTCGAGAGGGTAAATTTTCACACGTTTGTGAATTAATGAAGGAAGCCATAAAGATTAGGAATTTGGGTCATTGGTAAGAGAATTGGATTCCATCAAATTCAAGGCCAGCCCATAGATCCCCCAACCTGGAGCAATCGGGTTCCATCAAATTTCAATAAAGAAATTTTGGAACGAGTTCACCAACCTTGATTAGTAGGAGGTCGGGCTCTAGATTTAAGCACATTTAGAGGGACACCAAACCCGACTCCCGAGGATCGGAATATCTCTCAAGAAAATATATGTATGGAGTTGAGTTTGTAATAGAAAAGGAGTCATCCAATTAAATCATGTGTAAGGTTCATGAACGGTGCATGGCTTCTCCCCTTAAGCTTTCAGTCAAAATCCTTTTAAAGAATTGGGAGAAGGTCTCGCAAAATGAACTTGTTTCACTTGGTGACCGTGGACCAGCGAACTCAGGAAATCACATTTTCTTTAGGTTGTGTAATTGAAATAAATAAAAAGAGCCACGAGTTTTGTGCATAATTTCGGCTAGGTAGCATAAGGAAATTATTTTTTCCAAGATGACCCAATGGGGACGGGGGCTATTAAATTGGCGTCACACGAAGATTGTGGTTTCTTGCAGAAATCCGCCTACAAAGGAAGCAAAAAAAAACATTGACATAATAGAAGGATATTGGACAAGGAAAAAAGCAGGCCAGCAGATTGACCTGCTATCAATCATTTATCCTGAAAACACAAAAAATACTCCATATAAAATAAAATGTTAATATATAACATTTTATTTCCAATGAAACTGTTAAAATATAACATTTTATTTCCAATGAAAATGTTAAAACATAGAATTGTGTTTCCATTTAAATTGTTAAACATGGCACTTCAAGTTGTAATAGAGATTCTCTAAAACGGTAATAAAATTTTCATATTTTACATTGATTTTGTTCCACTCCAACGGTAATAGACTTTTGATGATGATCCTAGAAAGTGCAACCAAGTCTAAGCTTTGTTGGAAGTAATGGAGAAAGCTAAACTTAAATTATTGTTATGATGATGATAGGTTTGAGACTCTAATCTTAGACCTCAGATCCTACTATCTAAGGAGTGGTTGAAACCACTCTGTTAGTGTGAAAGCCTATATATACTAGGTTCTCCTAATTGAATATCAGTGTGTTTGTGTGAAGTGCTTGGGCACTCTCCAGGTATCTCACCTCAAGAGCCACTTAATTAATAGAACATCAGTTTTTATCATGCTATCAGAGCTACAAGACGGACGAACCTATATGCTGAGTGAGTCAAATTCGTCGCGTGCTTTGGGAACAGAATAGCGTCGATTCGCGTGTGTCAGCGAGAAAATCGTGCCAATTCAGATTATAACTTACGTCGTTTTTATTTTTATAGATCGGTGAGAGGGCTTCACGTACAATCGCGCTGACCTTGCTGTGAGCTGGGTTGCCATCTACATGGGATCAGAGGCCTATGCGAAGAGCTGATGGAAAGATCTATCAGAAGGATATCGTGATTGACCGTGGAGAAACAACGTGGAGAAGGCCGAAAAAAGACTACGTTTTTTTTGTTTATTAGAAAGCCTATGGCGTGGCAAAAGGGGCACGTTCAACCTTCGTGCCAAAGACCAGATCCGTGGGGAGCGCGTGGAGAAACAAAGTTGCGTGTGACAGCCATTGATCTGCATAGAGTGGTGAGGACTGCCATGGAGGCCGCTGTCTGGTTGGACCGCTGAGGTAGCCTGGTTGTCGAGAATTCTTTGTGGAGGATTCTTGGAATCCATAATCATTGCATGGAGAAGGCCACGTGGTGGAGGCCGGAGATCAGCCAGTGGAGGCTGCATGAGCGTGGACACATGGAGGAGCTCGCACAGTGCATCAAAAATTTCACACCGACTCTATTTTTTTTGTTTCTTGTGGTGGGTTGCATGTTCGAGGAAGGCATTGATTGTGCTATCGTTGGTGATTGAGGACATCGGATCGCCGGTGATTGATTGAGGACTGTGTAGGAAGCCGTGGAGGAGGTACCGTCCCAGCATGGAAAATTGTGAGCTAGCAACACTTCTCGGCATTGTTTGTTGGATTGTAGCCAGATCGTAGCCAAAACTGTCAGCCAACATGGAGGAAACTAGATGGAATGAGCCTGAGTTCACATGAAATCCATTGATTTGGCATGAATTGAAACCAGAACAGTGGAGAGTGGAATTCAGCCCCAAATATGGAGTGATCATTTTGGAAATTTTATTTTTTGAGTAACCTAGAAGTTGCAGATTATGAAGATCTGAAAACTAATTGGAACCAAGGGCACTGAGACCTGCGTGGCATAGAAGCCATAGTTTATAAGGTTCTACAGTTGAAGAACTGCTAAAGGGAAAAGTTTCCTGCTTGTGTGGTAATGGGGTTGTTGGAGCTCATTAGAGCACTGTGTGGAGTCGAAAAGAAATCTCAAAGCAAGATAAAGCGAGATAAGCTAGACTTTAATAACATGTCTATACCTTTAGATATTTTTAATTCTGATGATGATCTTTTTCTCATGTGGGCTTGTATGAGTGTTTGTACACTCTCCAGGTATCTCTCCTGGAAAGCCATTTAATATATAGTTTATATATTCACTTTTCATCATGGTATCAAAGGGATGGAGTAGGGAGAAATGGAGAAATGAAAGCTCTCCTAAAGGAGCAGGAAGACAAAAGAAAATGTGGTCCTCTTTATAAATCTAACATTGTTTTTTGTGCAAATATTGGGAGACAAGAAGAAGCAATTGAAGAATCCCAAGAACCTGCGACATCAAATGCAAATAATGTAGTATATATTCGAAGAGGAGGATAAGAGTTCATGTGTTCATCCGGAGGGGGAGAAAACATAAAAAGGAGGCGAAGATCCATCATTTTCTTATGGAAAAGAAAGTGAAAATGAAGCTTCATCCATAGATGAACAAGCATGGACTCTCAAGCAAAAAGACTAAAATGAAAACTTTGTTACCAAGTTTTTCATGTTTTTAAATGTAAGCCTAGCTGAGACTAGACCAGCAGGCGTATGTTATTACCCTTTCTCCATTAAGGGGGAGTGTTGGAAGTAATGGAGAAAGCTAAACTTAGATTATTGTTATGATGATTATAGGTTTGAGACTCTAATCTTAGACCTCAAATCCTACTATCTAGGGAGTGGTTGAAACCACCCTATTAGTGTGAAAACCTATATATACTAGGTTCTCCTGATTGAATATCAGTGTGTTTGTGTAAAGTGCTTGGGCACTCTCCAAGTATCTCACCTAGAGAGCCACTTAATTAATATAACATCATTTTTTATCAAGATTTTAATGGTTATTATTTTTCTATATTAAAACTTCATTATTTTCTTGACCTAATTTTAACTGTAATATCTCCATCGTACACTGTTTTACTATATAGAAATTTTTCTCTTATATTTCGAGAGGTTTTATAACTTAAAAATATGATTAACAAGGACAAAAGAAAAATTGAAATCATTATATTTACTGAGTATAATTTTTGGATAGTTTATGGCTCTTGGATATATGGTGATTGGGTGCGTCGTTAAGGAACTTCTAAATATTAGGTGACCACCTTCTAAATCCAAACCCACCAGAATCCACAAAGTGTAATAAAATGACATTTCTTTAGTAGAACAATATGTTTTGCGCAAATGATTCCAGTTGTCATCTAGTAATATATCGTTGAGCACAAATTTCTCATATCTAGTTCCTTTCCCAGCCATATCTATTTACTTTTTGGAAGAAACCTACCATCTAGTAATATATCGTTGAGTGCAAATTTCTCATATCTAGTTCCTTTCCAAGCCATATCTATTTACTTTCTCGAAGAAACCCATAACATAGCATGGATTTCTCCATGATTTGATTATATTTTTTCTTCAAATTCTCAATTTTTTTCTCAAACTATGCAACTTGACATTCTTCACTTTTGATACACCCTGATAATATGATTCAAGTGTGTCCCATGCCTTCTTTGAATATTCTACACTTGATACTTTTGGAAATATCAAATAGTCTAAGCCTTGCTAAATAAGGCTAAGATCTGTGTTATCCTTCATTTTTGTTCTACCTCAACAACGTTTTCTCAACATTATTAGAGTCATCTTTTTCTACCTAATCAATAGGTTCTGGATACCCATCAACAACAAATACCATAAGATCATGAAAACGTAATAAAATTCTCATTATAATAGGCCATGGACCATAATTTTTCTCAGTTGGAATAGAAACTGATGATTAAGCAATATTGGTATTCGATGCATTATAATTGAACTTATAGATGGCTAGAATCTTTAGTGGCTCTTCCTCGATTCAATTTGAGGAAGCAGAGGATATGCCTCGATGATAATTATAGATATAGTTGTAGTTTTGTAGGCTCACAACCAACAATGGTCGTATAAGTATGGTTCTTTTCCATTTTTTGGTTAAAATCGATATAATTTCAACATTGAACAATTTATTTTTTATCTTCAAGCAATGATCATATTTAGATACGAGAGAAAAAACTTTAGATCAATACAAAGGACAAATAATGAAAAATGGGATAGAAACAGAGTAGCTTTGATCAATGGAAGATTATGAAATTATTATATTTTCATATGACACAACATGATAACACGTGTTCTGACTTTAAATGGATCTTGAGGACATTGACATT
The DNA here is from genome assembly GCA_031772625.1 of Pinus tabuliformis. Classification (NCBI taxonomy): domain Eukaryota; kingdom Viridiplantae; phylum Streptophyta; class Pinopsida; order Pinales; family Pinaceae; genus Pinus; species Pinus tabuliformis. The sequence goes on from CM062817.1 coordinate 635,748,468, forward strand.
CAATTATTGCAACAAATATTTAAGATATCAAAATAGAAGTAATATTCAATGATACATAGTACCAACATGGTAACAATCCATTTGAATTCAACAAATATTTGACATTGTTAATTTTTTTCCATCACATGAAAGATAAAAGGTAATAACAGTTGTAAGCCCTCTCCTTCTTACGCTACTATTTCTGCATTACAACAAATATCTAGAGAAACTACATTTTTAACACAATTTATTCTAGAAAACGAATTTGGAAGGCAACGAAAAATATTGCATTGATGCCCAAGCTTAAACTACGAAAACAGTTGTAGCTTCATACTTTCAGGTTTCCACCAATTGCACACAAGCCACAAAAATATTTGACACAAATATGTTCACACTTCAACTCTACCCAACCTCACATAGAACGCATCCTCACATAGAAGAACATTCTCTTAGCGTCGCTCTCAGACTCCACAAAGAAATATAGTGCAACTTGGCTCTAATATCGATTTGAGAGACATAGTACAAACTAGAATGCAATTATGGCTACCAAGCTAAAAGAAAATACAAAGCGAGAGTGCGATGTATGACTTTAATGGAACATCTATATTTATACAAAAATTTGAATTGGCTACATCAATTAAAAAGAGAATTTTGTTAAATATGGATTTCTCAAATTTCCAGTCCCAGTGTCCACCATTTACAAGCAAAGAATATGATATGTGGGTCATTAATATGGTGGCCACGTTGCAGGCTCATGATGTTTGGGATCATGTCCAGTTTTGGTTTTCAAAACCTAAGGATGAAGAAGAAGAATGATCTTTCACTAATGCACAAAGGGATCTATGGAAGAAAGACAAAAATAAGAATGCACAAGCATTGCAGCTTATCGAGTAGGGAGTGGACCGAGCAGTGTTCTAGAATATTATGATCACGTCTTTAGCAAATACAACATGGGAGACCTTGGAAGAAACCTATAAAGGTATGGCCAAAGTCAATACTGTTGAGTTGCATAATACTAGGAGATATTTGTAAAGTTTGTAGATGAAGGAGACAGAGGACATCGATTCTTTCATGAATTAGGCCATGAGTGTCGTAAATCAGTTAAAAATTTATGGTGATGAAATTAAAGATCAAACAATGGTTGAGAAGGTCCTCAAATCTTTGTCTACCAAATTTTATGTTGTCGTAGTAGCCATAGGAGAAGCCAAGTATTTGGCATCATTAACAATTGATGAGTTGATTGGATCACTTCTATCACATGAGGCAAAGATAGACAGAAATAAGGATTCCACTTTAGAAACTGATTTCAAAAGCCAGGTTTCTATTTCAAGAGATAGAAGTAGATCAAGAGGCAGAAGTAGATCAAGAGGCAGAGGACGAGGCGGAAGACATGGTTGTCAGAGATATGCCTAAGAAGAGCATGAACATGAAAGTGGAAGCAACTGAAAAATCTTCAACAATAATCAAAGAGTTGATAAATCCAAGGTGAGATGTTATTATTGCAATAAATTTGGTCACTATGCCTGTGATTGCAGGAAGAGGATAGGTGATGAAGGAAACCAGAGAGCTAATGTCACTATAGAGAGTACTAATTGCATGTTCCTAGCTTTCCATACCATGCATGAGCCTTCTGATAATGTGTGGCTATTAGATAGTGGTTGTAGTAACCACATGACAGGAAATAAGAATTTGATTGAAAATTTGGATCAAAATATGAAGATAGAGGTAAATTTGGGAACTAACAAGACTATTGATGTAGATGGTAAAGGAGTGGTCAAACTTTTGACCAAGCAGGGGGAGCCGAAGACAGTCTCAGAGGTATATTATGTCCCTAGTCTCAAACATAATTTGATAAGTGTTGGTTAATTGACACAGAAGGGATACACAATTATCTTTCAAGGATAATAGTGTGTTATATACAACAAGCCCCCAACCAAGCAACTAATAGAAAAGGTTAAAATGATGAGGAACATACTCTTTCCTTTAATTATGAATTACAGTGATCAGGTTAGTTCATTTAAATTTGCATGTTCTAATTATTATTGGTTATGGCACTTTCGGTTTGGACACTTGCACTTTTCTGGTTTGTTAGGTAAACTTGACTCGGGATAGAGTCAAAAGTTGACCAGGGTAAACAGTGATGGTTTTGGGGCACATGGTATTGTGCACCCATGGTATTATGCCCATGGTATTATATGTAATGGAGCCTATAAAAGGCTGGAAGGACTTCATTGTAATGAAAAGGCCTGGAGGTGAGCGGTGAAGGCTCACTTGGCTGGATTGGCCAGGGTTTTGGCCAAGGATAATGAAATTTCATTATGATTGGGTTTTTCCTCGGATTTGGGGTTTTCCCGGATAAACATGTGTGTTTATGTGTTTATGGTTATTGCTGGTTAATTTTATATTTATTCATCTCAGTATTTATTTATGTTATGCAGTAAATTTCTTAACAACTGGTATCAGAGCCGAAGGTCTATTTGGCTGATAAACTCGCAGGAAAGAAGGGTTCCTGGTTCGAGTGGGAGTAATGGCAGAAGATGGTAAGTTTAGGGTCGAGAAATTTAACGGCCAAAACTTCTCGCTGTGGAAGATGCAGATGGAAGATTATCCGTATCAGAAAGATCTATACCTACCATTGGGCGGAAAAATAAAGATGCCGACGGGTATGAAAGACGAAGAATGGAACCTTCTCGATAGAAAGGCACTCGGAACAATACGGTTGTGCCTTGCTGCGTCAGTCGCCTTCAACATTTCAAAGGAAACCACGACAGAGGGTTTGATGCAGACGTTGTCGAAACTATATGAAAAACCCTCGGCCTCAAACAAGGTATTTCTTATGAAACGGTTATTTAATATGAATATGTCGGAAGGTGGATCTGTTACAAACCATTTAAATGATTTTAATACAGTTACAAGTCAGTTAAGTTCTGTAGGGGTAAACTTTGATGATGAAGTTAGAGCTCTGTTATTCTTGTGCTCATTACCAGAAAGTTGGAATGGTTTGGTAATGGCCATTAGTAACTTCGTTTCTGGATCTAGTACTTTAAAGTTTGATGATGTTGTCGATGCTATCCTTAGCGAGGAAATGCGACGGAAAAGCTCCGGTGAGACATCGGGAAATGCTTTGAGTGCAGAGTCTAGAGGAAGAAAAATGGAAAGAGGAAAGAGCTCAGGATATCGCAGTAAATCAAGGAAAGGCAGATCCAAGTCCAGATCGGGGATAGTGTGCTGGAAATGTGGAAAGAAAGGACACCTAAAGAAAGACTGTAGATCTTGGAAGGGAAAAGAAGGAGATGCACAGCAAGAAAACAATCATGAAGCAAATGTGACAGGTGAGGTGTTACAAGATGCTTTGATTCTTTCTTTCGAAAATATTACTGATTCCTAGGTGGTAGATTGAGGGGCTTCATTCCATGCCACACCTGATAAGAAATACTTTCATTACTATGTTCAAGGAGATTTTGGACAAGTTCGTCTAGGTGATGATAAACCCTGTAAAATCGTTGGAATGGGTAAGGTTCTTGTAAAACAGCAGAATGGAAACCAATGGCTACTAAAGGAGGTAAGGCATGTTCCAGATCTAAAGAAAAATCTGATTTCAACAGGGCAACTAGGCGGTGAAGGTTGTGTGACAACTTTCACGGATAAAGCTTGGAAGGTCACCAAAGGAGCCCTGGTAATAGCAAAAGGCGAAAAGGTTGGTACATTGTATTTATGCAATGGTATTTCTAACTCTGTTAATGCTTTAACTTCCAAAGGAGCAGATGCAGCATTATGGCATCATAGGCTCGGACACATGAGTGAAAAGGGGATGAAGATTCTTCACTCAAGGAATTTGTTGCCGGGTTTGAAGAATGTTGATTTGGATTTCTGTGAGAATTGCATTTATGGAAAACATAAGAGAGTCAGATTTCTCAGAGTTGGGAAAGAAAAGAAGAGCGAAAAATTAGAGCTTGTGCATACAGATGTATGGGGACATGCTCAAGTATCATCTCTCGGTGGCTCTCGTTATTATGTTACTTTTATTGATGATGCAACTAGAAAAACTTGGATTTATTGTATTAAGAATAAATCTGATGTATTTGATACTTTCAAGAAATGGAAATCTTTGGTTGAGATTGAGACAGGAAAGAAATTGAAGTGTCTTAGATCAGACAATGGAAGTGAATATTGCAGCAAAGAGTTTGATAGGTATTGTTCAGAACATGGAATTCGCAGAGAGAAGACAGTTCCAAGAACACCACAAGAAAATGGTGTGTCAAAAAGGATGAACAGAACAATCATGGAGCGTGCAAGGTGCATGAGATTGCATGTAGGATTGCCTTTACAGTTTTGGGTAGATGTTGTAGATACTGTTGTTTATCTAATAAACAGAGGGCCTTCAAGTTCCTTGGATGGTGGTGTTCCGGAGGAAGCATGGATAGGTAAAAAGGTAAACTACTCTTTTTTAAAGCCTTTTGGTTGTGAGGCCTTTGTCCATATTGATAAAGAAAATAGAACAAAGCTTGAGGCAAAGTCAAAGAAATGTACCTTTATTGGATATGGTGTTAATGATTTTGGTTATCACTTATATGATTACGAAAATCACAAAATCATTAGGAGCAGAGATGTAATATTCAATGAAAAGGTCTTGTATAAGAATCAGTTGCAGGAAAAGAAAAAGGAAAAAGAAAACAAGGAATACGCAGTTCTTGATGAAATCACTGAAAAGGTAAAGGTGCCTGAAAATAATAATAATCATAGCAACCACCACAATAGCAACAGGCACCCAAAACACCTGAAAGTGGCGTTAGAAGATCTACCAGGATAAGTGGACCCCCTGAACGATACTCTCCTTCATTATATTATTTATTGTTAACTGATTCCGGTGAACCTGAATGTTATGAAGAAGCAATGCAGGTTGAAAGCAGGAAGAAGTGGGAGGTAGCCATGGAAGAAGAGATGGACTCCTTAATGCATAACCAGACTTGGGATTTAGTCAGGTTTCCTGTAGGAAAAACTACATTGAAGAATAAATGGGTTTACAGGCTGAAGGAAGAAGATGGAGAAAAACAAAGGTATAAAGCTAGACTTGTGGTGAAGGGGTTTGCACAGAAGAAAGGTATTGATTTTGATGAAATATTTTCTCCTATTGTTAAAATGACTTCAATCATAACCATTTTAAGTCTTGTAGCAGCTGAAGATTTGCATCTTGAGCAGTTAGATGTAAAGACAGCCTTTCTCCATGGGGATTTGGAGGAAGAGATATATATGCAGCAGCCACAAGGATATGAGGTGAAAGGGAAGGAGAAACTAGTGTGCAGGTTGAAGAAGAGCTTGTATGGCTTAAAACAGGCTCCAAGTCAGTGGTATCTAAAATTTGACAAGTTTATGTCTAAACAAGGTTATACTAGATGTCACTCTGATCATTATGTTTATTTGAAAAAGCAAAATGATGGCAGCTATATTATATTGTTATTGTATGTAGTTGACATGCTTGTTGCAGGATCTAACATGCAAGAAATAAATGTGCTCAAAAGAAAATTGGCAAATTCATTTGCAATGAAGGATTTGGGAGCTAGAAAACAAATCCTTGGTATGAGAATAACAAGAGACAAGAAAAATCGTAAATTAACATTGTCTCAGAATGAGTACATACAAAAGGTGTTGAAAAGATTTAACATGCACAATGCAAAACCAGTTAATACACCTTTTGCTAGCCATTTCAAACTTAGCAAGGAAATGTGCCCAAAGACCCAAGAAGACATGGATTATATGTCTAAAGTTCCATATGCATCAGCAGTTGGAAGCTTAATGTATGCAATGGTCTGCGCAAGGCCTGATATTGCACATGCAGTGGGAGTTGTAAGCAGGTACATGAACAATCCAGGAAAGGAACATTGGATGGCAGTGAAATGGATTCTCAGATATTTGAAAGGTACCACAAATCAAGCATTATGCTTTGGTGGTTCAAACATCTCCCTACAAGGATATGTTGATGCAGATATGGCAGGTGACAGAGATAACAGGAGGAGCACTACAGGATATGTATTTACTGTTGGAGGAACAGCTGTCAGTTGGGTTTCAAAAATCCAAAGTGTTGTTGCACTTTCAACAACAGAAGCAGAGTACGTTGCTGCTACAGAGGCTAGTAAAGAAATGATTTGGTTACAAAGGTTTATGGGTGAATTGGGTAAGGAGCATGATATGGGCACGTTATACAGTGATAGCCAAAGTGCCATTCATCTTGCAAAGAACTCAGCATTTCATTCTAGGACTAAACACATATAGCTCAAGTACCATTTCATACGATCAGTGTTGGAAGATGGAGAGTTGAAGCTGGAAAAGATACACACTAGCCAGAATCCTGCAGATATGCTAACAAAAGTTGTAACCAGGGAGAAACTGAGAATATGCTCAGTTTAAATTGGTCTTCAAGGATGACGATGAAGATGAGAAACATCTAGGTCCAAAGAGGAGTCATTGTCCAACAAATGAAGCAGCGGTGGAGTTTCTACAATCATTCTCCAAGTGGGAGATTGTTATGTGTGGAGCATGATTGTTCAGAGGTCTTTGTTTCAGCTGGATGTATACCCCAGGAAGTTTGTACACCCCTCCACGCAGGGGGGTGCGGGGGGGACTTGTCCCCCCCGCGGGGGTCCGGGGGGCCGATCCCCCCCGGCTGGGGGGTCCGAGGGCCAGCGGTCCCCCAGCGGGGGCTTGGGGGCAGCGCCCTTGAAGCTAAAAACAAATGTAAAATTGCCTTGTAAAAGTATAGTAATTTCTAGTCAATCTGGGTCGTTCATTAGGCAGATGATCTGACAGTAGAACTTATGTTTAGTTTAGGGTTTTTTGCCCTAGAAGGCAACCCATCTCTTTGTATGAGGGCATTGTATTTGAGGCTGTGAAACAGATGTGCATTCTGTGAGCGAGAAACAGAGAGGTGAGACTGTGAGATAAAACAGAGGATATTACAGTGGATTTGCTGTAGGTTGTGTCTCTTCATTTTGTTGGATAATAGAAAGGAAGGACTGGTTGTTCGGGGTGGACGTAGCCCAAACTGGGTGAACCACGTATATCTGTGTCTCTCTTGTTTTGTGTGTTTTCTGTGTTTATATTTCTGCAATATTTTATGTGTTCCATTGCTCCGTAATATATAATTTTCTAACAACTAGTATCAGAGCCAGATATTGGCTTCAAAGGGATTCTTTGATGCCAGGGGTTTATAGTGCCTGATGAGATCAATGCAGCGTTTTTCTAGATCTGGGTCTGGAAAATAATGGTGGAACAATCGTACGCGGAAGAACCTCGAGGAGAATGTGTGGAAGATAGTGCCGTAACCACCAGGGATCACAGTGCATTTGCGATATTTACCGGTTTGGAACATTCTGACGAATTGTTCAGGGTTCATGCAGCTTCAAAAATTATTCGTTTTCTGCTACGTGAGGCCACTGGTGCTGGAATCTATGAGGTTCTCATCAGGCTTGCAGTTGTTAAGAAATTTACTGCATAACATGGTTTAGTATTGTTGCAACAAAAATAGATGGTCGGAGTACTACCTCCCATCAAAGAAACTACTAATATATGTGAGTGTTGCATCTTGGGAAAGCAACACCATGAAATTTTTCCAAAGGGGGATTCATATAAAGCAAATAACATCTTAAGCTACTACATACAGACTTGTGTGGACCTATGAGGACACAGTCGATTGGTGGAAGTTGTTACTTTCTCACTTTCATTGATGACTATAGGAGGAAGACATGGGTTTACTTCCTGAAGCAGAAGTCTGGAACTTTTGTAAAGTTCAAAGAATTCAAAGCCTTTGTAGAGAACCAACGTGATCAACAGATCAAGGTATTGAGGTCATATCATGGTGGAGAATATGATTCAAATGCATTCCATGATTACTGCAAACAACATGGAATCAGAAGACAATTTACAACCACGTACACACCATAGTAGAATGTTGTAGCAAATAGAAAGAATAGGACAATTATGAACATGGCGAGGAGCATGTTGAAAGGAATAACGTGTGTAATGAGTATTGGGCAGAAGGATTTGCATGTGTTTTTTATGTGATAAAAAAATCTCCTACAAAGAGTGTGTTGAATATAGTACCAGAAGAATCATGGTCAGGTATGACTTACATCGTATCTCATCTCAAAGTATTTAGATGGGTAGCTTATCCACATGTGCCTAAGGACCTAAGAGGCAAATTGGATGCTAAAAGTGAAAAATACATATTTACTGGTTATAGTGAGTAGTTAAAAGCTTACAAATTGTATAACCCTATCACCAAGAAGACCATAATTAGCAGAGATGTTGTGTTCAAAGAACAAGAGTCATGGAATGGGACTGTAGACAAAATAGTTTACTCACAAGTGTCACTAATGGAAGAAGATGATGTAGCAGAAAAGTAGCAACAAGAATCACATGTGAAGACACGAAATAGGGTCACACCAATAAGGACTCGAAGATTATCTTCAAGCATATCAATAGATCGAAATTCTCCTAGCAGTCAATCAGGTGATGAATCCAGCAATGGTAAGAGAAATATGTGAAGTCTAAAAGATATTTATGATGATTTGGATGTTAGTTCAAACTTCACATTGTTTTGATTCCAACCTTCTTCGTTTGAATAAGCAATCAGAGATGAAAATTGGGTGCAAGTCATGGATGAAGAAATTAAAGCTATTGAGAAGAATGACACATGGGAATTGGTTGATTTTCCAAAGGAAAAAAATATCATTGGTGTGAAGTGAGTGTACAAGAACAAGTTGAATGAGAAAGGTCAAATTAATATATTTAAAGCAGGAGTTCTAGCAAAAGGGTTCTTGCAACAACCAAGAATAGACTTTGGAGAAATGTTTTCTTTATAGCCAGATTGGATACTGTAAGAGCATTTCAAGCCACAACAGCTCAGAACAAATGGAAAGTATATCAAATGGATGTGAAATCGGCCTTCTTGAATGCAATTCTAGAAGAAGAAATTTATATGCAACAACCTCCAAGTTATGAAGTTAAAGGTAAAGAAGATAAAGTTTACATGTTGAAGAAAGTGCTCTATGGACTCAAGAAATGCCTATAGCTTGGTATAGCAGAATTGACAACTACATGATCAAGAATGGATTTTGTAGAAGAAGCATGGAGCCTACCTTGTACACAATGAGCATGGACAGATTTTGATTATGTTCTTATATGTTGATGACATGATTTATACATGTGATTTTGAATTGGATGAATTTAAAGAAGCCATGATGAAAGAATTTGAGATGACAGATATTGGTCTCATGAAATATTTTCTTGGCATAGTAGTTAAAAAATCTGAGAAATAAATTTTTGTTTGTCAAAATAAATATTCTATAAATTTTCTGAAAAGATTTAGGATGGAGAACTGCAAACCTATCCCTACACCAATTGCAACAAATACAAAGTTAAGAATGGATGATGAAGGATCAAATTTCAATCCAACTCAATTCAAAAGATTGGTTGGCAGCCTTATGTATCTCACAGCTATAAGACTGGATATTATGAAAGGAGTAAGTTTGATTTCCATATTTATGGAGACTCCAGAAGACACACATTGGAGAGAAGGAAAATGAATTCTGAGATACATAGCAGGAACTAGAGATTGTGGTGTAATGTATGCAAACATAAAGAAGAAGGATTTGACTGGATATACATATAGCGATTTTGCAAGTAGTTTGGATGATAGGAAAACCACTTTTGGTTATGTGTTCCATCTTGGTTCAGGTGTGATTTCATGGGCATCTAAGAAGCATCCTATTGTAACACTATCATCAACAGAAGAAAAATATGTAGCAACGACACCAGCAACATGTTAAGCAATATGGTTAAGAAGGGTATTTGATGGACTCAAGCATAAACAATAAGGATCAACAAAAACATATTGTGACAATGCCTCAGTGATTTCACTATGCAAGAATAGTGTGTTTCATCAAAAGAGAAAGCATATTCATAATAGATATCATTTTATTAGAGAGTCTGTGAGCAATGGAGAAGTTCACTTGAATCCTTGTAAATCTAGTGATCAATTGGCTGATATATTTACTAAGTCATCAACAAAAGATGTGTTTGAATTTCTTAGAAGAAACTTAGGTGTTGCAAGCCTCGCTGAGACATAGACCAGTGGGCAAATATGAGTTGTTATGGGTCATGTCTTAGTTTAGCGGTCGTAATTAAGGGGAAGTGTTAAAATAAACTAATTACTCATGCATGAAGAGTTGCCTAAATTTAGAGATTCAAGTTAATTTAATTCAAGTCGAGTTAAGTAATAGTCAAATTTAGTGTGTGGTTGCATGTCAAGTTACTTTAGGCAAGTCGCTAGTCAAAAACGGTTTAAATACCCATCACCGGTTTCATTGTAATCATCAAGTTTTTGTGTGATCAATAGAAGAGCCGCAACTCGTGCTATTTTGTGTGATTTATTTGTGTTACTTTGTGTGTTGCCTTCTCTACCTTTCCAACATTTCGACCTATCAAAGCAGTGTCGCGCCTTCGAATCAAGCATAGTTGAGGTGGTGTGTTATGAGGGAGTGAAGATAATGGAAGGCAATGCTGACTAAGGTGTGTAGTGAGGGAAGGTTGTGAGACAATGATTGTCTCTTCATCTGAGATATAATTACCTCCAATAAAAAGTGTTAAATTCATTTATGCATTCAAAAACGCACTTTAAATAACAAGAAATCTTAATCTCAACAAAATTTACAGTGCCTGATTCTAAGAAAAACATTTCATTTATTAATTAGACTATGCCTATTAAAAAATTTGATGATACTTGCCAAAACCTTGGTATAGCAATCTATTTGTACCGATGGTCTACAAATTCACTCATTGTTTAACATAAAAATATAACTTAAATTGTTTTATATTATTATATAATTATTTCATTTCAGTTTTTCCATATCATATTGTGCATTGATGATATATTAATTCACTGTTAAACATAAAAGTACAATTTAGTTTGATATTTAATATTGTAGATTTATTTAATGTTACTTTTATTGTATCATATTAATATCCTTATTTGTAGGTTGTAGTATTCATGAAAGCGAAAAAAATATATCGAGAGATAGTTCTTTCCATTATCAAAGATGAAATGATTAAATTAATAAATATATAAAAATATTATAAGAATAAAAAAATTCAATTAAAATCATTAATTGAATAAAAATTTAATCGTCCCAACCTACTATAGTTCTTGCAGGGAAGGATAATCCCAACATAGTTATGGCAAGAGAACTGAATCGTTGCAATTAAGGACTTACGGCCATATGATAATATTTATAAATGGTACTTCTAACCAATTCAGGGTTATGAGATGAAGAGCCAATGAATGCCAAATCCAGGGACACTAATATGAAGAGTATCTTAGTGTATATATAACATGGTATTAAGGTACTGATAATATACAATTTGTATATTTCTGAGAATATGTAACTAGCTGTTTCCTCAACAAATGCCGTAGGGAAAATACTGCATAGAAAGAGGAGTACTATGACAAAGGTTGAGAGCTTAAACAATTTAGGAGTACTATGTCAAACGATATGATTTCACAAGTGTATCACAATACAAATTAGTTTAATCGATTACTAAAAAATATACCCAAAAAAATTAACATCACCTGGATTAAGAAATTTCAGGAACTTGAACAACCTAAAAATACATAGAAAACAATCAGAAATCACTTACTTTAATTAATTATATTTTGTGCAAATCCATCTTAGGGTGTTATGGTAATCGAAAGTACCCGAAAATCCCCGACTAATCCGTTTTTAATTCACTCTCAAATGTACCACCTGTACACAATCTCGTAACCTCCCTCCCTCGCACATCACATTTGTGCATCGCCAAACGACTTTCAATTAAGAAATACAATATTCTCGCTTGGAAATAAATATATATATATATATATATAATCGTGAAATATGGAATAGGTAATAATCTGATTATATGATTTGCATTCTATCCTAATTTATTTGAAATTTAAAAAAAAAAATACAATCAAATTATAAATGTTTAAGGGTGATGCATGCATCTATCCAACATCCGCATTGTGACAAATATTGTCGTAATGTGACAATCAATTTGACAATCATTGTCATCATGTTACATTACAATGCAATTTATTCAACGTCACATTGTGTCTTTGCAAAATTAGAGTTTAATATATTAGTCTAAGGGCTTATAATATTAATCTTAAGGTTTATATTCTTGGGATTTAATGTTTAGGATTTAATATATTAATCTTATGGTTTTAATATTAATGTTAGGATTTATAATATCTATCATAGGGTTTATATTATGAATCCTACGGTTTATTTTATTATTCCTCATATTTATAAGGATTGTCACTTTTATAATATTTTCAATTCTTCACAAAATCTAATTAATATTTTGTAGTCTATTATAATGTTTTATAATATTTATCATAGGACTGACCACGGTCAACCATGTTTATTTTACAGTTTACAATATTTATCTTGGGGTTTATATACCTTGGGTTTATAATATTAATCTCTCGAGTTTAATATTATTCCCTTGGGTTCTTAATCCCTTATGGTGACAATATTAATCCCTTGGGTTTATAATATCAATCCCTTGGGTTTATTAATCTAAGGGTTCAACCATGGTTGAGTGTGGTCCACGTCACATTTTGATATAGATTGTCTCAATATGAAAAATCAACTATGGTTAACCATGGTCGACCATGTTTATTTAAGGGTTTATAATATTTATCTTAGGGTTTGTATACCTTGATTTTATATTATTTCCTTGGGTTTAATATTATTCCCTTGGGTTTATAATCACCTACGTTTTTAGTATTAATCCCTTGGGTTTATAATATCAATATGGTCAACCATGTTCAACCATGTTCAGTCATGGTCAACCATAGTCAACCATGGTCAATCATGGTCAACCATATTTATTTTAGAGTTTATAATATGTATATTAGGATTTATATACCTTGGGTTTATAATATTAATCCTTTGGGTTAAATATCATTCCCTTCGGTTCATAATCTCTTCAGGTTTTAGTATTAATCCCTTGGGTTTATTATTCCCTTGGGTTTATAATATCAATCCCTTTGGTTTATTAATCTAAGGGTTCAAACATGACCGAGCATGTAGGTTTTTACCCCGTACAGAAATTACCTGCATACCAATTCTAAAACACATAAAATAAACAATGCGAGAGCATAACACATAAAACACATATACACAGAAATTTTCCCCTAGATCCCAAAACTAGGACTACCAGCTTGATTTTTCATTATGTTCCTTTCAATGTTATAATACATATTTATACATGTCGAAGCATCCAATACCATGGACCGAAAACCATCGCGTCCAAAACCATGGAACGAAAACCATCGCATCCAAAACCATGTGCGAAAATCATGCACAAAACCATAGGTAGGTCTGCCCAACTTAACATAGGGTCCAAAACCAAAGTTTTCTGAGGCGCTACCCCGGACCCCATAGAGTGGGGTTACCTGCTTCCCCCAAACCCCCTGTGATTCCCCCTGCTACGCAATCAGTGCAACGAAGGGGGGGCTCCGCCCCCTTCTAATCCCCCGGTTAACTATGTGGGCTAGTCGTGGAAAGAATACAACACAACCCAACAGAGCATGGTCCAACGTTGCATTTTGACAAAGATTGTCTCAATATGAAAATCAAACATGGTTAGCCATGGTTAATAATGCTAATTCAAGGGTTTATAATATTTATCTTAGGGTTTATATACCTTGGGTTTATATTATTCCCTTCAGTTTATAGTCCCTTAGGTTTTTATTATTAATCCCTTGGGTTTATAATATCAACCATTGTCAACTATGATCAATCATGGTCAACCATGGTTTATCAAAATCAATCATGGTAAACCATGGTCCAACGTCGTATTGTGATAAATGTTGTCTCAATATGAAAATAAATCATGGTTAGCCATGGTCCAACATTGCATTGTGACAAAGACAGTCTCGATATGAAAATCAATCTTGGTCAACCATTGTCCAATGTTTCATTATTACAAGGATTGTCTCAATATGAAAATCAACCATGGTCAACCATGTTTATTTTAGGGTTTATAATATTTATCTTAGGATTTATACCTTGAGTTTATAATATTAATCCCTTGGGTTTAATATTATTCAGTTGGGTTCATAATCCCTTGGGGTTTTAGTATTAATACCTTGGGTTTATTATTCCTTTGGGTTTATAATATTAATCCCTTGGCTTTATTAATCTAATGTTTCATATTCCTAGGGTTTAGTATTATTCCCTTGAGTTTATAATGTCAATCCCTTGGGTTTATTAATCTAAGGGTTCATATTCTTAGTGTTTAATATTAATCCCTTGGGTTTAATATTATTCCCGTAGGTTTATAATCCCTTGTGTTTTTAGCATTAATCCCTTGGTTTTATTATTTCCTTGGGTTTATAATATCAATCATGGTTAACCATGTTTTATAAAATTAATCATGACCAACCATGGTCCAACGTCACATTATGACAAATATTGTCTCAATATGAAAATCAACCATGGTCCAATGTCGCATTGTGATAAATATTGTCTCGATAGGAAAATAAATCATGGTCAACCATGGTCCAATGTCGCATTATGACAAGGATTTTCTCAATATGAAAATCAACCATGTTTATTTTAGGGTTTATATACCTTGGGTTTATAATATTAATCTCTTGGGTTTAATAATATTCCATTGGGTTCATAATCCCTTAAGGTTTTAGTATTAATCCATTGGGTTTATTAATATAAAGGTTCAACCATGGTCGATAATGGTCCAACATTGCATTGTGACAAATATTGTCTCAATATGACAATCAACCATGGTCAACCATGTTTATTTAAGGGTTTATAATATTTATCTTAAGGTTTATATACATTGGGTTTAATATTATTGCCTTGGGTTTATAATCCCTTGGGATTTTAGTATTAATCCCTTGGGTTTATCAATGGGTTTATAGTATCAATCATGGTCAACCATGGCCAGTTATGGTCAACCATATTTTATAAAATCAATCATGGTTATTCATGGCCAACCATGGTCAACCATGTTTATTTTAGCGTTTGTATTTTTTATCTTATCATTTATATACCTTGGATTTATAATATTAGTCCTTTTGGTTCATAGTCCCCTGGGGTTATATTATTAATCTCTTGGGTTTATAATATCAATCCATTGGGTTTATTAATCTAAGGGTTCAACCATGGTCGTTCATGGTCCAATGTCGCATTGTGACAAAGATTGTCTCAATATGAAAATCAAACATGGTCAACCATGGCCAATCATGTTTATTTAAGGGTTTATAATATTTATCTTATGGTTTATATACCTTGGGTTTATATTATTCCCTTGTGTTTAATATTATTCCCTTAGGATTATAATCCCTTGGGTTTTTGGTATTAATCCCTTGGGTTTATTATTCCCTTTGGTTTTATAATATCAATCATGTTCGATATAAAAATCAATCATGGTTAAGCATGGCCAAATGTGCTCCAATGTTTCATTGTGACAAGGATTGTATCAATATGAAAATCAACTATGCTAAACCATGTTTATTTTAAGGTTTCTAATATTTATATTAGGGTTTATATACCTTTTGTTTATAATATTAATCCCTTGGGTTTAATATTATTCTGTTGGGTTCATAATCCCTTGGGTTTATAATATCAAACTCTTGGGTTTATTAATTTAAGGGTTCATATTCCTAGGGTTTAATATTATTCCCTTGGGTTTCTTATTCCCTTGGATTTATTAATATAAGGGTTCAACCATGGATGAGCATGGTCCAACATCGCATTCTAAAAAATATTGTCTCAATATGAAAATCAAACATGGTCAACCATGGACAATCATGTTTCTTTTAAGGGTTTATAATATTTATCTTAAGGTTTATACACCTTGGGTTTATATTATTCCCTTGGGTTTAATATTATTCCCTTGGGCTTATGATCCCTTCGGTATTTAGTATTAATCCCTTGGGTTTATTATTCCCTTTGGTTTATAATATCAATCATGGTCAACCATGGTTTATCAAAATCAATCATGGTCAATCATGGTCCAACGTCACAGTGCGAAAAATATTTTATCAATATGAAAACCAACCACTGCCCATTGTCACATTGTGACAAAGATTGTCTCGATATGAAAACCAATCGTGCTCAACCATGGTCTAACGTTGCATTGTGACAAGGATTATCTCAATATGAAAATAAACCACGGTCAACCATGTTTATTTTATGGTTTCTAATATTTATCTTAGAGTTTATATACCTTAGGTTTATAATATTAATCCCTTGGGTTTAATATTATTATGTTGGATTCATAAACCCTTAGGGTTGTAGTATTAATCCCTTAGGTTTACTATTCCCTTGGGTTTATTAATTTAAGGGTTCATATTCCTAGGGTTTAATATTATTCTCTTAGGTTTATTATTCCCTTGGGTTTATAATATCAATCCCTTAGGTTTATTAATCTAAGGATTCATATTCCTAGGGTTTAATAACATTCCCTTGGGTTTAGTATTATTCCCTTTGGCTTATAATCTCTTGGGTTTATTATTCGTTTGGGTTTATAATATCAATCGTGGTCAACCATGGACAATCATGGTCAATCATGGTCAACCATCATCCAACGTCGCATTGTGACAAAGATTGCCTTAATATGAAAATCAACCATGGTCTAATGTCGCATTGTGATAAATATTGTCTCGATATGAAAATCAAGCATGGTCCAACGTCGCATTGTGACAAGGATTTTCTCAATATGAAAATCAACCATGGTCAACCATGTTTTAGAAAATCAATCGTGGTCAATCATGGTCAACCATGGTCCAATGTCACATTCTGACAAATATTGTCTCAATATAAAAATCAAACATGGTCAACCATGGTCCAACATCACATTGTGTCAAAGATTGTCTTGATATGAAAATCAATCATGGTCAACCATGGTCCAACGTTGCATTTTTACAAGGATTGTTTCAACATGAAAATTACCCATGGTCATCCATGTTTATTTTAGGATTTATAATATTTATCTTAGGGTTTAGATACATTGGGTTTATAATATTAATCTCTTGGGTTTAATATTATTCCCTTGGATTCATAATCCCTTCGGTTTTAGTATTAATCCCTGTGACATATATCAACCACATTTATTAATGTGGTTGAGTTTATAATATTAATCCCTTGTGTTTATAATATTAATACCTAGGGTTTATAATCCCTTGGGTTTATAATATTAATCCTAAGGCTTATAATCCCTTGGGTTAATAATATTAATCCTTCGAGTTTATAATATTAATCCTTCATATGTATAATAATATATTAGAGTATATAACCTTAGAATTTTTAATATTAAGCTTAGGTTTGATATATTAATATTAGGATTTATAATATTAATCCCAGGGCCTAATATTAATCATGTGGGTTTATAACGTCAATCTCAAGGGTTTATAACATTAATTCCTTAGGTCTATTAATCATGTGGTTTTAATATTACTTCCTTGGGTTTATGAGATTAATCCCAAGGGTTTATAATAGTAATCTCTTGGGTTTGTAATATTAATAATCCCTTGGGTTTTTTAATCCCTTGAGTTTATAATATTAATCCCCAAGGGTTTATAGTATTAATGTCTTGGATTTATTATTTGCTTGGGTTTGTAATATTAATACTCTTTTGGGTTTAATATTAATCCCAAGGGTTTATAATATTAATGTGTTTGGTTTATCAATTACTTAGGCTTGTAATATTAATAATCGCTTGGGTTTTTAATATTAATTCATTTGGTTTATTAATCCTTTGGGTTTATACTATTAATCTCATTGGTTTCTTATAATATTAATAATCTCTTGCATTTATAATTCCTTAACTTTATAATATTAATCTCTTTGGTTTAATATTATTCCCCTGGGTTTATAATATTAATCCTTGATATGTATAATAATATATGAGACTTTATAATCTTAGAGTTTTTTATATTAATCTTAAGGCTTGCAATATTAATCTTTGGGTTTAATATTAATTTCTTAGATTTATAATTTTTTGGATTTATAATATTAATTTTAGGATTTATATTGCTAGGGTTTAATATTAATATTAAGGTTTATAATCTTTTGGATTTATAATACAAATAACCTCTTGCATTTATTAATTTTTATGGAATTTATAATTTTATTAATTCATAAAAAGTTTATAATATTATTATAAGTTTACAATATAACATATATTAAGTTGACCTTTACCATATATATCAACCACATCTATTAATGTGGTTGTGTTAGTTTTAAAAATAATAAAATTAAATATTTAAAAAAAAAACCAAATCTTTTATTTTCTTTTAATTTATCAAAATAATAATAATTAAATAGCAAATATATTTTTTCAAGTATTTTGAAGTATTTTCTTTTAATATATCAAAATAATAATAATAATGGATTAAAAAAAAAATTAAATAACAAATATATTGCTACATACTCTCTTGCGGAAGTATAGCAAGAATTTATAATATTTATCAAAATATTAAATACATTATATGGTTTTGACATATGGACCTCCTTTTGTATCAGCTCAATCTTGTTATCTGCCCAGATCTTCTAGCAACAGCTTCCATCTGCTAGTCTCCATCTGCTATTATCTACAGGATTATCTACAGGATCAGCCGGCCGGAATGTTATGGCCTTTTATGTAACAGCTCATTATATTTTCTTAATATAATATATGATGATTTTCTCTCTTAAAAAAAAAAATGCATCTGAAAATTAGAATAATAGGGTTTATGTACATGTTCACGATTAGACAACGATATTATCATAGGGGAGAAGAGTCACCCCAAGTAACCTAGATGTACTATATTTTTTGGTCCGTGAGATGAGATGTGTGTTATATTTATCTTTGTAGTTTGATAAATTAATTATGATTTAGTATAAATTTAATTCGTATTTTTATTTTTTTATGTTTTCAAAGATGTATTATTCCATATTTAAAAATTCATTTTATTAGGTTATTATAAATTTTTTTAAAGTCGATGAAGTGTTATATTTTGTTTGATGTTATATATATATATTTGTATTATTGGACTTATATAGACCAAATATATTATATATCTACTCATAGATATAGAAGCAAGAGGATCACAATGTAACTAATTAATGCACATTAAGAGGTAATTTTTAATAATAAAAAATTATATTATTTTTTGTTTTTTTATATTTTTGGTGTATAAGTTCGAATTGTTTTTTGGCTCATTGTAATATAATTCTAGTCAAGGTTAAAGAATTTAATTTATCTCAAAGAATTTAATCTAGGTCAATGAATTAGGTTTTTGGAGCTAGGACCTATATATTGTATTTAAATGATGAAATTGATTGAAGAGAAAAATTCAAGAGTGTGGGTCCCAAAAGTTTTGCTTGTTTTCCCTTTTTCTTGTTTCAAGGGTGGCTTTTTTAGTATCATATGTGATTGTCATTATTTACTTTCTAATTTAAAAAGAATCTATGTATTCATTACCTTGTTGGAAAGTTTAAAACTTGCATGATTAAGATGGCATGTAAAATCTTAAAACTTTCATAATTAAAATAGCATATAAAGTTTTAAAACTTACATGATTAACATGCCCTAGACATTGTATGAGTGAGTTGTCTCTAAATATCATATTCAAACTAATATTCAAACATAATTATATTTACTAATATTCAAAAGAATGATGAAATAGAAAATCCATATGTTCTTGTAAATAGTAAAACACAGCCATATTACCTTTAAAGTTTTAAAAACCTATAAAATATTTAAAATTTTAATCTATCCTTGAATTAAGAAATAAAATTCAAAAATATTTTCGGATGAAATTCAAGAATATTGCATTTGGGAACTACCTATGTATATCAAAAGAATTAACACATGAAATACCTAACCTATTGACCAGATATTGAGCAAAGATGAGCAATACCTTATAAATTTTACAAATTAAAATATTTTTCCATTACACTAATATAGAGATTAAAAAGAAATTGAAACCATATCCTACCCAATTAAAAGGAAAAGACTCACATTAGATTGGGTGGACATCTACATTCTTTATTAGTGGATTTTTTATTAGTGGATTTTGAATAAGTATCAAATTTAACATCTACATGGCCCTTTAAAGCTTTCCAGTCTCTCACATAACTCACGAAATTATTCCGTAAAAAGGTTTAAATTTAAATTGTTTTTCAATCACAAGGTTAGTATCATTCCATATCATTGCAATCAAAGGGAAATAACATTTTTTGTTTACGAATAATTAACATTTAAAACTCATGCCTTGAAACTTGAGAAATTAGTAAGCAGTGGTCTTGATGTTAATTAGTTTTGCAACTTCTTTGCGTGAACTTTTGACACAGATACAGTTGTATCTATCTCATCATCAATTCATTGTTTACTCTTACATTAGAATTATATAGAGAGAGGGGGGATAATCATTCATTTTATTAAATGAAAAGTACAATAACTAGAACTTACTTAAAATTTAAAGGTTCTGCAAATGCCAAAATTAAAAACACCATATAAAATGTGACACTTAGAACCATCATTACAACGTATATTTCATTCATATTCTTTTCCACCTCTCTATTATTCTTAATTTGCACAAATCAAAATAAATTCAACCCATGGCATAAGAAAAAATGAATATTTATAGAAATTATACAAAATGTTATATTAGGGCAATTTCAAGGATCACGTATGGTTGTTAGTATGAGATGTTCTTTCTTAGGAAAAAATATTATTTTTTTAAATTAATTAAATAAATGTATTTTTTTAATAATAAATGTGTTTGTTAGATAATTTTTAATTACTAATACATTAATAAATGTAATTGATAAATGCTAATAAGCACACATCAAGTACATATCAGTTATCAATAATAGTAATGCTATTATCAATAATATTAATATAAATATAAGAACTTATTAATAATAATTAATATTATATTATCACTATTATATTATATTAAATAATAATAATAAATAAAGATAATAACAACAATTGTATTAACAACCATTTAATAAATTATATTGATAATCATTTGAATAAATAATAATGAAATAAATATTTAATAAAAATCAAACAACAATTTAACAGTTAAGCGCATGTGAGCTAGAGGCGATATGGGATGGTTGACTCCCCAGGTAGTCTTGGTTACCAGGTGTAAGCCTTGGAAGTGATGATTGATGCTATGTGATTCATTTCACTAGTTTCAATCCCACTTCTTCACCCCTGTGAGCATCACCCGATGCAATGAGTGCTAAGTGGACTATTCAAAAATCATGAGAAATTAGACTGTTACGACTACCTCTCATGGAAGTGGTCATGGATGAATTATTTACTTAACGCAGTTGAATCCCAAAAAATGATATCTAATATAATGCACTGTGAAAACCCCTCAATACTTAAATACAAAATTCAATTTTAAACACTCTACCAGAACACAGTTATTAAAGGTTAGCCTCTTCCAAAACACATCGAGATTAATGACAAAAGTTGCACCAATTAAAATCAACACAATAATGATTACAACCATTCACGTTTTCTAGCGAATCCCTTCTCGCACTGTCTTTCATTTTTGCATAATGTTGAAAAGAAAAATACAGTCAAATCTACAAACCATATATTTATTTCACTCTTGATATAGCTGCAAATGTCAAACCATGCCTCTCTGTCTCCAATATCTACACTAGCTCATTGTAAGGGAATAATATTAAACCTGAGGGATAAATATTATAAACCCTAAAATAAACATGGTTGACCATGATTTACCATCATTGATTTTCATACTGAGATGATGTTTGTCACAATGTGACGTTGGACCATGGTTGACCATGGTTGATTTTCATATTGAGACAATCTTTGGCACATTGTGACATTGGACCATCATTGACCATGGATGACCATGATTGTAAACCCAAGGGATTTATATTAAACCCTAGGATTAATATTATAAACCCTATGAATAATATTATACCCTAGGAATATGAACCAAATAAACCCAAGGGATTGATATTATAAACCGAAGGGAATAATAAACCTAAGGGATTAATTCTAAAACCCAAGGGTATTATAAACCCAAGGGATTAATATTATCAGCATAGATCCATCTTAAATATGAATCTAACATGAGCCGAGAGGGATCCAATTTGTTCACATGAAAAAAAAAATTATGAGCTGACATTATTTAAAGGTTTTGTATAGTTATTTAATTTTTTATTTTTAGATTTTTTTTAAATATTACTTGGGCTGACATGAGCAAAATTTCAACTGTGATGATGGACAAATAGAGTTACACATCATACTAGGTTGTAGAATGAGCCTCTCGGTTCAATAAATGCAAGGTATATAAACCCTAAAGGATTGATATTATAAACCCAGTGGATTAATACTAAAAACCCAAAGGATTAAAAACTCAACGGATTGATAATATAAACCCAGTGGAATAATATTAAACCCAAAGGATTAATATTATAAACCCAATGTATATAAACGCTAAGATAAATATTATAAACCCAAGGGAATAATATTAAACCGAAGGGATAAATATTATAAACCCAAGGGAATAATATTAAATCGAAGGGATAAATATTATAAACCCAAGGAATATAAACCCTAAGATAAATATTTGTCACAATGCGATGTTGGGATATGGTTGACCATGATTGGGATTAGTATTATAAACCCAAGGTATATAAACACTAAGATAAGTATTATAAACCAAAGGGAATAATATTAAACTGAAGGGATAAATATTATAAACCCAAGGAATATAAACCCTAAGATAAATATTTGTCACAATGCAACGTTGGAATATGGTTGACCATGATTGATTTTCGTATTGAGACAATGTTTGTCACAATGCAAAGTTGGACAATGGCTGACCATCGTTGACCATAGCATCTCCATATTGACATAATTCTTATCACAATGCAACGTTGAACCATGCTTGATCATCATTGTGACAATGTGACGTTGGACCAAGAGATAATCTTTGTCACAATGTGACCATGGTTGACCATGGTTATTAACCATGTTTGACCATGATTGAACCCAGAGGTATTATAAATCTAAGGGAATAATATTAAACCCAAGGGATTAATATTATAAATGAAAGGCATATAAATCCTAAAGGGATTGATATTATAAACCCAAGAGAATAATAAACCCAAGGGGTTAAAAACCCAACAGGCTGATAATATAAACGCAAGGGAATAATATTAAACCCAAGCGATTAATATTATAAACTCAAGGTGTATAAACCCTAAGATAAATATCATAAACCCAAGGGAATAATAAACCCAAAGGATTATAAACCCAAGGGAATAATATTAAACCCAAGGGAAAAATATTATAAAGCTAAGGAACATAAACCCTAAGATAAATATTTGTCAGAATTCGACGTTGGAATATGCTTGATCATGATTGATTTTCATATTGAGACATTTTTTGTCACAATGCAACATTGGACAATGGTTGGCCATCTTTGACTATGTTTAATCTCTATATTGAGACAATCTTTGTCACAATGCGACATTGGACCATGGTTGTCCATGAATGACCATGGTTGTGACAATGTGATGTTGGACCTAGAGATAGCCTTTGTCACAATGTGACCATGGTTGACCATGATTAAACCCAAAGGTATTATAAACTCAAGGGATTAATATATAAATGAAAGGTATATATAAACCCTAAAGGGATTGATATTATAAATCCAAGGGATTAATACTAAAACCCCAATGGATTGATAATATAAACCCAACGGAATATTATTAAAATCAAGGGATTAATATTATAAACCCGAGGTATATGAATCCTAAGATAAATATTATAAACCCAAGGGAATAATATTAAACCCAAGGGATAAATATTATAAACCCAAGGAATATAAACCTTGAGATAAATGTTATAAACCCTAAGATAAATATTTGTCACAATGTAACGTTGGAATATGGTTGACCATGATTGATTTCATATTGAGACAATGTTTGTCGCAATGCGACGTTGGACAATGGATGACCATCGTTGACCATGGTTGATCTCCATATTAATACAATCTATGTCACAATGCGATGTTGCACCATGGTTGACCATGGTTGTGACAATGTGACATTGGACCAAGAGACAGTCTTTGTCACAATGTGACCATAGTTGACATGGTTATTGACCATGATTGACTATGTTTGACCATGGTTGAGAAAAACTTTGTCACAATGTGACATTTGAACATAGCTGACCATGGTTGATTTTCATATTGAGACAATGCTTGTCACAACGCGACATTGGTTGATTTTCATATTGAGAAAATATTTATCGCAATGTGGTGTTGGACTATGGTTGACCATGATTATAAACTCAATGGATTTATATTAAACCCAAAGATTAATTTTATAAACCCTATGAATAATATTATACCCTAGGAATATGAAGCCTTGATTAATAAACCCTATAAATTATTATTTTATAGTTTTTTTTAACGAAAAAAATTCAAAATATAGTGCAAAATCTTAAAAACAAATGAATAATAGATAATGATTTTTTTCATATTGAGACAATGCTTGTCCCAATGCGACATTGGTTGATTTTCATATTGAGAAAATCTTTATCGCAATCTGACGTTGGACCATGGTTGACCATGATTATAAACCCAATGGATTTATATTAACCCAATGATTAATATTATAAACCCTATGAATAATATTATACCCTAAGAATATGAAGTCTTAGATTAATAAACCCTATAAGTTATTATTTTATAGTTTTGTAATGAGAAAAAAAAAAAGAAGCAAAATATAGTGTAAAATCTTAAAAACAAATGAATAATAGATAATGATTTTCTCAAAAATAAATTCATATAAAATAAAATGAAATGAAATAAGCAGCCCGCAAAGGTTTGGTCTCGTGGCCAGCAGACGATCTGCTAAGTCGTCAATGCCATTGTGCAGGTCAGAAGTTCGAGTCTTGTCTTAACCGAGGGCCGTTCTTGGGTTGGGCGGTTCCTCCTAGAGGTTATAGTGGCAGCCAGTGGGATTCAACCCCATGTAACACGAGTATGATACAGTTGCCATTGCCAATTCCACTAGTCAAAAAAAAAAAAAAAAAACGAAATAACCATTTGTAAATTCATAAATTCATTTACTATAATTTCATTTAAATATATTAAATTTTAAAAATATAACATGTGAAACATTATTGATGGAATTTTAAATCTATAAATTTACAATTTTTTAATGTAGGATATATTTCAAAAAATAGTAATTTAAATTTAAATAATAATAATAATAATAAAATCATCTATTTTACTTATAATCAATTTACAATATAATGCATTTCAAATTTTAAAAATAAAAATACATTTCAAAACATCAACCATAATTTCTAATTTTCATATTAATCATGGAAGAACTTATCATGGAACTTATTAATATGAGCAATCTACTTCATAAGTAAAATATTTCAATTCCATATTAAGTAAAATATTTCAATGTCAACTAATATGTACAATGAAAACAAATAAATTTTCATGGTTAAAACAATTTTAAGCATTTCAAGTAATATTATTATTTTATATTTGGGCTATATTTTTTGTCAATTTTATCTTTGAGATGCAAACATTTTGTTTTCAAATTTTTCATTTTAAAAAAATTTACAACTTCTAGCCCACATTCTTACAGCATGGGCAGAAGATTGGAGTAGACAATATGATCTTGGAACACATTGAGGGACATCTTAAGATCGGAATGGATGGAATTTATTTGCACCCTAGTGAAGATGTAGGAAAATACCTTGTTATATATTTGGTTATATATAAATGAATGTTATAAATAATAATGAGGGAATTATCATGTAGGAAATTATTAGGATTTGAATAATCTCAAATCCCTACAAAATTGGTGGGTGAAATTGATGGGTAAGGAGTCACATGGCACGAATCTAATTTTTTAAATTTATTAAAAGTAATGGACCATTTTGATAAATAAAATTTTCTTATGTATACAATAATGTTATAAATTATAATGTGGAACTTATTAGAATTGGAATAATCTCAACATGGAGGAACTTATTAGAATTAGAATAATCTCAACATGGAGGAACTTACTAGAATTGGAATAATTTCAACATGGAGGACCTTATTAGAATTGGAATAATCTCAAATCCCTAGGAAATTGGTGGGTTGGGAGCCATGTGGCATTAATCTAATTTTTTTAAGTTTATTAAAAGTAATGGACCATTTGGTGGGTGGGGAGTCATGTGGCACGAATCTAATTTTTAAAATTTACTAAAAATAATGGACCATTTTGCTAAATAAATTTGCATATATATAAATGAATGTTATAAATAATAATTAGGAACTTATTAGAATTGGAATAATCTCGATATGGAGGATCTTATTAGAATTGAAATGATCTCAAATCCCTAGCAAAATTGGTGGGTGGGGAGCCAGGTTGCACGAATCTAATTTTTTAAATTTATTAAAAGTAATGGACCATTTTTCTAAGTAAAATTTGGTTATATATAAATGAATGTTATAAATAATAATGAGGAACTTATTAGAATCAAAATAATCTCAAGGAAATTGGTGGGTGGGGAGCCACGTGGCACGAATCTAATTTTTTTAATTTGTTAAAAGTAATGGACCACTTTGCTAAATAAATTTTGATTATATATAAATGAATGTTATAAATAATAATGAGGAACTTATTAGAATTGGAATAAACTCAAATCCCTAGGAAATTGGTGGGTGGGGAGCCAAATCTAATTTATTAAATTTATTAAAAGTGCTGGATCATTTTTCTAAATAAAATTTTCTTATATATAAATGAATGCTAAAAGTAATAATAAGAAACTTATTCAAATTGGGATAATCTCAAATCCCTAGGATATTGGTGGGTGTGAAGCCACGTGGCACAAATCTATTTTTTTAATTTATTAAAAGCCAATGCAACCTAACAAACTCTGTAATACTCTACAACCATTGATAAGAATTAAGAAGAATTACAGTGATTGATAAGCGTTAAGAAGAAGCATATGCTAAGCATATTCCCTTGAGAATCAATTGTTCAAATGTGGCAACAAGATTATTCCAATTTAATTTGTCCTTGAATTAATTGTGAATTAAAATCGAATTTAGTCTTAACAGCTATTTGGAAATAATTAATTAATTCATTTTGAATTAATTAGTTAGAGAAATTCAAGTTAGAAGTCTTTCTGAAGTCATGCAAGGGTTATCCCTTAAATTAAGGATATAAGATTGAGTTATAGTTGAGTTGTAATTAGTTAACTCAGTTTACTGAGTTAAGTCCAGTTAAATTAGTTCCAAACTGTTTGAGGAACTAATAGAGAGTTAATAGTCAGTTGATGCATGCATGCACTCAACTAGTGCTACTCCAGTTATCTGAAGATTCCTTCATCAGAAACTCATGCATGTTTATTCTGAGAAAGACCCAGTTCAGATTAAAGTCAAGGACAATGTACTATCATATGCATATGGTTTCTCAAAGAGAAAACTCATGCATGCAGTCAAGGAATCATTCCTTGAGGATTTCGCAGTTCTGACAGTGTGTGAGATCAGAGTTTTCCACTTGGTTGAAGGTGAATCATCCACAAGGAACAACTCAAGGAAATAGGAGCTTAGAGGGCAAAGAGGAAGGCTGGAGAGAAGCCAAGATTTCCTGTGAGCATCTGTGAGGATTGTACTGAGAGCTGGCTAGCTATGAGAGTTAAGGCTTTGTATAATTCCTATGTATTTCCACCTTGTATGATAATACAAATAGTGGGGTTTTTAGCTGAGGCTTTCCCCAAAGTATTTTCATGTGTATTGTGCATTGATTCTTCTTCTTCTGGTTATATTGTTCAACTCGATTTTTAAGCTTCCGCAAATTGATAGTAGTAGGTATGGTATTCTGCTTTGATTTATATTTCATTATCGGGTTAACCTACATCATATTTTTTACATGGTATCAAAGCTGGATTTGTAGAAATTTTCTACATGGTATCGGAGCTAGATTTGTAGTTGTATTTGTAGAAATGTTATACATGCCATCGGAGTTGTGAACAGTATATTGAGAAGAGAATTCGAAGTTTGAAGTTCAAGGTTGTAGGTGCAAATCGAATTCATATCATACTTCAAGGTTGGCCAATGGCGTTCTATGGCTTGAGACTCAAGTATGCCTTGGAAAGTAGCTCAAATTACATAGCATGGAAAGATAGAATGGATGTTGTATTAGAAGACAATGGCTTGAAGGAATTCATTGATCAATAAATCCAAAAGCCAGCTTCAACTAATGCACAAGAGTTGGCTAAGTGGAAGATGTGTGTGGCGAAGGCGAGCCAGATCATCCTTGAGGGAGTTCAAGACCATATTGTCTCGAGTCTCCATGGGAAGGATACTCCATTTTCAATGTGGAAGACATTGAAGGACCTATACCAGAATAGTAGCGACCAGAGGAAATTGGCGCTCAAGGATAAGCTTCGAAGAATCAAGATGGAGAAGGGCAATACTATTTCCACATATCTAAACAAGATCACCACCTGCAAAGATGAGCTTGGTAGTGTGGTAATAACTACTTCCGATGATGATATGGTGAGCCTCGCTCTCCTTGGCCTTCAAAAGAATTGGAATAGCTACCAGGACTCTTTGAATGGAAGGGAGAAACTGCCAGATTGGGAACGACTGTGGTCGGATCTGATGTAGGAGGAGCACACGAGATGGTTCTTCATCCAAGAATGATGATGAAGAAAATCTGGCCTTAGCAAGTAAGGCAAGGAAAGGGAAGGGGAAGGCTTCCCATTCCAAATCGAATTCTTCTTATGGAGGGAAGAAGGGTGACATGTCTAAAGTAAGATGCTTTAATTGTCATGAGATGGGGCATTATCCAACTAATTTCCCATCGAAGAAGTCCAAGAAGGGATGCTCGAAAGGATCGGAAGGTGAAGCATTATCCTCTCAGTTCGAAATGGACTTTACCCTCATTGCATGCATGGTGTCGTCGATGATGGGTTGTGACTGGTATCTTGACAGTGGAGCCTCATTCCACATGACCGATGATAAAAGTTTATTCAGTGCCTTGGAGGAGAAAGACCTCAAGATGTGCATAGAGATGGGTGATGACGGAAGTTATAGTGTTTCAGGAGTGGGCACGGTTGCTTTTTAAAGGGAGCATGGAGCTCCTATCACCTCGACAGATGTGAAGTATGTGCCTGGACTGAAGAAGAACTTGGTATCGGTCGCGATGTTGGAGGACAAAGGCTATGATGTTGTCTTCAGTAAAGGAAAGGTGTTCCTAAGACACATAGCCACGGGTCAGACCAAGAGGATAGGGATTCGAGTGAAGATTCTCTATAAACTAGAGATAGATGATTGTGCAGCATTGAGTACGAAAGTAGAATTGGTGCAAAGCTAAGACATTGGTGAGTTGTGGCATAGGTGATTGGGCCATTTGCATCATGGGGCTTTGAAGATAATGCAACAGATATCTACAGGACTTCCCAAAGGTAAACTTGAGCAAGTTGACACATGCAAAGGTTGTACCTTGGGAAAGTACGTGCAACTCTTCCTTTCATGATCGAGACAGTCGAGCAAAGGCTATCTTAGAGTGAGTTCATACTGATGTGTGTGGACCATTCTCAACAACATCCACAGCGAAGCAAAGGTATTATGTGATTTTCATTGATGAATATTCTCGTATATGCTGGATTTATTTCATGCACAAGAAGGACCAAACTTTCACAAATTTTTGTGAGTTCAAAGCTTTGGTTGAGAAAGAGTCAGGGAAGAAGATCAAGGCCTTGAGAAGTGAAAACGGTGGAGAATATGTCTCTCAAGAGTTTAAGGACTTATGTGCAACGGAAGGAATTAAAAGAGAGATGACGACACCTCATAACCCACAGAAAAATGAGGTGGCTAAGAGGAAGAACAGAACTATTGTAGGGGTAGCACGGGAAATGCTCCATGACCAAGGCCTACCACTTCACTTGTGGGCTGAGGCATGCAACACAGCGGTCTATTTGCATAATAGAAGCCCGCATCACATACTTGGGATGAAGACACCAGAGAAATATTTCTCCGGTAAGAGACCAAATGTGAGTCACTTTAGGATCTTTGGCTCATCAGCATATTGCCATGTGACAAAGGATGCACGGAAGAAGCTTGAGCCGACAGCAGAGTTGGGGATACTTGTGGGGTACACTGATACACCTCACGACTATCAGGTGTACTTGCCTACCAGTTGGAGGACAGTGGTTTGCAGAGATTTCAAGTTTGATGAGCAGAAGACCATGCAAGTTTCCCTTGAGAGGGAGCTCCAACTATAGGCTGTGAAGGAATTGTTGGTTCCTAAGAAGGAGGAGCCTCAAACTGATGCGAAGCAGCCACATGCATAGGTTCTAGGAGTGGAGACATCCACTCAAGCAGATTCTTCTAGAGATGGACGGAAGCGCACAAGAGAAGCTGACGGATTGTTGGAGGATGCAAGAGAGAATGTGGGAGCACCATTTTCTCAGCGCAGACAAAGGAGGTCACCTGAGAGGTACAATGAATACATGGCCTTTGCTGGGGAATGTGTTGAGACTAAGCCATCTTCCTTTGAGGAAGCAGTGCAGCAGCCGATTTGGGTTGATGTTATGGTGGAGGAGTATGACTCCATAGTTCATAACAGTGGTTGGGATGTGGTTCGAAGACCAGAGAACAAGTTATTAGTGAGTTCCCGTTGGCTTTACAAGGTAATGCAAGCTACTGATGGTAGTGTGGAGAAGAATAAGGCAAGATAGATTACCTGTGGATTTTCACAGGTCGAGGGGATTGAATATGATGAGATTTTTTCTCCTGTCGCAAGGTACTCATCTATCAAATCTATGTTGGCACTATCAGCACAAATGGGTTGGAAGATCCATCAGATGGATGTGAAGACTGCATTCCTCAATGGCGAGATTGAGGAAGAGGTGTACATAGAGCAGTTGAAAGGTTTTGAGACCTTCGATCTTGAGTCGCTTGTGTGCCGAATCAAGAGAGCGATGTATGGGTTGAAGCAAGCACCTCGTGCTTAGTACACCAGGATAGACAACTAATTCATCGGTTGGGCTTCACAAAGAGTGAAGCGGATGTGAACCTGTACCACATCGTGGTGAAAGTTAAGTTTTTGATCATCGTACTTTATGTTGATGATCTCATATTGACTGGTGATGATCAGTTGATCGTTTCTTGCAAGGAGGACCTTGCAACAGAATTCGAGATTAAATACATGGGTATCATGCATTACTTCCTTGGAATGGAAGTGTGGAAAAAGAATGGGGAGTTGTTTGTGTCTCAGGGCAAGTATGCCAACAAGATACTCAGGAGATTCCACATGGATAAGTGCAAGCCCATGCAGACTCCTCTATCCGGTAACTGGAGGAAGGAGGATGCTACTTCAGGAGAAGTAGTGGAAGCTATTTTGTACAGGCAGCTTGTGGGTTCACTCATATATTTGGTGAACACACAACCAGATTTGTGCTATGCGGTGAACCAGCTGAGTCAAGCGATGGTTCAACCTACCAAGTTGTTTTGGAAGGCGACAAAGCATGTATTGAGATACCTCAGAGGCACATCTCAATATGGATTATGGTACAAACGGGTAGAGGGAGTGAAGCTACAGGGCTTCACTGATGCAGATTGGACAGGGAGTTCATCAAATCGGAAGAGCACATCAAGAGGGATTTTCAATCTTGGGTCAGTGGTAGTTTCTTGGTACAGTAGGAAACAGAGGTCGGTTTCACTTAGCTCGGCAGAGGCAAAATACATGACTGCAAGTTAGGCATCATGTGAGGCCATATGGATGCAAAAAATCCTAGTTGGTTTGTTTGATCAGAGGATGGATCCAACTGTGATCTATTGTGATAATCAGAGTTGTATCAAACTCTCTGAGAATCCAGTATTTCATGATAGGTCCAAGCACATCGACATCTGGTACCATCATCTCAAAGACTGTGTAGTGAGGAGGATCATGTTGCTACAGTATATTTTGACAGAGGAGCAAGATGCTGACATTTTGACAAAGGAATTGTCAAAGTGTAAATTCGAGTTCCATAGAGACAGGATTGGGGTGGCAAATAATCCCTTTATTGTTGAGAAGGAGTGTTGAAATGTGGCAACAAGAATATTCTAATTTAACTTGTCCTTGAATTAAATTGTGATTTAAAATTGAATTTAGTCTTAAAATCTACTTGGAAATAATTAATTAATTGATTTTGAATTAATTAGTTCGAGACATTCAAGTTAGAAGTCTTTATAAAGTCATGCAAGAGTTATCCCTTAAATTAAGGAGATAAGATTGAGTTATATTTGAGTTGTAATTAGTTAACTCAGTTTACTGAGTTAAGTCCAGTTAAATTAGTTCCAAACTATTTGAGGAACTAATAGAGAGTTAACAGTCAGTTGACGCATGCATGCACTCAACTAGTGCTACTCCAGTTAACTGAAGATTCCCTCATCAGAAACTCATGCATGTCTATTCTGAGAAAGACCCATTTGAGATTAAAGTCAAGGACATTGTACTATCAATTTCATGTGTTTTCTCAAAGAGAAAACTCATGCATGCAATCAAGGAATCATTCCTTGAGGATTGCGCAGTTCTGACAGTGTTTGAGATCAGAGTTTTCCACTTGGTTGAAGGTGAATCATCCACAAGGAACAGCGCAAGGAAATAGGAGCTTGGAGGGCAGAGAGGAAGGCTGGAGAGAAGCCAAGATTTCCTGTGAGAATTTGTGAGGATTGTACTGAGAGTTGGCTAGCTGTGAGAACTAAGACTTTGTATAATTTCTATGTATTTCCACCTTGTATGATAATACAGATAGTGGGGTTTTTAGCATAGGCTTCCCCCAAAGTACTTTCATGTGTATTGTGCATTGATTCTTCTTCTTCTGGTTATATTGTTCAGCTCGATCTTTAAGCTTTCACAAATTGATAGTAGAAGTAGGTTATAGTATTTTGCTTTGATTTATATTGCATTATCGAGTTAATCTACATCAGATTTTCTACATCAATTTAGGCCCTCAATTAAAAAATAAAATAAAAATGTACAAACCTATCGGTGAATTAAATAATATTTTGAATTGGTTTATTTAAATTTATGTAAGGATTTTTTTCTTTAGAAAAAACTTTTAATTGAATGATTAATTATTATAATTATTATAAAATTGGTTTTTATATTTATATTTTAAACTTAATAAAATATTTATTTATTTCTAAAAAAATTCAAAACTTAAAAATAATTTTAGAATAAATTTGGAAAAGAAAATATTTTGAAAATATAACAAAAATATCAACCACCCATTTTATACAAATGTGAGATACTTAAAACCAGTGCAGTTATACACATTAAATGGCTAGTAAATTTTGATAAGCATCGATTCATAATACACATTAAACACTTATTTCATGATAAATCTCACATTGCTAAAATTTTAAAAAAATCATAAAAATTAAAGAAATTATAAATTTGCTATTATTATTATTATTATTGATATTGATAAAAATAATTAATATAGAAGTTAAACAAATATGCATTTAAAAAATCATGTGACATAATTCTTAACTATGGAGATTCACCCCATTTTATCATGGATATTTTAATTTGTAAATGGGTTTTTTTACAATACAATGGATCAATACCATAGCTTATTAATACTATATGGCCAAAAAAACTATAACACATTTCATATGGCACTAGTTCATATGATATACCATGTTGAAATAGTGTTTGACTTTCTATTAAATATTATTATGTATGTTTAATTATTTTACATTTAGAATTTTAATAATTTTTTTTTAATTAAATGAAGAATTCTATTATGTTCTAAATGAATTAAAAGAAAAATTAATGTTATATATATATTAATGGATGGGACTTAGATAGAGATCTAGGTATGTCATCAGCCATTTTTTTCTTTTCTCATTCTGATATTGAATAAACTAGGAGAGTGTCACATTGCCTAGACATCCATACTCTTAATTAGTTGTTGGTTAAAGAAAAAGCTCTTATAACATCTTCAATGAGCCTCAAGGTGCTTACTAAACCGTGACTAAACTCGACTTCCAATTCGGGTATCACTAAAATTAGATCTATGTAGACATTTGTAATATTTCATTCCACACACATGAAGGACATTACTAGTTTCCGGTGATGCCTCCTAAATAATATTTTTCATCCATTTTGTGCAACTTCTTTCTTCTATTCTTACATGATATTTTTATATATAGCAATACTTAGGAAGCATATTGGGAGTGTGTTAATAGAAACCTACAACCATCCTAGGATAACCATATTTTTATCAAATATTCCAACTTAGCATTTTGGTTCCCCTAGAGTGGAATACTTTACGCAAATATTTAGTAAAATAAATGCAAGAATACATCATAAGGAAAAAAAATCTATAAAATATTTCCCATGCGTTAAGACATTAAAATTTCACATAGTTTCTTAAGACTAACTTATACTTAATATTTGTGTTGAATTATCGGGGAACCACAACCCCAATAATCACATTTCTCAAGAACAATGTTTGAATGGTGCAAAGAAGTAGTCCTCATATGCTTTAAGCTAATCCATGTATAAAAATATACACTTAGTATTTCCGTGTTCCACTATGATTTTTGTCATGGAATGTGATGCATATAGGAAAGGTCGTTGAGTAGTGTTCATGCAAGAGGGGATCCCACTAGGATTCATGAATAAAAAAATATAAATAAATTAGAAAATGGTTGACATAGAATAAAATTGGATAAGATTATTTTTTAAGGTGATTAAACCTATTTTAACTCGATTGAAAAATTGTAGTGAAGACAAGAATCAGTAGATGTCATCAATAAATGTATGATGAATTATTATTATTATTCAATGAAAATACACCACCTGAAATGATTTATTGGTGGTTTGTAATGGCGAATACTTTCTTTCTTGCCAATTTCTTTTGAGTATTAAATTGTTAAGTCATTTCCTTAACTCTAACCAATATAATGCCCCACTATGTATTTTTAGTCTTAGCTAAACCTAGTTTATTGGTGATTTGTAATGGCGAATACTTTCTTTCTTGCCAATTTCCTTTCAGTATTAGATTGTTAAGTCATTTCCTTAACTCTAACCAATATAATGCCCCACTACATATAATTAGTCTTAGCTAAACCTAGTTTATGGGTACCTATTAGCATAACAAAGTCATTGAATTAGAAGGATTTTTAGGTCTTCTTTTAGTACCAATAGGTGATTTCACCCTAGATAATATCAACAAAGAAATTAGCTTCCATTTCCGTCACCATCAAAGATATTTATATTGGGTTCATGTGTTTCTAAATAGCATCCAACATTAATCCCAAACATGACACCAGGTAGTACCATTGGTTGGTTATAGTTTAAAAAGATTTATATAACTTTAATTTATGAGAAAATTATTTATAATATTATAAAAAAAATTGTTATATATATATATATATACACATTCATATATAATTTAGGCATTTATTGAAGACACTTTTTAGATTTTAATAAACATCAACCTCTATCAATTTTAATTATGAATCTATTAAACACGGAAAAACAATAAATTTTATTTTAAAAGAAATATTATAATAACTACATTTGAAATTAAAATTATGATAGATTTATTGATTAATGTGAAATCAAATTCCTAAAATTGAAATTTTTCTTGGAATTTCTCTTTGAACCTTTGTTTTAGTTAAAAATTTTAAAATGTATATTAAAAAGAATTTATGAAATATTTTTAAAAATTAAAATAAATTTTATTGTAATATTGCCATCATATAAATTATTTTATATACTACAAATTATATTTTATTATTAATAATTTTTAATTTTTATTTATTTTTAATTACAAACAAAATATAATGTTATATAAAATAAATAAATAATTAAATACCATATATGCACTCATACAATGTATTACCAAAATAATAAAGAGTCCTATCTATCTAGCCACCAACAACTTATTTCATCCGCCATTGAAATAATATATCTATCTATCAAGTAACTACCCTCTTTATAATATCTCAATCTATATAAAATACCCAATTTGTTGAGTGGAGGATCCATATAGCTCTCTTATTGTATTGTTAAATTTTAAAATATCATATAATAATGGCATGTTTCTCATAATCAAAACACTCAAAAACATAAAGAAGCTAAGATAATAAAAATAATACATAATCGTAGAAAAGGAATGAATTTAGTCTACTACCTATTCAAAAACATAAATAATTTAAGATAATAAAAGTAATCCATAATCATAGAAAAGGAAAATGAAGGTAGTCTACTACCTATCCACATTTTATTTATTGAATATCCAAAAAGAATCCATTTACAGGACATTTTTAAAAGAATAAATTTGGTTAAAAAAAATCAATGTATTATTTCTTTGCTTAAGAAAGGGAATGGTTGACTTCTTAAAATTAATCAAAATTCTTATAATTAAATAATACAAATTTAACATTTCTTTAAATTCATAACATTCTTTTTAGTTATCTCACAAAATAATCTAATTTCATCAACAAATAGCAAATGTGTTATATATAAAATAATGCTTATTTTGATTCATTTGATTAAATTTTATCTTTTTTAATGATATTATTAACCACTAATAGCCCACAGGGCTTTGGATTGACGGTGAATGGGTGCACTGTTAAGGCACTCATTGCGATAGGTCACTGGTTCAAATCTCCCGTGGGTGCTTACCTACCAAAAAAAAAGATATTATTAGCCACTAATGAGAACATAATAGAATACATAAAATATAAAACTCACTAGCCAATTTATAGAGAGGCTAAGAAAATTCCCAAGTGAATTAATGTTGCTCTTAAATATAGCTAGGGTGTGTGAACACATGCCTAGATAAATCAAATTTTCAAGATTCTTTTGGTTCACACCCCTTATCCCAATTTTTGGATCAAACTAATCCATTGACGAAAATAGCTCATGGGCAAAAATTGATCCATTTAGGCCCTAGGGGCTTAAGAGGGCGAAATGCTAGTTTTCGGACACGGGATATTCATCCCAGTTATTATGGGCGTATTTGTCCAATCGATACGTCCGAAGGAATGAATGTTGGACTTGTTGCATCATTATCTATTCATGCAAAGATTGGTGATTGTGGTAAGGGGTTGTATAAGTCAAATTTTCACAACAACTTTTAATGTCTTTGTATTAATTTCATGGATCTTTTCCTTGTCCTCTCCTATCACCCCTTGTATAGTCTACTAAGAAAAATCCCAAATTGTTTGTTTGATATATAACTTTTTATAATATATATTTTAATATTAAACCTTTATAAATAGAGTGATATAGAAATTTTAACCTATTTTTTTAAGTTTTAAAGAAATATATCTTAGAAATTAGAGTAATGAATGTGGATTTGAATGCAAAAAGTATCCTATGATATACCTTATAAAATTTGATCACCTTAACCATTAATCAGCTCATAAAAACACAAGATAAAGTCCACAATACAAAAAATATTCTCTTAAAAAATGTGTGTCACATTTTGGCACTCATCCATTGATGCTTCATCATTTCTTATTTGAAATCACCTTTTGAGAGTAATTCAAATAGCTTTCAGTTTCCGTGTAGTCCATAAACTTAGTAAATAAAGATCATTTCGATTTCTATAACAAAAGAAACCATATTCTCCTCTTTCCACAAACATTTTAGTTCCTATAATTGTGAATTAACAGATAACATAGCTTATGCACCATCATATCTTCACATTTTATAAGTTTTGTTGATATTATTTTAATGATTTAGAAAATGATGGATATACTCTATGTTTTTATCCCTCCCTCAATCTTCCTTCAGTACTCCCTTCACTACTAATATATTTTTGTAGTTGCTCCCTTCTATCGGCCCATAATCAAGTGTCTCGTGTGTGGAGAATGTGGAGCACCATGCTAGCATTGGAAACGAATAAACGTCTACTGGAAGCACTGGCAGCTAGCACTGGGAATAACCTTTTGGGCCGTGCCCCCCACTCTTCATTGTGGGTCACACTTACACACATACCCAACCTCTTATTTCTTGATTAAGGATGTGAGGTTTATCTAGAATTGACATTCAAGGTTATTTTAAAACCTAAAAATATTCCTTGTGACATACCCAACCTCCTAATTCTTGATTAGGGACGCAGGGTTGATCTATAATTGAAATTCAATGTTATTTTGAAATCTAAAATCATCATCATCTTCTACCCATTGAGATACTTCCAACAATTTAAAATTTTCCCAAAAATAATCTCTAGACAAGAAGTTATGCCCAATTGGATAATATACCCCTTAAAGGCCACATCATCAATATGTACTACCATCTGTCTTTACCTTAATTTCCCATTTCTTCTTCATGGAATAATACTCAATATGTCATATTTTGGCCCCTAGAAAGGCTCCTAATTTTTAAATGATAGTCCCTAATTCTACCCAATCAGGCAATGAGCTATCAGTTGATGGAGCCTCACATATCTATAACCTTCCATCACCTGACTAAATTACCAAGTTATGCTACTATTGACACCTTATCACTCATGCCACACAATAAAACTCATCCTACACCCATCTTGATCCAATAAATGACTATGTTTTATTGGGAAACACCATCCATCAACCATCCTAGGAGTGCCATTTACAGGTAGAGCTCACTCCTTGACAACATGGTGGTATTTCATTCATGTAATTTAATTTCATAGTTATCATTTCATTAATGCATGTGTGGTATGTTTATTTTTCTGCAATGTTATTTACATTTGATCATAACTTGCCAACAATGCATGGATGATTAACGAAAAATGGAAACTAAGTGATATGCAAAGATATAACCTAGTGACAACACTATCTCATAGCATGATTGATGCCCAAATACATAATAAACACCAAGAGTGGTAGAGTTAATTTTTTATTTCATGCAATAGTATTTTCTTTATGCA
The DNA here is from genome assembly GCA_031772625.1 of Pinus tabuliformis. Lineage (NCBI taxonomy): Eukaryota > Viridiplantae > Streptophyta > Pinopsida > Pinales > Pinaceae > Pinus > Pinus tabuliformis. Next base: position 635,787,447 of record CM062817.1, read on the forward strand.
AGTGTATTTAGTATATTCATTTTCCTAAACCTAGTTTTGATTATGATTTTTCAAATTAGATAAACATTTTTTAAAAATCTATTTATACGTATATTTTATTTACATTTCACAAATTTACCAACTCCAAATAGATAATTAAATGTAATAAGATTTATACATATAAATCTCCCGACACTCTACATTCAATAGACCAAAATTTTCTATTCATTGGAAAGAATGACAGTGAGTCTAAACTTCGTATTTCAAATATTCTTAATACAAATTTAGATCACATACCATTATAATCTTCTTCTATGTGAGGCATGCAGGGATGGCATGCCTCACACAGAAGTGATTCAGGAGTTATGTGAATCCCAACAGATTCAATAGCCATGAAGCATATAGAGGATACATGGCCTGAAAAATTCAAGGATGAAGTACGAAATCTATGACTCAGCATAGCCATGGATGGCGTCAACCCATATCCCCTCCAAAACATCAACTAGTTTGTTTGGCCTGTAGTAATGATCAATAATATTATCCCCCCATGGTTGTTCATGAAGAATGAACATCTTATGTTGGCTCTCATAATCCCTGGTAGAAGACAAGTGAAGAATATGGATGTCTACTTACAACCATTCGTAAATGAATTTAAGGAATTATGGGAAGGGATACATGTGTATGATGTATCAAGACCCATCACAATAGAGAGGAGTTTTACATTATATGGCATATGTTCTTACACCATAAATTATTATCCAGGCTTAAGAGTTTTCTCTCATAAATTACATTCTTATTCATTTGTTTAGTAACAATATTGTTTCGCGTGTTAATTTAATTTGTTGCAATTGTTCAGATCTTCATGGTCGCTAACATGTCAGTTTGTATACAATAATTTCATAGGTATTATAACAAAAGGGTATCATGAATGTGTTGTGGACCTTCTTTGAAGGATAGGTAGTCCAAACACCTACGAAATCTAGTGTATGACTGCTCCAGGGTATTCCTCCGAGAAGAACACCCTTACAAAAGAGAAACATTCGCTTTCAATGGTAAACTAGAGTGAACCCAAAGGCCTGCACTAATGACACCAGTTAGATGTCTTAGAGCATATGAGATAGAGAAGGAGAAGGAGTTTGCAGAAATTTTGATTCAAGTCGGGAGCCTATGTTCGATGATCCATATTTCTTCAACACCTATATTGAGAAATTGCCCATTGGGATGAAAAGGAAATTTGTTTTTATGAGCTCCCATATTGGGAGCATCTTAATATTTCCCACTTACTATATCCCATGCATATATTTAAAAATGTTGTCTTCTTAATGGAGGCACATATCATCAAAAGAAAGTGACACATTGGTTTTTAGGAGAGCTCTTATTTCTTCAAAAACTAAAAAGAAACATCGGTCAAGACAATAAACTAGAGGAGAGGTTGAACCCTCTTGGTATTTCAAAGAAGGTGATGTCGCATGGATTTTAAATAAATATGATCTATCTTTGGAAAAGGAATTTATAATGAATGTGAGGTTGTCTTTTTTATATGGGTCTTCACTATGGCTTTGCTTCATTGTAGATGACCATTTGTTGGGGTTGAAATTGCATGACTATTTGAACCTTCTAAGAGTATTTATGTCAAAAACATGATTTTATTATTTGTTTTATTTTTATGTAATGAGATATTTTATAAAGGAATAATGAATATCATGAAGGTGATCGGTTCCTCATGACTTGTAGTCTAATACGCGCGCTTCTTGCTGAAGGAGCTACGTAGCCCTAGCCAGCGACTGCCGCAAGAAGCTTGCAGTTTCCCCTTAGCGGCCTCCTGCTGCTGGGGTTTGAGCACCATGGACGCATCAGAGGAGGGAGATCCTCTCTCATATCAACAGCAAGAAATTGAAGGAACAGCAAAAGCTTTTGTCTCTCTCATCTCTGCAATGGGCCCGACAAAGAACAGACCATCAGTCACCAAGTTTATTAAAAGATTGGAAGACATTCCTAAAATCTCACTTCCTCCTACCCTTCCCCGTAGAGCAGCACTTTCTCTGGCAGAGCGTGGATTAGTGGGGTAGTTTACGGGGTTATGGCCATCACCCAAAATTGTGCAAAAATGGGTAGAAAGCAACTGGATCACGTCAATAGATGGAAAAATCTCAATCAGGTTTTATGGAAGAGGTTATTACACCTTTCACTTTGAAACCAAGGAGGATCGAGATCTGATTTTCAGGAATGGACCTTATTTTATGGATACAATGGGTTTGTATCTAAACAGATGGACACCAGATTTCAACCCAGAAATGGATGTACCCAATGTCGTCCCCATTTGGGTTAGATTGCCACAGCTTCCCCTTCACTATTGGGGGGATGATTCAGTCAAAGCCATAGGAAACGCAGTTGGGAAATATAGATGGATGCAAGCCAAAGGAAGATATGCATGCATGCGCCAAAATCTGTGTAGAAGTGGATCTTGGGAAAGGGCTACCAGAAGCTATCAAAATCAAAGTGGACCAGTGGATGCACATACAACAGCTGGATTATGAACAAATCCCCTTCAAATGCAAGGTATGTCACGAATATGATCATTTTGCAAATAGATGTACGAAAAAAAAAAGAAAATGAAAATGAAAAGAGTGAAGATCCGGAAAACAAATGGGAACATGTTAAAAGAAAGAAGAAAGCCCACAAACAACCAAATATATCTTCCTCGCAGCCCTCCACATCCTCTGATCTCCATCCCTCATCACCCAAAGAAGATAATAATCCTCTTACTAGCCTTAATCCTTTTGAGCCTCTGGATCCTTCATCTCCCCCATCCCCTGGGCCCAGATCCAAATCTAGACCTAGATCCCCACAACATACCCCCAACCCCCCTTCATCCCCTCTAGTATCAAACTCTCACACCCCTCCCCCCCCCCCTCCACCCCAGTAGACAGAATTCTAACTAGAAAATAGTCAAAGGAAGCACCCGCAAATGTAGAATATCAAAAAAAAAGCAGGAAGAAAGACAAACAAAGAACTCAGGGATGAAGCAGCAGCAAAGGAAATGGCATTAGGAACGCAGCAACCTATGGAAACCTTCTTAGGAAGGAGTACAGGAAACAACGAAAAGAGCCAGCAAAGAGGGAAAGGAACCATGCACCACCCAACAAGTAAATAATGGTAGTGGTCTCCAGGAATTGTAGAGAAATGGGATCACCCATCAAAGAAAATGCCACAAGAGACATTCTGGCAAAAGAAAACCCAGACATCCTTATGATTCAGGGGACAAAAACAAACAACCAAGAAACATGAGCGTCTGGAGGTATTTGCACAATATGGAAAAAAGGAACCTGGGAGTTAATAAAATACAAAAAATACCAGCATTGGATCCAAACGGATCTAATGCAAATCAACACAAAAGAGAGGTACAATGTTATAAATATATATGCCCCAAATCACTACAAGGAAAAAGAGCAATGTTGGGCCACCATAAAAGAAGCACTAAAAGAAATACAAGCTGGGAAAATAATTCCAGGAGGAGATTTAAATTTGGTAAGAAGTATAGAAGAAAAGTTTGGAGGAACATACCACACTGAACCATTCAGGGGTATTCTAGAAGAAATAATGGAACAACACAATTTAATAGACATCCCACCAAGCAATGGGAAATACACTTGGAGCAATAAAAGAGTGGAAAAAAGCAACATAAAAGAAAGGCTGGATAGAATTCTGATACAAGAAAACATAGTAGCAGTGCAAAGCTCTATAAAATCAAAAATTTTACACACCGCCGCTTCTGACCATAAACCAGTGACAATAGTCATGGGCAAAATGGAAAACTAGGGACCGCTCCCGTTCAGATACAGCTCAATTTGGGACAGCAACATAGAAATCAGCTAACTAGTCAAGGAAGCATGGGAGCCAAGAGTAACAGGATCACCTTAGTATATTTGGGAAATAAAATTAAAAACTACAAGAACCAAATGAAAGGAATGGGCAAGAGCAAATGAAATAAAATAAAATAAAAAAGGAGTTACAGCAGAAAATGGAAAGCATGCGAACTGAAAAGGAAAACAAAGAAGAAGGAAAGCAAGCAAGATTATCTAAGAGAGAAGGAAATCTTCTGGGAAATATATAGGGAAAATAGGAAAGAAGAAGAAGAGGCAAGATTGAAATCCAGAAGTTTGTGGCTCAAGGCAGGGGACAAAAACACATCTTTTTTCCACAACACAATAAAAATAAGAAGGGCAAGAAACCAAATAGAAAAAATTCAAGTCGAAATCCAAGAGGTCAGAGGTGCTGAGGAACTAAAAAAAGCAGCGTATCAGCACTTTAAAAACTTACTCTCAGCTAATGGAGAAATGGTTGAGAGTGAATATTTCTTAAAGCACACGAAAAAAAAAAAATTAAAAAGAACAAAATGTTGAAATGTGCAAGGACCCCACAGAAGAAGAGGTAGCGGCGGCCATATGGAGCCTACATCCAGACAAAACCCTAGGGCCAGATAGTTTCACAATAGCATTCTACATATCTCATTGGTATACCATCAGGAAGGATTTCTTAAGAATGGTGAAGAATGTCTACAAAAAAAAAAAATAGGAGGTAACACAAAATCCTCCTATCTTGCTCTAATCCCAAGGAAGCAAACCCCTCAACTTTCAATAGGTTTCGCCCTATCTCTCTTTGTAATTCTTCTTATAAGATAATAACAAAAATAATTGCAAATAGAATTAAGGAAGTACTTCCAATAATCATATCTGAAAACCAAGGAGGATTCATGCCCAATAGGCAAATCATAGATAATGTAATTATTGTATAGGAAGTTGTACACTCTAGTATGCTAAGGCAAGAGAAAGGCCTCATAATCAAGATAGATATGGCTAATGCATTTGACAGGATCAGCCATCCATACCTAATGGCTATCCTTCAGAAACTTAGTTTCTCAAGAGATATAATGGAAGTCATACAAGCATGCATTTCTACTCCTTGGATTGCCCCCCTCATAAATGGAAGGCCTAGTGATTTCTTCCAAAGCACAAGAGGCCTTAGGCAAGGTTGTCCTCTCTCTCCCTTCCTATATATTATAATGGTGGAAACTTTAAGCAGGGCTTTGGAAAATCAAAGAAAGGAAAGAAACATCACAGGGATCAGAATAGCAAAAGGAGTTAAAACAATAAACCACTCACTATTTGTTGATGATACATTGCTGCTGGGAGGGGCTTCAACAATAATAGCAAGGAGGTTCAAAAAAGTTTTGGGTGATTTTTTACAGGTTTCAAGAGGGCTATTAAACAATTCAAAATGCAGGATATATGGATGGAATACCCCTCCAAGAACTATACAAAGGATCTCACAAATATTAGACATCCCTGTACAGGAAAAATGGACACACTTCTTCTATATGGGACTTGCAATCTCAAAAGAGAACATGAAGACATAAATATGGACTAAACAAATTGAAAAAATGAAAAACAAAATACAAAGTTGGGGTATGATGTGGCTGAATATGGTAGGAAGGGCAATTCTAATCAAAACACTCCTTGTAGCACTACTTATCTACCAATATGAAATAATCATGGCTCCAGCAAGTGCCCACAAACAAATGGAGTTAATCTTAAGAAGTTTCTTGTGGCAGGGGGGGAAGTAAGAAAACAAAAAATTTAGCCTGGTCAGGTGGGTGCAAGTAGTTCTTCCTTATGAACAAGGAGGACTATCAATACGGATACCTAGGCTCATGAATGTAGCACTGGGAATGAAAATAGTATGGAGACTAATTACAAGAAAAGAGAGCTGGTGGAAAAAGACTCTTTTATCAAAATATATGGATGGCACCAAGGAAAGATTGCTTAATGGAAATATCCCAATAAGACAATGTACCCAAGTTTGGAAGTTGGTTAAAAAAACAATTCCATTAATGAGTAGATACATTTCTAAAATCCCAGGCAATGGAAAAACAATTTCAATCTGGGAGGACAGAATCATGGGAAAAGAACCACTTCAGACTCATCCAGAAATTGAAGACATACAAGAGTGGATGAAAGATAAAGGTTTCAATACTCTACACTCAATCTCTCTATGGAACAAAAAGGAGTGGCAAGACTGGAAAATCTCGGCAATTCTAGCAAACCTGGAAGGGCAATGGAGCAAAATCAAGCAACTCTTAAAAGGGGCAGCACCAATCCACCATGATGAGGAAGATGAATATCTATGGAACCCACGCGGTGGACATTATACAGTTAGGACTGGATATAAAATCCTTCAAGAACAACCAAATAAACAAGAGTGGGATTCTTGGAAAATAGCATGGAAATCAAAAAGTTTGCCTAAGATAAAAAAATTCATCTCGACTCTTTTAAAAGGGAGAATATTGACCAATGAAAACTTAAGAAAAAAAGGCTTTCAAAGTCCAACATGATGCCCATTATGCATGCAGGTTGAAGAAAATATTCAGCATATTTTCCAAGAATGTATCTTCGCCAAAGAATGTTGGCAGCAACTGATAAGTCCTTTGGAAATAAGAATAAATTTCGAAAATCCCTTGCCAGATTTTCTTCATACCTTTGATAAATCCTACCCATACACAACAAAGAAAAAAGCCACTATTCAGAGAATATGGAAATGCATTCTAGTGGTTCTATGTTGGCAGATTTGGTTGATGAGAAACAAGTGCATTTTCAAAAATCAAATACCAAGGATAGGGAAGACCCTTTCAAAAACATGGGGTCTAACTTCTGAAATACTCAATGTCAAAGGAACAGCTCCAATAGACTATCAAATTCTTCAACAGGAAGAGCGAGATTGGCTCAGCAAAGCCATAATAAATAATAATGGGCAAAGAGGACAGAGGAAGACAAGCACATGAGTTATATGGAAAATAAGAATGAGAGAAGAGGAACTGAAAAACTGGAGGAAAAATCAGAATAGATATTGTCTATACTTTGATGGGGCTTCAAAGCATAATCTGGGAAAGGAAGGGGCAGGAGGAATAATCCTCGATCCTGATGGGAAAGAAAATGTCACTTATGAATGGGGCTTGGGACAAATCTCAAATAATAACGTAGAAGCGTACAGCTTGTTGATGGGAACAAGAATAATAATAAAAAAGAGAAATCTGAAATCCCATCATAATAGGAGACTCAGCCATAATAATAGAGGCAATGGCAAGAAACAAAAAATGAAGCAATGAGCACACGAACAGAATCTTTAGAAGAATCAAGAAGAACTTGGAAGGCTCTGGCGATGTAAGCTACAGACATATCTTGACAATCCACAATCGACAGGAAAATTATTTTGCAAACCAAGCAGTGAAAAAAATGAAGGGCTTGTTCGTGAAAACTAGGAGGAATACTATAGCTCAATTCCTTAATAACCAGCAAAACCACAAGTTAAAGCTATCCAATTACAAAGGAAAAATCATGATTAGAAGAGCAATAAATCAAAAAATAATAGTTATAAATCAACAAAGGACACAACACTGCAGCAATAGCCAGGAATACATGGGAAAGCAAAGGAAAAATCATGAAACTCCAGACTCTCGTATGAGCAACAGTAGGAAATAAGACACTGATCCTAGTCACAAGAACTACGTTGCAATCTATCTCATCAAAGGCAGGTTTCGGGCTGAGATAAAGCACTATAAGAACAGAGGGTACATTCACAAAAATTGCAACAGCAATTTCAGCGAGGAAATCTTCATTTTCCATGTTATTATAGTGATTCTTTGGTTTCAAAGATCCTCCCTGTCCTCTCTAATAGCTAGCAGTGTCTCCTCTGTTCAGCATGCAGACTTCATCTTAAGCCCCCACCCTTCTATTTACCCAGCTTGCTCACTTCGTACCTCTTTTCTCCCTTCTCTCCCTCCTCTAAGCGAGCACAAATTCCTTCTAAGCAGCCACACCCTCCATCTACCCCTCTCATTATATCAGCCCTCCTCCCTGATTGATATATCCAGACATTGCCCCCCCTTCAAATTTGTCGTTCGCAGGGACTTCAGCTCTATCGGTTTACAAGGGAAAAACCCGCCCGTGTGCCTTATCCGGACTTCAAAAAATCATTCATTTGCATCTATTATTAACGTCGGGCCCACACTCCAAAACATTTTCCACAACACTGCTCCCTCCTTTCTCTGATCTCCGATCAAATCAGGATCGTTGATCGGGCGCTCAATTCGACAGTCGTTGATTAGCCTGACCATTCAAATATGTCCGAATCATCCCCACCATCAATCTGTACACATAGGATCAAACGACTCTCACCGATTTCTGGCAGACAACAAGCACGAAGATTACCCGCCCGAAAAGCGGTTTTCTCTCTTTCCTCTGATGCTACGTGTCGCTCGGTCAATGGAATAGGGAGACCCTTCCCTTTTACCACTTATGGTTTATAACCTGCCCAATATACCATCTACGTGTTTAATCCCACCTTTCTTCTTGATTAACATGCAGACTTGTTCGCGCCCGATGACCGTAGAGCTCAACCATCGACGGTTGCAATGGATCCTACAGTCTGCTCTCTCATCAGCGCCTCTGGTTAATCCCCACCATACATCCCCTGATCCCAATCTTTGCAAATTAATCTTGGCAGCTAATCTTCTAACAACCTCGTCCGTTGACACATCCAATGGTTCTCGTTTATGCCAAAAGGAAAGTGGACAACAACAGCAAAAGAAGAAGCATCTCAATCAACACAATATCAAACATGCACAGCGAAATTTGGAGCAGAAAGCAGAGATAAAGGAAGAACAAGCAAAGAAATCACATGGATTTCAATCCAATGAAGGAGAGAACTCTTCGAGCAATAAAGAAGAGAACTCGGACAATTTTGACAAGAAGAACCGTCAAATCAGTAGCAATCAGTTTACAAGCCTTGAAAAACTATCAGAGAGCCCATGAAAAGCAAATTCCTCTTTCTAATAGGTTAGTTTGTTAGGCAGTACACTAGAATACACATAAAAAATCATGAATTTTTGAACACAAGCCTAGGAGAAGAGACTACATTCTTATCTCATGGCTTAGAGGTTTTTCATGATAGAGTCTATTGTAATAGGAGCTTGCTCCATCAAAGCTTTTGGTAATATATAAACTACTCGACCTTGTTAAAAAAAAAAAAATGAGATATTTTATAATTAAATTTTGTATAATGTACTATTTACTATGCAGTGTCATTATCCTCTGCTCATGTGTGGGTGTGTGAACCATGACTTCCCCCAATACCTACTATGTTCCATATCTAAATTATCTGCATTTGTAAGTTGGATCACATCAAAGGAGATTCATATGGCTAGAATTCCATGGTGGCGTCAAGAGATAGCTGAGATTGTTTGTATGTTTAAGAAAGAACTGTCAACGAGTTTCAAGGACTTGCAAGTTCATCTTCTAATTCACCTAGTAGATGAGGTTGAATTATTTGGGGTCATTTCTTATCGTTGGAGGTTCTTCTTAGATACGTACATGAATAAATTGAAAGGTTTTGTTCAACAAAGGGCAAAACCCGAGGGATCTATAGCAGAGGGGTATATATTGTATGAGTCTTTCTATTATTCTAGTGAGTACACCTAGTAAATAGACAACACACCAGGTGAGGCGATTTGGGACGACAAAGGGGATGAAGACACAAGAGAAGGGGAGATTCTCAAAATGAATGGAAAGAGGTGTATGATAAAGAGTAAGTGCAGGCTTATCATTTTTCAAATTACTTCAAAAAAACTATTCACATTGAACTTCATATTAATGCATATTTTTATCTCATACGTACTATATATATATATATATATATAGATATATATATATATATATATATATATATATATATATATATATATATATATATATATATAGATATATATATATATATATATATATATATATATATATATATATATATATATATATATATATATATATATATATATCTATATGTTGGTTTGATTTCATCATTGAATACAGAAATTGAAGCCATCAACAAATTCATTCTTTACAATATGAAAGCGACACAACTGTGGGTCACATTATACGAAGAGAAGAGGAGGAAATGGGACAGCGATAGGAAATAATTCAAGCGGTTGAATGGTAGAAGTGTGCCTTATCGTGATCATTTAAAATAAAATACACAAATGGCATGCCCTAACAGTTGGGTTTTTTATCAAGTCAGAGAGAAATACAGTGCATAAGATCATTACCTACATGCTGAAGAGGATGCGCTAAACATAGGGATTGGGTGCAGCAACTCGGTAATTATGCTCTCATTTTGTACAATTTTAACTTCATATTTCACCTTTGAATTGTAACATATATATCTATATATATATATATATATATATATATCTATATATATATATATATATATATATATATATATATATATATATATATATATATATATAGATATATATATATATATATATATATATATATATATATTATATTTTTAATTATGTTCGAGTTATCAGGCACATGACACTCTGATTTTTCACTATTTTATAGGTGTATTTGTTGTCATCTATGTGGGCATATGGACATCATTTTCCCATGGAGGATTTCGATGATGGATGCATGACAAAAGGCTTTGGATTGGAATTTGAGTTCGACCAATCTAGTCGTGTTAGCCACCGCAATCAAAACCTAATGCAGGGGACATTAGGTTATTTTGGAAAGGTAGAAGAGATCATTCAAGTGGCTTATCTTCATTCCAATGTGTGTTTTTTAGATGCAAGTGGTGGGACATCTTTGATCGAAATAATGTAAAGGAAGATTGCGATAGTGGAATGATATCTATCAACTCTAGAAAGAATTGGCATGAAGCTAGGGAGCCTTATGTTTTACCAAAACACTGCAATCATGTGTTTTTTAACCCAGATGTGTTAGATAGGGATTGGTGGTTTGTATTAAGACACGACCCTAAATCAAAAGATGTTTTTTAGAACAACGGTGTTATCACACCAAGCATCAAGGAATATAATCAAGGTGATGACAATGGAGAGTGATATGTACTTGTGTTATTTCATCTTTTATATTATTGTTGTATGTTTTTGTTTTCATTATTTCACTAATTATTTCCATTTTTTGTTGCTCCCTCTGCTAACATCTTTTCTACATGATTGACATATAAAATACATTAGGCTCATACATACAATACAATTTTTTATATTAAATGAAAAAGGTATTTATTAATATGAAAACATAACTTTCAACTTTAAAAAAAATCATTGGTGCATAAAAAACACAGTCATGCATCGGATTTGGTGCACTATCAAACACAGTCGCACCACCATAGATGGTGCGGACTTACCTTTGATGCATCGTTGGTGGTTCACAAATTTAAATTTTTGTAGCGATGTGTCACACTTATGCATCAATGCGCACGTATAACATTTTTGCACGAGGATGGAACGTTCACGTTATCTAACGCATTGATATATAGCTATACTTTCAAATATTGTTTAAGCAGTGTGTTGGGTAAATATGATAGCACTGGTGCAATCATAACATACCAAGCGCACAGCATTTGTGATGGTGATTAAGAGGCATTTGTTTTATTTTCAAATAGACTTGGTGATGCATCTTTTTTCTCGTTTATATTATGTACAATAAATATCTATATTTTATGTATTTGTAACTAAATTATTTAAAGTAGACATGTCCTTATCATTGTGATATAATGTAATATTAGCTAGGAGAAATGTGAAAAACATGAATTTTAGTGAATATCTTGTGATAATTTACTTCGTATTATTTAAAATGTATTATTTAACTCATATTTATTATTAAAAAGAGTTAAATTTAAACGAGTATAATAGAAATAAATAACCAAAATAACATCAAAATGTTATATCTTTATTACTAGAAAAAGGTTCACTTGCCTCCTTAAGGGAGAGCTTCCAATAGAGCAAACCCCAACTACAAATAACTTGATCACAAGCATTATTTTACATTTATTTATCGTCATCTTTAGAGAGATAAAATTTTAATTTAAATTGGGAAGAGTTGCTATAAAGATTAAATTTAAATTTCTTGAAAATCTCATAACTTTAACAATAAAATCTATTTTATAAAAATAGAATTTTTTAAGTTGTATTAAATCCAAATTAATTGCACCGAGAGGTGCTCTAGAGCTCAGTATAGGAGAGATGTTGTCACATAACTTTACATTTGAAAATAGTAAAATAATAATTGAAATTAACAAATTAAAAATAGCAAGAAGAAAAGAAATTAAAGTTGGTCATAGTTACAATACTTCAATTTACACATTAATCTATTATAACTTCATATAGAGATATAAAATAAGTGAAAGTAAAAAAAAATAATTTATCTTTTATTATGAGGAAGAAATGAAAAGAGTAGAAAAATATAATTTACTTTTTACTACAAGGAAAAAATGTAATTTTTTCACATGACAAGAAATAGTGTTATTGATATTACATTATGTGTAATTCATTTTATGTTTCTCTATTATTGATATTACATTATGTGTAATTCATTCTATGTTCCATTTACTTATGATATTTAAAACAAAAATATATTTATAACAAAAAACATTTTACTCACAACCATAAGTAAAATATTTCATTGTCCATATTAAATAACATAATTTTATAGATACTTTATATAGAGAAAAATAAAGTTATTTAAATTGAAAATTTTCTTATATTTTCACTTTAGTGAGAAAGAATGAGAGAATTCTTATTCCATTAATAGTTTCTTTCTAATTCAATGTATGAGGGATATTTGTAAAATTTTCAATGTTTAATATGAATTTTATATCTAATATTAATTTAAAAATATTAATAATTAAATGTATACATACAGGAAAAAAATATGAGGGTGCATATATTAACATTTTAATACGAAGAATGTGAATTATAGATAAAATATTTCAATGTCAACTACATATATATTCATATATCTTTCATCAAATCTCTTTTCACTCAAAAAGTTGTTTGCATCTCAAGAGATTTGATCCCTCTCGGTGCTTGGTAGATCCAGAGTTAAGATGGATCTAGGATGCAGGTTGTAAAAAATTCTAACTTAAGTTTTTCAAATTTAACAATAGATTGAATTTTATAAACCAATATTGAATTAGTTAAATTGTATTTTTGAATAACTTATTATTAAAAATATTTTATATTAGAAATTGAATGAGTTACACATTTTCGTCTTTTTAAGAACTAACTAAATTATTTTATCGTTGTGACTATCGAAATATTTTACTGATTAAGTTAAATTGAATATCAATGAACCACCAAAGCAATAGAAAAATATTATCGTAATTTTACAATCATAGTTTCAACCATACTAAACTTTGTAATTTATAAAAATATCTTTGTATTTTTTTTAAAGTAAGTCATTTTACATGCAATTTCATATATAAAATTTTGATATAAATTCACCAATACATCATGTATAATAAACATTATTTCATAAAAATAAACATCATGACGATAATCATCTAACAAACATAAACATCATCTAAGATACACATTCGAATTTCCACCATCATCTAAATATATACACTTTTAGTAGCACATATAAATGTCATTAGCTAGCACACAAATCTAATAATCTAACAGGGCATCATCATCATGAGAAATCTAACAAAACACAAAGATTGTAATCTAAAATCATCACCACACACATCCTCAAATTAATATAAATATCATGTCAAATAATGGTTATCACATACGCATCTATTTGCAAGCACATTAAACGAACATATCTAACATGACCTAACAATATATACATCAACACCAAGATATAAATTAAGTACATAAACATGAACAAAAAAAATGTTATACACACACACACACACACAAAGAAGTCAAATAAGTGCAATCAAATATTCAATACAATAGACATAGTAGTGCCTACAGCCTGGTCTGCAGTAGAAGATGATGGATGGTCAACTGCTGCATGATCAAGTATGTATGATGAACTCAGTTGAGGTGGAGGTCAACTAAGAGGTGGCTAGTTTGTAGTATAAGGACGTGGTTAGTTTGCAAGAGAAGGTGGTTGGTCTGCTATTTCAGGAGAAAATATGGCACATCCTCTAGCTCTAGAATCTCAACATCATCAGGCGACTAACTAGCAGTTGTACTACCAAAAGGATCACCGACACCCTAATAACCATGATCTGATGGAGTGGCACGGCTGCTAGAAGCATGATCATCACCATCCTCATCATCATGATCATCATGATCATCATCATCCTCTTCATCACTACCCTCATCATCATCATCATCATCATCACCCTCATCATCATCATGACCACCATCATCATCTGATGGATGTGTTGTTGTATTATTCCCTACAACCCTCATCGGTGCCAGTTCCCTACTACCTCTGATGACATGCTGCACAAGAGACATCAAATCCTATGGACAGGTCCTGTAGAGATCCAGGAACATCGAACCTGTGTTGATATCTCGAGGCCTAACAAGGCGGACTCCCTACCGAACCAAAACTCTGACCAATCTATCACAATAGTCCATCTAACATCGCATAATAGGCCTCTGCCCCCAGATTCCCACAACCCCCTAAGGATGTGCCTCACCCTCACTCTCTTGGGCCTCGCCCATCTCCTCATCTCCTCTGACATCCGGTGCGGGAGGAGGCATGTCCACATCGAATATGTTGATGTCTACAAAATATATAGTATAGAAAAATAATTAGACAATTTCATTAAACAATTTAATAAAAACAAGTTAAAGAACTTGCTAGAATAAAGTTTATTATAATTCATTAAAACAAGAAAATGAAACTATATTAATTTAAAGAAAACATTAATATTACCTTTATCATTTGGAGGCTCATTCATTATGAAGAAGATGTTGGGACACCCTCTCTAATCAATCCCCGCGTAGAGATACTCCAATACGACAAACGCATGGTCATCCACATTGGTCAGTAACTCCAGTGCCTCGTATGAAATCCTAGTCGGAAACTCCAACATGCCCCTCTTGGGCATCATCTGCCCCCACAATGCGCATTTGGGACTCAATGATCGTCTTAGGAGGGCGAAAATCAAATCTAGGCCTCGTCTCCAGAAACCTCTCAAAAAATAAATAAAAAATCTTAGAAGAAAAATGGAAGGTGTTGCTCCCCTATCTCGACGCACGACATCTATCTAAAGTTGTGAAAAACTACCTCAAAAAAATGGCAGACCATCTGATGTAATGTGGCACCTAAATCAAATAATCAACATAATACAAAAGAGGGAAACTAATGTGTTTCCCATCACCACAAGAATGTGAAATGGTGTTGACTAATAATGAGAGGCATCTAGCCTCCTCCGTAGCAAAAGAAGAAATTTGTAGTTTTCCACCATGTCCTTGACAATCTGATGGATGGACTGCATGAGGCTTGACATATCTCAAAAGTGTATGAAAGCTGACTCTCAACTGCAACACCATGGGGGACATCAGGGAACTATGGAAAATCATCCCCTCTCCTAGATAGGCCAATGAAAAAGTAAATGTCCTCCTCAGTGGGCCTATACCACAACTCGGCACTGACACAGAAAGCCTGTCGCTGGACATTCCATCCGCAGATTAGATGCGCCAATAGGACAGAGTTTTCCTTCAGGGATGTACCAACCTCATAGTACTTGAAGAGGCCTACATTCATCAAGAGCGCTCGAGTCGCTGCAGTAATAGGCTGAGTGTATAAATCCCTCTCCCTCTCTCTCACCTACCATGGTTGGACCATATTGTATGGGTCCACCTACTGCTCCTGCTCCTGCTCTTGCTCCCTCTGCTGACATCTCTACTACACGATTGAAATATAAAATACATCAGCCTCATACATAAAATACAAACAAAAAAAATATTAAATGAAACATGTATTTATAACTATGGAAACATAAATTTCAATCTAAAAAAAAATACAGTGCACTCAAAAATAGTCATGCACCAAATCTGGTGCACTTTCAACTATAACTGCACTAGTAATGGTCTGCACATAAGTATGAGGCACCATCGGTGTTTCAGAAATTTAACTTTTCATAACGGTGTGGCATACTTGTGCAATGATGCTCACGTCACATATTTCCCGGTGCATTTATATTTATAAAACGTGCTACCACAATGGTGGTGTGTTATGTTCACGAGTTAAAATGCGGTGCACCCTGTAAATTTACAGGGCACACCAAAACGTGTTAGGTGAGCCCTGTAAATTTATAGGGCACACCAAAATGTGTTTGGTGCACCCTGTAAATTTACAAGGCACATCGAAATGCAGTGCACCCTGTAAATTTACAAGGCGCACCAAAACGTGTTCGGTGTGCCCTGTAAATTTACAAGGCACGGCGAAACGCAATGCATCCTGTAAATTTACTGGGCGCATCATTGTTGGTGTGAGCTAAACAAATCTAGTGCACCGTGCATCGCAAAAAAAAAAACAATAACGAATTCAACCTAATTTGCAATTCTAATCCGCTAGAAACTTAAATTAAAAAGAAACATAGAGATTACTGGGACATTTGGTCATTGGGGAGCCATTTTGGACACGTAATGGAGAAAAACAAATTTTCACACCGTTTGAAAAAATTAGAAACTCAAATAGTGAGCACAGTACTAAAATGTGGTGAGCAAGAGAAGCATCGACGTCACAACGTTTACACATGGAAAGAGTGGCACCCATGCTTTAGAGCTCCCCTGCAATATAGATGGTAAAAATGATAATTATGGTTGGAAGGTTTTTTTTTATTTACCCCTCCTTTGGTGTGTGTCTCAAAGCATACTGGGGTGGGCTATATACAAAAGCCTTGTGTCTTTTTTATAATTTTAAATTATCATGTTGGTTTATCAAGGTGCATCGAGGCTTTATGTTACTCGCAATTCACTAGTGCTATGGTTTTACAATAGCACCGGTCTTTTTTTAGAAATTAGAAATTGTTTATCGATACATTTTATACAATGCCCCGGGGCATTGTTATACGTTTACCGCATCGGGACGTCATTTTCTAATAGCACTGGTACATTTTACTGTATGAAGGAGTCAAGTGTTAGAAAATATTCAAGCATTGATGCGTTAGGGTATTTAGCGCACCGTGGTTTTTTATTTTTCAAAAAAAAAACTACAATGCACCATGATATATGCAGCTCAGGTGCATCTATTGATAAGAAAGCACTGGTGCACTTTAGTAATTTTGAAGCACCATCAAATAAAAATTCGTCTGCCCACCTCCGCTAGTGACCTCTACTACAAACAGATTTTTGGGCTATTTTTATAGGGGCTTTCGCAAAAAACTCTTCTAGAAGGTCTTTTCCTTGTAGTGATCTTAAACTGAAAGAATTTGAGTAGAATATCTTAACGATAGATATTAGTCCTCCAAGATCCTGGAAGGAAACTTATAGGAATATCCTTGAAACTGTGTGTTTTAGTAGAATTTTGTGTTGGAAGGAAGTGGATCAATCCTAAATTTGGTATTTCAAAGACAGATAATATTCCTTCAATATTCTTAAAACATAATTTTAAGATATCGTTCAAAACGATAATTTTCAGTGAAGCATAGTTAGAAGCTCAAACTTGGCAGTGTTCTTTATTAGAATTGTGTGTTTTAGAAGAATTTCGTTTTGAAGGGAAGAAAATCGATCTTGAATTTGATATTCCAAAGATGGATGGTATTCCTTTGAGATCCTCAAAAGGCACTTTTCAAACATACTTAAGCTCAACCTTGACATTATTCTTTATTAGAATTTTTTGTTAGAGGGAGGTAGGTCAATTCTGAAGTTGTAATTTGTTTATTTCAAATGTGTGAGGAGTAATTTTAATGGCATGAATTTATGATTATAGATTTAGGAGAGTGATTAGGTCTTTAGTTTCTAAATGGATTTTATTATCAACATGATATTATAGATAATAATTCTTTATTGTAACTAACATTGCAAAGAGGGTCATTTCAGTTAACTCTATTGACTCAATGAAGAGTGTGGGATGTAAAATTAATGGTCATTGTTGATGATAGGATGAAATTTACCATTTTGTTCATTTTGTGTTTATCTAAAAACATGTGCTTGACTTTGTTACTATTTTCACGGAGCTTAAATTTCCTTGGACTAGTAGTAAAATGCATATAGATTCGAAGGATCTAACCATTCTCCTGAACATTGATATAGGCGAATGCTTAGCTATTTTGAATCTAGATGCATTGGCATTACATAAGAGAGTAATTTCAGAGTAATTTTTAGGTAACGTTATTTAACCAATGGAGATTGTAGGATGTAAACTTAATAATGATGTTTGAATATAGGATGAGATTTTACCATTTTGTTTGAGTTGTGTTTATTTGAAAACATGTGCTTAGAATTTGTTATTGTTTTTCCAGAGCTTATATTGCTATGTAAAAGTAGTAAAATGCATATAGATTTGAAAGATGCAATCATTCTCCGAAATGAACAATAAAAAATTCATATCTTATAAATCAGGAATCATAAATTCATCCTATGTAATATATCTCCTAAATCAATAATCATAAATTCATCCCATTATGACCATTAACAGAAGAATGATTAGATTTTTCAAACTTACATGCATTCGATTCTAAATAATTGAGAATTATGACCATTTATTTAGGAATCTGATTAGATTTTTCGAATTTATATGCATTTTATTATGTTAATATATCTCCTAAATCAAAATTCATAAATTCATCCCATTATGAAAATTGATTTAGGACAATGACTATATCTTTCAAATCTATATATGCATTAAAAAAAAGTGTTACTCAAGGACTACGTTGCTTGACATGTACTTCCTTCAACTTAGAAGGCAAGTTTGAGGGGTATCTATTTGGTTAAATTCACCCAGGACTTGCAATTGGTATCATTCCTTTTTAACATGCCATTTGGGAGGGGCATACCACAGCGAAAATGGAATTGTGGTGGATGGCTTGACACTCCTTAACCTCACTAATGAACCAAGGCCATGTCATATAGATGCATCTTTTCCTTTTTCATGAACATGAACCATCTACATGTTATCACATGAACCATCTACATCTTATTGCAATGTCCGTATTTAATAACATAATTTTATAGATACTTTATATAAAGAAAAGTAAAGTAATTTAAATTGAAAAATTCTTATATTTTCACTTTAGTGAGAAAGATTGAGAGAATTCTTATTCCATTAATAGTTGCTTTCTAATTCAATGTATGAGGAATATTTGTAAATTTTTCAATGTTTAATATGGATTTGATATGTAATATTTTAGAAAATATTAATAATTAAAATAATTAAATGTATACATACATAAAAATATTATGAGGGGACATATTTGAATATTTTAATGTTGGGAATGTGAATTATAAATAAAATATTTCAATGTCAACTACATATTATACCATCCTAAATCTATATGATGGGACCAGCCCTGATCACTTACGGCATATAATTAATGTGTGATTGCATGGATGATTTTTATGGTTGATTGGTTTTATGGCGCGGTACTAGTGAGTTAATGTTGTGAGGACAATTGTCCTGTCCACGGGCTTCACTTCTCCCGCCTCTTCACTATGCCAAAGAAACCCTAACCTTTATCATTTTGTTGTTGTTTCGGTGCTCTGCTGCTTCGTCGAGGTGAGGTCTCTGCTATTGGGTTCTGTTTCATTTTATACTGTTACTAATTATTCTTGCTTGTTATGAACAATGCGCACTCTAGCGACTGTGACCTTGGTCCGCGGCTTCCTTCCTCCATTTGCAAGGGCTCGGCTCCTATGGTAAGTGAGCTCTCCTTAAACCCTCATCCCTATTTTCAATTTCTTTTTATGGTTCTATTTCTTGGATTCTTATGGCCTTGTTTGGTGGCCACTGTAGGTGAATGGCTGGGCTCACCAGCTGCTAGTCTCTTTCCCTGACACCTACGCTCCTATATCGGGTAGGGTCGTGCCTCGTCATTTCTCTGTCTATCTGTTTCGAAGTGTTTGTTGTTTGTAGTCTTTAATTGGTCTATTGTCGAGCGTTATGGCTTTGACTTCACTGTTTCATGGTTTTGTGTATTTATGCCTCCAGGCTGTTAAATTATGTCATGGCTCTGGTCCATGAGCTCCTCGATAGAATACCCTGCACATTGTTTCTGACCTGCGTCAAGCCACGAACTGTCCTCAATGGGATGGTTCTTCCACTTGATGAGGTACTGTAGGTACTCCTTTCTTCGACTCCGCCTAGCCACTTGTGTATCAAGGATTCCTTCGATCTCAAGTGGTTGAGCTAAAGGCATTTGTCTCATCCATGAACTACTCTCCTCCTGGGTATCCTGATTTTGTTGCGCCGAACTGTCCCCTTCAGGACTGGTAGTGTATGGGAATAAATCCGCCACATTAAATATGGGCGATATTCCTATACCTAGAGGCAATTGTAGCTCATAGGCATTTACAGAAAACTTACGCAGAATTTTGCAAGGTCCAATTTTCTTAAACTTTAACTTATTGTATTCGGCCTTAGGGAATCTTTCTCTACGCAGATGCACTAGGACTTGATCCCCTATGTTAAATTGTACCTCCTGTCTTTTTAGATCTCCTTTCTGTTTGTACCTTTGAATGTTGTCCTGTAATTTTGACTTCACCTGCTCATGTAGGTCGTTAATTACTCTTGTGAAATCTTCCCCGTCAGCACTCCTTCTTTCTAACTGTCCCAAATCTTGTAACTCATGCACTCCTCGAGGATGCATTCCATACAAGATCTGGAAAGGACTACTTCCCGTGCTTTGATTTGGTGAATCGTTGTAAGAAAATTCCGCTTGGGCAAGTACACGATCCCACATCCATGAATTTTCCCCAACTAGACTCCGTAGCAGGTTTCCTAAACTCTTGTTCACCACCTTCGTCTGCCCATCGGTCTGTGGGTGATAAGTGGAGCTAAAATTTAACTTTGTGTCCAGCTTTTTCCACAAGGTGTGCCAGAAATGTCCTGTGAATTTCACATCCCTGTCGGAAACAATGGACTTGGGTAAGCCGTGCAATCTGACAATTTCAGTGAAAAACAAGTGTGCTACATGGGTGGCATCACTGGTTTTCCTGCAAGGGATGAAGTGTGCCATCTTGGAGAAACGGTCCACCACCACCATGATGGAGTCAAAACCCCACTGTGTTTTTGGCAGACCCAAGACAAAGTCCAGACTGACTGAGTCCCATGGTCTGTTTGGAATAGGCAAGGGTGTATACAACCCCATGTTCTAACTGTTCCCTTTCGCCAACTGACACACTTTACACCTGGTTACATATCGTTGCACGTCTCTTCGCATCTTCGGCCAGTAGTAAAAATGAATGAGCTGATCCAAGGTCTTATCAATGCCGAAATTTCTAGCTAGACCTCCACTATGTTTTTCCCTGATGATATTCTCCCTCATCGAACATTCTGGAATACACAGTTGTCCTCCCTTGAATAGCAGCTCCTTCTATAAGTTATAGTCCAGCCATGGACTATTTTTCCTCAACAAGGGATTTTGGCAGGCTTCATAAGCCTCCTTGAAATCTGAGTCAGTTTGATACAAGTCCTTCAGGTGTTCAAAACCCAACACTTGTATCGTGCTCTCCTGTAAGAGTAAAACTCTTATGCTGAGTGAATCTGCTACCTTGTTGGCTAGACCATTGATATGCTTCAATACGAATATAAAACTCTGCAAGTACTCAACCCATTTTGCGTGTTTATGATTCAGCTTATGCTGCTGCATAACATACTGTAATGCAGAATTATCAAAAAACAAGACAAACTCATTACCCAACAAATAATGTCTCCAATGCTTGGATGACAACATAAAACTCCTTGTCGTAAGACGTGTATTTTTGCCTACTTTCATTTAATTTTTCACTGAAGTAAGCTATTGGTTTGTCTTCCTAGTTGAGTACAGCTCCAATGGCTATACCACTAGCATCACAATGAACTTGGAAAAGTTTGTTAAAATCAAGAAATCTCAAAATTGGCCTTTTAGTAATCTTCTTCTTCAATATCTAGAAACTTTTTTCTACAGCTTCAGCCCAATGGAAAGGCTGACTTGCCTTTTTAAAGGTATCCAACATGGGTGCACAGATTCCACTAAAATTCTTTATAAACTTGCGATAGAAACTTTCCAACCCGTGAAAACTCTGAACTTTGAACAGACTCTCAAGGGATGGCCAACTGATTATAGCTGCAACATTTTTTGGGTCCATTTTTAGCGCATTTTCTGAAATCACAAAACCGAAATAGACTAGTTCCTTCTGAAAGAAAGAACATTTTTTAAAATTTATCAGCAACTTATTTTGTTGTAACTTCTCCAAAACATATCTAACGTGTCAAAAATGTTTTTCCTTGGTCTTACTAAAAATCAGTTTATCGTCAAGATATACAATCACGAATTTTCCAATGAACCCCTTCAACATCTCATTCATTAGGCGCATTAAAGTGCTAGGGGCATTACTCAACCCAAATGGCATCACTAGCCATTCATACAGACCTTCATTGGTTTTGAAAGTTGTTTTCCATTCATCCCCTTCTCTTATTCTAATTTAGTGGTATCCGCTCTTTAGATCTATTTTCGAAAAATATGCTGCTCCACTCAAGCAGTCCATCATGTCATCCATTCGTGGCAATGGAAACTTGTACCTGATAGTAATTTTATTTATTTCTCTTGAATCAGTACACATCCACCACTTGCCTCCTTTCTTGGGAGCTAAAATTGTCGGAACTGCACAGGGACTTAAACTTTCCCATATCAATCCTTTGTCCAACAATTCCTGTACCTACTTCCTGATCTCTTCATTGTCCTTAGGACTCATCTGGTAAGCAGCTTTGTTTGGTAAACTAGATCTGGGGATGAAATCTATGTGATGATTGATACTTTTATTTGGTGGTAACTTATCCGGTAAATCATCCACCACAATGTCGTTGAATTCCTGTAAAAAATACTGGATTTCTTCAAGTAAGTCAGAAATTTCAGTATTCAATAGCACTGCTCTTGGTCTCCTTACAACGGCATACTTTATCTCATTATCTTCAATCTATTTTAAAAATTCTTTTCCCCCCATCAGCAGTGCTTTTGTCCCACTAGTCTCTATTGTTTCTTCTTCCTTGATGGGTACTAGTGTATGCTTAATCCCATCCTTGACAAACTTGTAGCAGTTTGTCTTTCTGTCATGAACAACTTTTCGGTCATACTGCCATGGTCTACCTAGCAGAATATGACACACATCCATAGGCATGATATCACAAGTCACCTTGTCCCTATACTTGCCAATATGGAATTCCACCTCACACTGCTCATCAACTAGCAGTTGATGTCCTTTCTGTAACCAAGACACCTTATAGGGAGTTGGGTGCTTTAACCTTTTCAAACCCAATTTCTCCACCATCTCTGTAGCAACCAGATTATCAGTGCTTCCATTGTCTATAATCAGTTTGCAGCATTTTCCATGTGACTTACACACAGTCCGGAATAATGCCTTTCTTTGGGTTTGGTCAGCTGTCTCCTTTGCCGGTTTCAGCAGTACCTTATTTAAGACTAAGGCCTCTCCTATCTCCGGTACATTCTCTACCTCTTGGGGTGGTGCCTCTGCTTCCTCTGTTTGAGCAACATATGCTCCTCTTTGTCTAGCTTGTTCACCTTCAGGACACTCAAAGGACCTGTGCCCCCACTTGTGGCACTTGTAACACTGGTAGGTAGCTCCTCTACCTCTGCCATTACCCCTTCCTCACTGGTATGGCCTTCCTCCCCTAGTGCTACCTTCCTTTTCTATTGTCCCTGAGGTCTTTGAATTTTTGCCTTCTTCACTGTTGTTGGTAGTCCTACCTCTACCAAAGGATTGTCCTTTCCCTCTGCCAGATCCATGTCCTCTTCTGGTGTTCTGCTTCCTAGTGATCTTTTCTTCTGCCTTCAAGGCACTCTAGTATGCTTCCTCTGTGGGTTTTGGAGAAAGAATACGTATCTCGTCTAATATCTCCAGCCTTAGGCCATTTACAAACCTTGTTATTTTTTGTAGGGTGTCTTCATCATAACCTACTCTCAGATTCACCCGATAAAATTCTTCGGTATATTATTCCACAGTCATTCCTCTTTGTTTCAAATTTTGCACCTGTTGATACAGAGAAATCTGGTAATCTTTGGGCAAAAACTTACCCTTCATTTTGGTGACCATTCTGGTCCACTTTTTAATGGGTGGCTTATTTGATCTTCTCCTCTCTGCTTGGACATTGTCCCACCATAAGGCCACATGTCCTTTCAACATGGTGGCAGCGAATTTAACTTTTCTATCTTCGCTGATCTCCTCACATTCAAAGTATTTGTCTAACTCACTGATCTAGTCCAACAGCACTTCTGTGGAAAAACTACCATCATAGTTTGAAATATCAAGCTTTGGCTTGCTGCTAACCAATAAAACCGACCTTAAAAATTTGATTTCAGGTCCTTCCTCATCTGATCCATTAGTTGTAACTGCAGCTTCTTCCTCACTGTCATCCCCTCCTTCCGAATCCTTCTCCTTCCTACTTCTACTGCTGCCAAACGGGCACTCAAGATCCTAATCTCTTCTCTCAATCCTTCATCTGCTACTCTTCGAATAGCTCTACCACAACCTCTTCTTCCGACTTCCATTTTCTAAAAAAAAAAAATTAACCCTAACCTGCTCTGATATGAAAATTGATGGGACTAGCCCTAATCACTTACGACATATAATTAATGTATGATTGCGTGGATGATTTTTATGGTTGATTGGTTTTATGGCACGGTACTGGTGAGTTGATGTTGTGAGGACAACTTTCCTGTCCACGGGCTTTGCTTCTCTTTCCTCTTCACTATGCCAAAGAAACCCTAACCTTTGTCATTTTGTTGTTGTTCTGGTGCTCTGCTACTCCATCAAGGTGAGGTCTTTGATAATGGGTTCTGCTTCATTTTCTACTGTTACTAATTCTTCTCGCTCCTTGTGAACAGTGGGCACTCTGGTGACTGTGACCTTGGTCCGCGGCTTCCTTCCTCCGTTTGCAAGGGCTCGGCTCCTCTAGTAAGTGAGCTCTCCTTAAACCCTCGTCCCTGTTTTCAATTTCTTTTTATGGTTCTATTTCTTGGATTCTTATGGCCTTGTTTGGTGGCCACTGCAGGTGAATGACTAGGCTCACCAGCCACTGGTCTCTTGCCTTGACACCTACTCTCCTGTATCAGGTAGGGTCGTGCCTCATCGTTTCTCTGTCTGTCTGTTTCGAAGTGTTTGCTGTTTGTAGTCTTTACTTGGTCTGTTGTTGAGGGTTGTGGCTTCGGCCTCACTGTTTCATGGTTCTGTGTATTTATGCCTCTGGGTTGTTAACTTATGAAATTGTAATTATGTCGGCTCTGTGGTTAACTTATGAACTCTTAGTTATAATCTGCACTATTATGGATGACCTCTGTTTCATTGTTCGGTCTCGTAGCTTGTCTGTGACTTTATATTTGTATCTTGTACTGTAAATTTTTTTTGATATCTATCTATACACGGAGATTTTGAAAAGAAAATAGTAAATGTGAATGATACAAGTTTGTTGGTAACTGTAGATGCTTGTTTATTTCTTTGTTGGTAATTGTACTCGACTCTTCTGCAAACCCTCTCTGTTGATTTATGGAACTCGACCGCGTTTTCTTCTTACCTCTGTGATAATTTCTCACTCTTTGTCACTGTTATGAAATGGCTAGATGAACTTAATTAATTAAGTTTGGAGGAAAAAAAAGAAATAACTTTAGGCTGCAATATATGGACTCAGATTTTCTTGCTTCTCAAAATGATTGCGTGCTTCTTTTTATTCAATACCACATTTTAGTTATTCATTGATAACTGTTCATCTTTGTCTATATTCTAAAGTTAATTTGAAACAATAAATTAAAAATAAAAAGAACAGTAAATAAAAATAAACAGTGGGTTGGGACAGCCTTAAACTTAGTGTAAAGTCCTAAATGTTGTTAACTAGAAATTTAAATGGAACTTAGAAAAACTAACTGAAACTCTTTCCGGTCTACAAGGACAAATACTCCAGCCATGACCTCCCTTAGCTAGATGCTCCTGCATCACCATATCAGCCTATTATATCAGCCTAATTTTACAATCATAGTTTCAACCATACTAAACCTTGTAATTTATAAAAATATATTTGAATTTTTTAAGTAAGTTTTTTTGCATGCAATTTCATATATAAAAGTTTGATATAAGTTCGAAAGCCAAAAAATGTAGACGCAAATACAAAGCCACTACTTTGAGAGGCTATTCTCCATAGTGGGAGAGGCAGAAGCAAAGGTAGCTAGAGAGGAAACATAGTAATCAAAGGCAACATAGAAAGAAAGGGTGGAGGAAGCAAATCCCGCATATTGAAATGCCCAGCATACTAAGAGAAGTCATGCCCAGTATAGTGAGAGCCCTATCTAGCATCTGTCGTCTGAGTGTGAATGTTATGAAACCAGCTCAGAAAAGATATAAAAGATAGATCAACGCCTTAGAATTCAGCCTCTTCGAGGGGGCAACCTCCTTTACATTACATAAATGAACAATTCTTGGATGATACAAATGAAAAGGCCTCCTTTCTATATATAGGAGTCTAAGGGGTCATAATATAATCAGAGCTGACATAACAATAAGAATGTAAGGGTACAATATTAACAATAGTGGGCATCTATGGGGCACAATAGTAACAATATGGGGACTACATGGGTACAACAATATAATAAGGGGGTTGTACTAATAACAATAAGGGGTTACACTAGTAGTATAGGGGCCTAACAGTGAAATCCATATCGAGAGCCATATGTTGCATGAGTGATGAGAGACATGCCCAACGTACCAATAGTCATGCCCATCATGCTAAAGAAGACCGGAGCCATGCCTAGTAGCATCATGCCACAAAAAGTCACTATGTCCAGCAGCTAAATGAGCCAAACAGGAACCATGCTACCTAGCAACGTAGTAGCATAAAAACAAGTTAAGCGACTCGTCCAAGTGTTGATAATGTGATAGCTGCATAGGAGATTAGAAATCGTTTGGATTGTGAGTAGCTATAGGTTCATACTAGTCTAGACTAGTAGCTTCTAAGCATGAATATGATTAGCCCAGAAGCATAATTGTAACTAAACGTCTTGGAGCATCAAGGTATGCAATAATTGAGCTTTACAAAACTACACAGATAGAAACAATGGCATTAGAACTATAATTTGCTACTATAGAATGAGACTTTTCATCTTCCTCTCCTTAGTTCTGATTTTTTTGCTATAGATGAATGAACTTTTGCGATCGGTAAATTATCTCTCCTTATCTTTCATGCTCTCCTTGCCTTTGATGAACTAGCCTATGCCATTGAGAAATATAAGGGAGCCTTCTTTTACATTGACATCAATGAATAAACTCCCCTAACCGGCGGAGCCACTTTGTGCCACAACCGCCCCTATTGAGCTCTTCCTATCAAAATTTGGATCTGCGTTTGAATCGCGCACAAACCTCACCTGAATTTGTGTGGTCCTCTAAAGCCATAACCTTTCCTGCTACTAGATTTATAGAGGTGTATTGAATTTATAGCACTATTATAGTTTTAGGCTCTTTTATGGGGTTTGTGACCTTTACTATTTTGTTCATGGTACTGGTCGCCTTAGAGGTTGTCTCTTGAAGTGACTTAAGCTTGACCTTCCCTCCCTTATTAGAGAGTCTAGGTCCTTAGGTTGGGATGATCTTTCTGATTGTTTTCACTGGCCTGGTTGGCTATCTGCATGATTTCATCTACCAACGAGGTTCGAGTCTCTATATTGGTTGGGATTTCTAGTAGTTGGATCCTCGATCACTGACTTAGCCTCCTTACCTTAACAGGGTAGGTGCCTTATGGCTCCTAGATATGCCCAACCACTAGATGCACTTCGTTTGAATTTGATTATCTATGGAATGCTTTCCCCATGCTACTTGATAGGCAGATCAGCCGTTGTACATGATTTTTCCTTTTTTTACCTTCTTTGTCTCTTTCGCTTGGTTAGATTGGCCTATCTTTTGCTTGTATCCCAGCCAGTCATTATTTGTTAGTATGAACCATGCCCATATAGATGAACCACCTTCTTAGGCACATGGGAAAGAGAACAGGTAACGTCGAACAACTGGGCTTGGTGCTATTGGGAATGACCCTCATAAAACCTCCTGGGCAGGGTGGAAAAAGCAGTAACAACAACCACCGACTGTGAAAGATTCATGGGTAGAGAGTTGTGAATAAGGCCTGTTCTTCTCCTTCCTCTATATGGGGATCACCTCAGAAAAGTGAAACGTATAGATGCGAGTATCGTATGTTTAAACGTAGAGATACAACACGTAGAAATGCTAGTAGCAGAAGTTGTCATCTTGCCCAACCAAAGCTATTCTATCTCTATTGTGGAAATAAAGAAATATGGAATGGAATAATTACTTGACATTGAGCAGATTGGGACCCTCACCTGATACACTTGACCATGGAGAAGGAGTTAGGGAAATTGGGGTGCACCTCACACTTGGGACTACATCTGCGTTCCCTCCGCTCATATGCTTATGGATATGTAGTATGTCTGTTGAATAATCAAATGAAACTATGGCTAGTGATAAGCAGGCTTAGATAAATCTAATTAGTAGTCTCTTAAGCAAATAAGCAAGAGGTTGTATCCATTCTTTGAAATAAACCTTACTTAACCGAGCATAAGTGAAGAAGAAGCTATAAAGTGAATAAGACTTAGTCCCCTTCACCTCTCCCTGTGCTAGACTAGCAATGTTTCCTTTGAAAGAGGTAATGTATTCCCTCCCATTATAGGTTGTTCCACTAAATCTATTAGTATGGAAAAGTGAAACGTAGATATGCACAATAATATCATATATTATCGATGTATTATTTCTTGATCTGCACTAGCTATAGGTTGTGTCCTAGGATGCGTAAGCAGGCTCGACCTCTCCCCCTGCGAAGGGTGTGAGCCCTGAGCCGGCGAAGGCACTTTGTACTGTAGTTGCCCCTATTGAGCTCTTTCTATCAGAATTTGGATCTGCATTTGAATCACGTGCAAACCTTGCCTGAATTTGCATAGTCCTGAAAGGGCCAAGATTTTGATTCTGAATGGAAGCCTTCCTCCTTTCTAGTTAGTCATTTACCCTTTCAAGACCTAAAGTCATAACCTTTTCTACTACTAGATTTATAGTTGTGTATAGAATTTATCACACTGTTATAGTTTTAGGCTCTTTTATGGGGCTTGTGACCTTTACCGTTTTATTTGTGGTCCTAGTTGCCTTCGAGGTTGTCTCCTGGAGTGCCTTAGGCTTGACCTGCCCTCTCTTATTAGAGAGTCTAGGTCCTTAGGTTGGGATGAACTTTCTGGTTGTTTTCCCTTGCCTGGTTGGTTGTTTGCCTGATTGTGTCTACCAATAAGGTTCCAGTCTCTAGGTTGGTTGGGATTTCTAGTAGTTGGACCCCAATCGAGGACTCATCCTCTGTAGCTTAATGGGGTAGGTGTCTTATGGCTCCTAGATATGTCCAACCGCTAGACGCACTTCTTTTGAATATGATTATCTACGGAATGATTTCCCCATGCTACTTGATAGGCAGATCAGCCATCAGACATAATTTTTCCTTTTTCCGACCCTTTTTGTGTCTTTCGCTTGGTTAGATTGGCCTATCTACATAATCTATAATAAATATTATTTTATAGAAATAAACATCATGATGATAACCATCTAACAATCATAAACATCATCTAATATACACATTTGAATTCACTACCATCATCTAATTATATACACCTCTAGCAAATATAAACATCATTAGCTAGCACACAAATCTAATAATCTAACATAGCATCATCATTATAATCACATCTAACAAAACACAAACATTCTAATCTAACACCATCACCACACGCATCCTCAAATTAATGTAAATCTCATGTCAAATAACTTCTATTACATACACATCTATTTGTAAGCACATTAAATTAACATATCTAACATGACCTAACAATATACACATCAACACCAACATATAAATTATGTACATAAACATGAACAAAAAAAATCCACCTTATATATATATATAGACACACACACACAAAAACAAGTCAACTAAGTGCAATCAAATATCTAACAAAACAAACGTAGTGCCAGGCTGGTCTGTGATAGAAGATTATGGATTGTGAACTACCACATGATCAACGTATTTTCAGCTTAGCTGAGGAGGAGAAGGAGGTGGTTGGTCTGCATGAGTAGAAGATAATGGATGGTCAACTACATTTTCACCCTTAACGTGATCTAGCGAACTCAAAGGTGGAGGAGGAGGTAGATGGCCTACTCTGTTAGGAGAAACATGAAGCACATCCTCTAGCTATGGCATCTCATCATCGGGGGACTAAGGAGGTGTACTACCAGATGGATCACCAACACCCTGATGGCTACGATTCGAGGGGGCAGTACTACCAGAAGCATCATGCTCGCCACCCTAGTCATCATGATCATGATCATCACCCTGATCATCATCATCGCCACCCTCATCACCCTGATCATCATCATCGCCACCCTCATCATCATGATCATGATCATCACCCTAATCATCGTCATCACTACCCTCATCTAATGTACTTTTTGTTGCATCATGATGCTGACCTGCATCCCTCATCGTTATTACTACCTTACTAGCTCTGATGATATGTCGCATAAGAGACATCATCTCCTACAAACAGTCCTTTTACAAACCCATGAAACTAGGATCTATAGTGATATCCTGAGCCCTCGCGGGGCGGACTCCCACATCGAACAAAACTCTAGCTAATTTTTTGCAATAGTCCATCTGAACTCGCAGACTAGGCCTATGGCGCCAGACGCCCATGCCACCCTGATGATGTGCCTCACCCTCTTGGGCCTCGCTCATCTCCTCATCTCCTCCAACATCTAGTGGGGGAGGAGGCATGTCCCCATCAAATGTGTCGATGTCTACAAAATATATAGTACATAAAAATAATTAGAAATTTTCATTAAACAATTTAATAAAACAAGTTAAAGAACGTGCTAGAATAAATTTTATTCTAATTCATTAAAATTGCAAGAAAATGAAAGTAGATTAATTTAAATAAAACATTAATATTACCTCTATCATCTGGAGGCTCAGTTGCTACGAAGAAGATAATGAGACACCATCTCCAATCAATCCCCACGTATAGAAATGCCAATGTGACAAACGCATGGTCATCCTCACTGCCCTGTAGCACCAGTGCCTCGGGAGAAATTATGGTTGGAAACTCCGGCAAGCCCCTCTTGGAAATCATTTTCCCCCACATGTGCATCTAGAACTTAGTGATTAGCCTAGGAGGAAACGGTCAAATGTAGGCCTCGTCTCTAGAAACCTCTCAAAAAATAAACCAAAAAGATTGGAAGCGAAAGGCAAGATCTCCCTCCCATGTATCAATGCACGGCATCTATCTAAAGCCATGCAGAACTACATAAAAAATGGTAGACCATCTGATGCAACGTGTCATCTGCATCAAAGAATCAACATAATACAAAAGAGGGAAACTAATGTGTTTCCCATAACTACTACAGTGTGAAATTGTTGTGACTAATAATGGGAGGTACCTAACCTCCTCTGTAGCAAAAGAAGAAATCTTTAGTTGTCCACCACGGACCTAAAATTATGATGGACGGGTTACATGAGACCTAACATATATCTGATTGTATGCAAGCAAACTCTCAGCTGCAACACCATGGGGGACATCAGGGAACTGGGGAAAATCCTCCCTCTCCTAAATAAGTCGATGATAAAGTATATGTCCTCCTCAGTGGGCCTATACCATGTTGTAGGACCGACACAAAAAGCCTTATCCTGGGCACTCCATATGTGGATCAAATGCATCAATAAAACAGAGTGCACCTTCAGGGATGTAACCTCCTCATAGTAATAGAGGAGGCCTACATTCCTTAAGAGTGCTTGGGTCACTGCAGTAATAAGGAGAGGGTATAAATCTCTCTCCCTCTCTCTGGCCTACCATGTTTAGACCATATTGTATGGGTCTGTTTGTTTCTCATGCTCCTGCTACTGCTGACGCATTTGTTACATGATTGACATATAAAATACATCAACCTCATACATAAAATACATTTTTTTAATTAAATGAAACATGTATTTATAAATATGGAAACATAACTTTCAATTAAAAAAAAATTACCAATGTGCACAAAACACAATCATGCACCAGCGCCAGTGCTCTTTCAGTTATAAACACACCTCTATCAATGCACACATAAATATGATGCATCGTTGTTGGTTCACAAATTGAAATTTTTATAGCGGTGCGATACACTTGTGCACTGGTGCACCCGTATAACCTTTTCACATCGGTATGGAACGTTTAGGTTATCGAACACACCAAGCTATGGCTATATGTTTAAATATCAATTTTATGGTGTGTTTTGAAAATATAAATGCACCAGGCGTGACGCACTGACATACAATTTGTCTCATCAATATTGGTGTGTTTTAGTTTACAAAATGCAGTGCAACAATGACAATGTGTTCTGTTCACACACTGAATTGTAGTGCATCCTGTAAATTTATAGGGCAAACCACTATCGGTGCGAGCCGAATGTATCAAACGCATAGCGCAGTGAAAAAAAATTGAAAAACATTGGAAAATTTAGCCTAATTTACAATTCTAATATACTAAAAAATTGAATTACAAAGAAACATAGACATTATCTAGACAATTTGTCGTCGAGGAGGCATTCTTGACACGTAATGGAGAAAAATAAATTTTAGGATGGTTTGAAAACTTTGAAAACTCAAACAGTGAGCATGGTATGGAAGGATGGTGAGCAAGAGAGTTTCAACGTCAAGGCGCATGCATGTGGAAAGAGTGGCACTCATGCTTCAGAGCTCTCCCGCGCGATAGATTGTAAAAATGAAAATTATGGTCGGGAGGGTTTTTTGATTGAACCCTCCTCCCGATGTGTTTCTCCAAACGCACGAGCGTGGAAAATTTCCAAAATCACCGCATATTTTTAATTCAAACAAATACCACGGTGCTTTTCTTGAGACGCGTCGGAGCATTCATCTATAGATATCACACCGGTGTTGTGTTTCTACTATAGCACATTTATTTTTTTAAATTTAAAAACCGACTAGCGGTGCTCTTTAGAAGATGCCCCGGGGCATTTTGTTAATATTTTTGCATCATACTTTCATTGGAAAATAGCACCACATTTCTCTTAAATATAAAACTATAGCAGTGCTGATTACTAGTATGCACTAGGACGTTTTACTATGTGAAGGGCATCGGTGCTATCAACTGTTCAATCATCGGTTAGTTATGTTATTTAGTGCACTGTGTTTTTTTTTTTTTTTTTTTTAAAAATAAATTTTCAATGGTGCATTGCATTATTTACAACACTAGTGCTTGTATCAATAGTAAATCATCGGTGCGGTTGTATATTTTAGATGCACCATTCAAAAACCATCTGCTAAAACATCTGCCTGCCCACCTCCGTTACGAATGAATTTTTTGGCTATTTTTATAGGGGCTTCCACAAAAACCTCCGAGATAAGGTATTTTCCTTGTAGTGATATATGATTCATGAAGGATATTTACAAAAATATAAACTAACTCACAATCATGGGGTGTACTAGTGTTAGTAGAAATCAACATACTAATATCAATTCATCTTCAAAACCATCTAGTATCTGAACTTAAACAATGAAGGGCGATGAAGTGTTTTACATCATTAGAAGAGTTCTCTTTATGTTGGCTTTAGGAATTACATTTATATCTATTTCTGCAAGTTTTAAATATTGGTTTATCTTGTTATAGTGATCATCATGGTAAAAATTGAGCCAAATTGTTAGTAACACCTTCCATAACCCATAAGAACTCAATGTTAGAATAATTAAGAATAGCATATACAATTCTTTGTTAGAATGATTATTAACGTTTTCATCCATATAATATTACCTTTCATATACATGCTATCCTAACTATTCTAATTATTTGGAAACTTCACATTAGCAATTCTTTGTTAGAATTATTATTCAACCAATTCAAAGTATAGTAATAGTGAAGTGAAGAGAAAAAACAAAAACAAAAACAAGAAATTTCAAAGTGCAACATAGCTTGCAAAAATTGAACACATCCACTATCTTGTTCTAAACTCGTTTCAAATTCTCTCTTGTAATAAAAAATGCTTACAATTACTTTTACACATTGTGAGGAAGATAACTCAAACCCAACTGATCTGTTGAGATCTTTGATTATTAGAGAAATGAAAATCAAATCCTAGATGCACTCTAACACCCCTAAATACATGTTAAACAAGTAAATTTTCATCCATTGGTTAATTATATGAGATGGAGGAGGTCATGGGTGCATAATGAATTTATAAAAATCCCTCTACATGTGTATGTACCCAAAAATATTCCTACCTATGAAAAAACAACAAACAAGCATGTATTAATGATGCACCTGCATTAGAATACCAAGGAAAAAAAGACTTATTCATGGGTTCTTGTCTATGAGTTCATGAATGTTGCTACTATGCTTTGATATGTTTGAAGTTGTCACCCATGTAGAATTTTTAAGTGGAAGGTCCTTTCTCAGCAATTGCCACTATAAAATCAGGCATTTATATTTAAAAGGATCACTTGCAACATTGGAATTATTTTTAGTTTAGCCTATGTATCACTGTCTAGCGTGATGACTCATCCTTTGCACTAGCCTAATATAAAAAAGATTGAACGTTATGTTTCCTAGAAACATACTTGGGAGTCACAAACTACTTCACTTGTTATATGGCATTTGAAAAATTGAATGCTTTCACATGTTGGGAAAGGTTTGCCTTTAACATTGCCATATGATTCAATCAAGCACAAACATGAAGAAAATCCTATTGCAATCCATTCAATAGTATTTGAAACATCAAGATATCCCACCATGAACCCATTTCCAAGATAAAAGCTACTCAATTTGTCCTTTCTTTTTGAGGTTATGTACCGATTTGAAGCTATCGAAGAGAAGAATTCTCTAAATTGTTAATGCTACTAAAGTTATTGTGGGAACTTGGAAGCAAATTAAAATAAAAAATAATATAATCCTCCCTATGATTCTATACAAGATATCTTGGTGTTATAATTCTAATAAATTTCTCCTCTAAAGGTTGAAAAATTGGGTCATCAACAATTCCCAAACAAACTTGTTTCAATAGGAGAGAGGCCAGAAAATTCAGATGTTGGAATACCCATTCCATTTTCCTTAGCACATACCATAGTTTCCAATTCTTGATCATGGATGGGATTAGCCTTTTCCATCTTAGTTAGCCCAAGCAAAGAGCCTAAAACATGGACATGGTTATTATTATAATTTTCTTTCTTCTTTAATTTCACTACACCATTCCCTCTACCATCATGCAAATTGCTAACGTTTTCATAGCATCATGACTTGAAAGACATTTCCACTTTTCCCTATTCAAAAATTATTTTCTATCAACCAAATATCGTCCTTCATGTTGCATTTAGTTGGAAAGTCATGAGTTTATGTATTTATCTAAAGTTCATTTCCTCCAAATAAGCAACAACATGTTCCAAACCAATTATCATCATCGTCACACTAGTTGACAGATGGTAATTCCTTGGTTCACTTCTTTGCCTTACGAAAAGTTTGTGAAAAGCTCATGACAACATATTCTAGACTGAAAAGTCTTATATTTTCTTTAGATTATGACAATCAGGTCTCTTTTTGACATCAACACGAAACTTCCAACATTTAAAAAGTTATATGCAATATTGATTGTAAGAACGTAACTATTTTGTTCTTTGCGACTTGATTTGTCTCACAGTAAAGACAATTCTCTTTCTGTAAGCTTATTTTTAATAACATATTACTATTTTTATGTTAATTGAGACTTGAAGGAGTCTCTGGATAGCAATGACCATAAAGAATTTCGGTATGTTGAAGGAGCTAAAAACATAATAGATGGCATTGGTCATAGGAGCAACATGTGAGGGAGAAATTGTGGTTTCCAATTCCAAGAGCACCTTGGAATGTCCTTTCATATCAAACAAGCAAATAATTGCTTTACTGGGCATATTATATAACTCGGATCTTTAAACTTTAAAAATCCATAAATAAACACATTCTTCTGAAATTGAAGTTCGTAAAGTCTACTGGGAAACTCTTCCTAAGGTAAATCATCAATATTGTAGTAGAGTTTCATAATCAACAAAACTACATTTTGATTCACAATGACTACAAACAAAATTTTCGAAAAACGTCTTTCTTTTATGAACTATTGAAGCTTAGGTGTCAAATATAATTGCATGCTTCCAAATATTAATAGAAATATGGTTTATGAATATTGATATATTTATGGTTTCTATTATTATTTCTAAATTCCAAGTTTGTTAAAAAAAAAAATCACACAATATTTCCATGTGTTTTTTTGTGAATATTATGTTTCCATGAACAAGGAACACCCCGCGTACTCAAAATATTGCAAAGCTTTTCATTACATTGAAGTACAAAAATATATGTATCAAGAATTGCTTATTGTATCTCAAAAATTCTTGCAAACAACATAAATGACATAAGGAGCTATGCCACAAAATTGTTTCTTCAAACTAAGAGTACAAAATAGAATAATGGGCACCATGAAGCTTGGAGATAAATTTAATTGAGTAGGTGCCTCATTTCCTACTTTTTAAAGATGATGAACCATTTTTGGATTTTAGGAGAGCCATCTCAACCAATATATCAATCCTTTTGCAAAGGACTATTGTATATAAAATGCATATTCATTTGTTACCTTTTCACAAATATGTTAATGTAAGCTTTATTAAAAGGCATGCCTAAGTCAGTTTTCCCATCCATAGAGCTTTTCACAAGTACTTCCACAACATTCATTGATACAAAAAAATTATTTGTAATTCAATTTTTTCTCATCTTCACAATAGCTTACAGATAAAATTTGTTTCTCCCAAGTGCCAATGATATCTTTAGCTAAAGTATACCTTGTAATTTCCATGTTCAGAATTTATTTCATGACATTTTAAAAACACCAAAGAAATTGAATTCCTATTATATGTAGCTTGTGACTCTTTAGAAGATATATAGAAACTCAAATTTCAATTGTATTTCAATGTTCATATATTTCGCATGATTATTGCCTTCCACATTCCCACACTCCTCCTATTGACGTTCCTTTGCACTTCTTGGTGCAATTGCTAGTATTATCTGTTTAAAGGCTCATTTTAGATCTCTAAATTACCCTAATTGACTTTATCAAAACAAAAATACATCCACACAAGAATAGAGAGAGGAATGTAGAGAGAACCCTATGGTGGATAACACCATAAAATGCTCCTTATCTAATACCTTAATAAAGGGAATAAACACAATTTTTCTCATTGTGAGTCAACTCAAAAGTATGCAAAGTGAGTACTTTTCGGATGTGAAATCTTATTATGCATCGAACGAGTGCCCACACTTGAAATTTTATTAAACCTATAAGGAAATAAATAAAAAATGCAATATAAAAATAGTTTATTATTTTATTTTTATTTTATTTTTAAATCACAACTATTATTTTATTATTTTTTTCAGAGGCCCGTTTTGTACCACAAAATTTCCTTAATAGAATTTCTAAATTCCAAAATACATATACACAAGAATATACATGAGAATGTAGAGATAACCTTTAAGGTAGGATAACGTAATAAAATACTCCTTATCTAATACATTGTGTTGTAACGGTTGCAACACCCTCCAAAATTTTGGCTTGCACTCAAATTTTGGAGCCTTCTTTGGTATTTCCCTTGATTGTTGCAAACACATAAGCTCATTTCATGAGCTTTCCTAAATTTCTTTGAACCCTTTTGCCTGTTGGATCAGTTGTTGTCTTTTGGTAGGTTTGACTATTTTTCCATGCTTACAGACCTTTTCTGGTGGTTTCAAAGGTTAGTTTTTCTGTATACGAGTTGTCCTAGCCATGTAAACACATGTCGCACTCATACACAAAGTTTTCAGCATTGTCGCACAAGTGTCAACAAGGTCATGCTAAAGTATATCTCGAGTATCGCACTTGTCACTTCTTGTCATGAGATAGTCACACAAAGGGTAATGTTTTGTCTTGTTGTTTGGTGGTCTATGTTGTCATGTCGTTGAAGTATGCTAAGTGCGTGATCAAATTTCAAGCTCAACATGAGTCTATCATTCCTCCCGCACTTAGGAATTTTTTTCTAAAAATATTTCTGACCGGGAAATCCTCCCAGTGTCAATTGTACTGCGAACTTTGCACTTTCAATCCTTAAGCCTTTTCCCTTTCCTGTTGGAACCCCATAATGCGTAGAGAACCCAGCCTCCCTTGGCCTCCAAAACTGCACAGAGGTGTCCTCAAGTGTCCTCCCTCAACCGAAGCTCACTAACCTCAAGAAATACGTAGTTTTTCATTCAGGTCTCTCTGCTACCCAATCCCCCTTGCCTCTAAAAATTGCGCAGAATTGGCCCCCAGGGCCTCATCCCACATCACCCACTACTGTCTTGAACTGCATAATCCTGACTCCCAGTGGCCATTGCGCAATTACTTTCACCAGTAGGGACTGTGCTAAAAGGCCCCTTAATCAAGCCTTAGCTGCACTCTTCGTAGTTTTAGTGATCAACCTCTCTTCGTGTCACCTGGAACTGCGCAATGCGCAGTTATTGCGCCCTCTCTCCCATCATGTCGCCTGTCCCAAACTCACTTCATGGATAATAGTGCATCATCATAGGAAAGGGAATTTTCGGATTGATGTCATCCCGTCATGAGTGAATTGCAGGAACAGGTACACTGTCAAGTCATGGCGAGATAATGAAGAAGGAGGGAAGCATGCCTAAAGACTCACTTGTAGTTAAACAAATGAATGGACCTACCAAGAGCAAGCAAAAGGAACACAAGTGTGCAACCAACTTCCAAGACCAAAGATCATTGAAGACCCTGCATCATTAAGCTATGCGGAGGAGAAGAGAAATCATATCCAAGAACACAACTATCACTCAGCAGCGATAACAGCTTGACATTGCCACAACATCAAGCCAATCCATGTCAGCAATGTCATGTCAATTCATGTCATGAGTTGTCATATGCCACATCACTATTGTGGGCCATGTATTTTGTAAATAAAATGTATTATAAAGTGGAATTTCAATGGACACATATGAATATGAGAATTCATGAAAGTTGCAAAGTCATAGGAAGTTGAACAGTCATGAGGGTAGTCAAAGAGTCACAGGGCAAGCATCACCCCTTGGTTATATATACGCCCCCATTGTATGAGCAAATGACTTTTCACCTTGGCTCCTCCCGCCAGGAGTTAGAGAGATCAATGAGTTCTTTGAGGAGAAAGGAGTGGCTCCACTGTCCCACTACTGGGGCTAGTGATGTACAATGTAAATATGTGTCTTGGAAGTTTTTCTTAATTACAGAAGCCTTTTAAGGCCAACACAGTCTTCATGCATGACTTATGAATATTTGTAAGACTATTATGTGAACATTTGTATTTCATGTTTTCTTTCACATGTACTAAGATAGTTGAAATATTTCATTTATTTTAGTGCTTATCTTGTTGGGAATGTGTTGTAATGGTTTTTATTGTTGTCTCATCCTTGTAGACTATTCAATGGGATACTAGACAGACCATTCTTTGATTATCAGTTATAACGACTGTCACATACCTTATGGACTATTCAGTTGGATGTTAGATGGATCTTCGCTTGTTCATTGATTGTAGCGACGGTCGCCTCCGCTATGGACTATTGCATTGGATGTTGGACAGGTCCTTCTGGTTAATGTGTGTCTCTTCCTGGGTGGTACAATTACCTCTGACTTAGAGGCTCATGTTTCTCACATTTTGCAATAAGAGAAGCTAGACACGGATGTGTTGCACACTCACCTTGATTTTTGAAGATATCATTGCATCACTCTCTTGTGCTGATAGCTAGAGCCAAGGCAAATCTTTAACTGTTTTGGAATTGAGCCATTATACAGGATGGGACTCCTACACCAAACAGTGTGAGCTCTGATTGGGACTTCATATCGGGGAGATCCCTTAAATGTTGGTGGGTCCAGCACCATCAATACCTTAATAAAGAGAAAAAATCATGTGAAAATATAATCCACATGGTTGCTAAAAATGGATTATGGATATGGCAAGAATACTACCACTTGAGAATATGCAATCTAAATGCTAGTGGTCAAACCTTGCTATTCACTTCCCTCAATGATTTTCTCTACATAAAGTGGAGTAGATTTATCAAACATAAGGTGAAAGTAGTTGTCTTCCCATGAAAGACAATTATATATGTACCATTCATCACAAGTTCAAGAAATATTCTTCCACTTTTCACCCACTAGAATGCTCTAATACCACTTGCCATAAACCTTGATAAATAAAAATATAAAAGATAAACTCCTGACTTTATAAATATAAAAATGCATCCACAGAAGAATAGACAAAAAAAAGTATGGATAACTCTCATGGTAGGGTAACACCATAAATTAAACTCTATGGAAGTGATCAATCCATAAGTCATTCTTACTACAATACAATACTCAATAGCCAACATATATCAATACAATGGTACTCGTGTATTATGCTTTCACATAAGTATACTTTGGGCTTTATGCCAAGTGGGTTTATTCAATGATTTATGGCCATGTTACATAAATTATTTCTCATGAGTACCTACTTAGGTACCCCATATTATCTTCCCTAGTTACATTACATTACATCTCCCTTTGCATGTTTTCTCTTGAAAACATGAGTGGAAACCATATAACGTGATATGTTAAGTAATGTAGTGAACTAGTA
Source organism: Pinus tabuliformis (assembly GCA_031772625.1). NCBI lineage: Eukaryota > Viridiplantae > Streptophyta > Pinopsida > Pinales > Pinaceae > Pinus > Pinus tabuliformis. The sequence goes on from CM062817.1 coordinate 635,828,180, forward strand.
CCAAGCACAAACTTCCATCCATCCTAGTGAAGTCTGGACATGGGGTCCAACTTTTTCCATACCACGTCAATCTTGATTCTAGTTGCTCCTTTACTTCTTTGTTATTGTCATGATACTCTAATAATTCCATTCATTGCTTTTTTTCCATCACATGCATCTATATTTTGTACCTTTCTAGTTCCATGTTGGTCCATAGTAAGTTTATTGATGTCCATGGGGATGGTGTGGGTGGTGATATGCAATGACCTTAGCCATTGATTCTTTTTCTTTGACTCTCAACAATGTTTCCTTTCACTCATGTAGCTCATTAGATTAGTCTTCATATTTATGCCCTTTTTGGGGATTTCCCTGAAGTGCTTATGTAGACTCTTATTTTGATTTAACCTCAATATCTTATTCTGATTATTTGTAATTAGTTTCTCCACAATCATGGCTTCTTCTACCTCCTCGAGCCCTTCTCATTTAGTATGATAAATATCTTGTATTGTGATTTTCTTTTTCTTGTGCAGAGGCATCATGAAACTCTTTCACATGTTAATTTAATTGCACCAAATCCATCAACGGATCCAAGGGTAATATCCATATCATTTATACTCGTAGCATGTAAATTTGAATGAAAAACATAATTTTTCCATAGTAATCTTCAAAACTTTGAAAATTTTCACTCTCAACTTGTGTGCTTTGAATATTCTTTGTGGCAATTTGCAATCTTTTAGCCAAGTTATTATTGATGAAATTATTCTTGCTAGTAAGGTTTTTAACAACAATAACTTTTTCCTCCATGAGACATCATTGAACGTGTAATAGGAAGTGTTCACATCAGAATAAACCCTTAGTTATTTCTTTATCCTACTTCACAGCATGGGACCACCTATTTAAAAAGTGCTTGTTCATATGCCTCATTAGAAATTGCCTTTAATTTGCCATGGCTAAGAAACTTCCACAATACAACAATTTATTTTGTCTAGTTCAAGGATGTAAAAGATATTTATTTTGTTGGCCACAATGACTCCATCCAATTAATGTAATGTTCAATACTAGGGCCATTTGCTTTTCCTATTAAATGCATATTTCTTTCAATAACCTAATAAGAAAACTAGGGTTTTGAAGAAATAACTTACATTTTTGTGGAGCCCATTTGTGTGGCCAGGGTTTGAGGTGGGAAATTTGAAATAACCATAGCTCCCTCAGTGATGATCACAAACTTTATTATGACCACATTTATGAAATGTCACGGCCACTCTACATCTACTTGCATTGGATTGGCAAAAATCTAGGCACATTGTCAAAGAAATTTACTTTGGAAGCCATGTACTTGTTATTAAAAAAAAAAAAATACATAAACTAATTGATTGAAATTATAAATATCTTCACTTTTCTAACTCCAACTTGGAAGGCCTATTTATTTATTTTTAATACCTTGGGTATTATTTTGAAGGGGTCTCGAATATAAAATGAATTTCTTTACATTATTTGTAGAAAGCTTCAAAAATGGATTTGAATATCATTGTCCAGTTTTCCTACTTGAAAATTATGCTCCCCCAAAAAATAAATTTTTACGAGTGATAAAAATAAACTCCTTAGCTTTGAAAATACCAAAATACATCCATATAAGAATAGACATAAGAATTCAAAGAAATGCCTTAAGTTGAGAAACACCATCAAATACTTCTCATGGAAAGAATCGCTCAAAAAATCATCTTACTACGGTGTAATACCCAACCTCCAACGCATATTAGTATAATGATAAGTGTATTTATATGATCTTATCTCATGAGTATACATTGGGATCTATGCCACTACTCATTATTATATTATTTCTCTGTAACTTCCTAGTGAGCCTATTTATTTCACAACAAGTACCAAGTGTGCATATTCCATGATTTATGTTCATATTACATAAATTATTCCCCTTGGGTACCTTCCTGAGTACCCCATATTATCTTCCTAGGCACATTACATGATGAAGATGAGAGCCAGAGGCTACATAACAGTTATCCAAATAATGCTTTTATTTTCCCATGTAATCCATAACAAACCTAGGTTAAAAAACCATGTAATAAAGTTAATAAATGAAAAATGAGACCAAGGTCATGGGACACTTATTCCAAGTTGAATTTTGGGCAAAAAATCCTAGTGCGGGTGTTCATTTGGTTTATTATGGCTAAGGGGAAATTGGCAAAGGCAATGGTAAAGGAATTTAAAAGGAACAGAGACATTAATTGGCATTTTATTTATGAAAATAAAGGAAATTAGGAGAAAATGAAGGTGAAAGGTCACAGGTTGCATGTGAGGAGGAAAATTGAAGAAAATAGAGGCCTCATTGTTAAAAAGGTTTCTAAGGAGTTCACAACCTTTTTTCAATTTAGTTTGTGAGCTCTCTATTCTCTCTACTCTCACATACTCTTGCACACTTAGAGCATTTTTTGAGCACCCTAGCATTGGAGCAAGGAAAGCAAAGGAAGGAAAAAGAAGGTAAAGGAAACCAAAGATCAAGCAAGGAAGATTTAGATCAAGCTACTACAGTGGGATTACTTGCAAATATCGAGTTGGATGTGTGATTTCCTTGCTAGTTTTTTCATGCATGGTGAATGCATATGTGTATTTGGTTCTCTTGTTGTCATTGGCATGGGTATTTTTCCAGGTGTGACAATGGTTTTCAGCCTTTCCTTACCATTTCTAAATAGCCATGGTGTGATGGGGTTTCTCTTATTTGGTTGATCTGGATTTCCAGATGGTTTTGAAACTAAGTGGGGTGGTCTCAGGGAGGAAGAAAAAGGCCTAGGAATCCCTAGACCGGCGAAGGTGGGATTGCGGTAAAGCCTAATTGTGTATACTCTCGTTGGGCCAAAGAATCCTCGATGAGTGAATGGTAGGATATATAGTAAAGATTAGAGGGTGGAGACAGAAAAATTACTCATTGTTTAGGTGGAGAGATTCGAAGGAATTCATACTTGTATAGGCCTATTGATCCCTGGACAAGTATATGGTGGGATTGTGGTAAAGTTTGGTAGTGTATGTTTCTTATTTGGGCTAGGAATCCCTTGGCGAGATTGCGGTAAAGCCTGGTTGTATTGATGAGTGCTTGGGCCTAGGAATCCCTTGGTGGATTGCAGCAAATCCTAAGGAAGCCCTGGTTGTTTTGTTGTAAGTCCCACATTCATGCTTGGAATATGGCACAGGGATGATTAGCTGAAAGAAAATTTTGGTTCAGCCCAATCTATGGTCGGGTGGTACGTGTAAATCCTTGAATTGGTTGGCTTTTGCATATGTCAATAAGAGTTATTTTCCTCTTGTGTTCCATATGTAAATATACTTGTTAATATGTGGTTTTAATGGTTACTTTATCATTGTTATTCTGTTGGTTATAAGAATGGTTCATGACAGACATGAGTTATGGCTCTCATTTTGTTTTGTTTAGTAAATTAAATGTTAATGAATGCATGACCTAATAGATTATAATACAACTATTGTGAGAGGGCATCAAGCCTTCTTAACAATTCTCGAATAAGTATGAAGTCCCTATGCTCATATGTGTTTATATGACCTGTATATTACATGTTCATGATGTGTTTGACGAAATGCATGTCATGATTGTTAGGGGTCAGGTCAAGACCTTGTTCAAGTTTTTGTTTTAGTAGCCTTGTCTCAATGTTATTTATCATTTTTGGAAGTTTCATGAAGTTTTGATCAGAGGCCTGAGTCATAGCCCTGAAAAAGTGGCTCAGAATATGGGGTCACTAGCACAAAACTACCTGAAAAAGGCCGCAATTACATGGATGCCTTGTTTTGGGAGAGACTGGAGGGTCTTAGTCGCATGAAAGGCTTGTCATGCGAATGACTAGGGGTATCATCTTATGATATAGGGTTTTTGTATTGATGTCATCCCATCATGAGTGAATTGCAGAAACGGATACATTTTCAAGTCATGTCGAGATGATGGAGGAGGAGAAAAAGGAGGGAAGCATGCCTAAATACTCACTTGTAGCTGAACAGATGAATGGACCTACCAAGAGCAAGAAAAAGGAACACAATTTTTCAACCACCTTCCAAGACCGAAGATCATTGAAGACCCTGCGTCATCAAGCTATGTGGAGGAGAAAAGAAAGCATATCTAAGAACACATCTATCACTCAACAGCAATAGCGGCTTGACGATTCCACATCATCAATCCAATCCATGTCAACAGTATCATTTCAAGTCGTGTCATGGGTTATCATATGCCGCATCACTATTGTGGGCCATGTATATTGTAAATCAAATGTATTGTAAAGTGGATGTCCAATGGACACACATGAATATGAAGAGTCATGTAAGTTGAAAAGTCATAGGAAGTTGAACAGTCATGAGGGTAGTCAAAGAGTCACAAGGGGTAAGCATCACCCTTTGTTTATATATACCCCCTCATGGTATGAGGAAAGGACTTTTCACCTTGGCTCCTCCCACAAGGCATTAGAGAGATTAGCGAGTTCTTTGAGGAGTAAGGAGTGTATCCAATGTCCCATTACTGGGGCTAGTGATGTACAATGTAAATATGTGTCTTAGAACTTTTTCTTAATTATAGAATCCTTTTAAGGCCAGCACGTTCTTCATGCATGACTTATGAATGCTTGTAATACTATTCTGTGAATGTTTATATTTCATGTTTGCTTTCACATGTACTAAGATAGTTGAACTATTTTGGTTATTTTAGTGCTTATCTTGTTGGGAATGTGTTGTAACGGTTATTATTGTTTTCTCATCCTTGTGGACTATTCCGCGGGATAGTAAATAGACCTTTATTTTCTTATCAGTTATAACGACCATCACATCCACTGTGGACTATTCCATTGGATGTTAGACAAATCTTCCCTTGTTTGTTAGTTGTAACAACTATCACATTCATTATGGACTATTCCGCTAGATGTTGGATAGGTCCTTTTGGTCCATGTGTGTCTCTTCCCGGGTGGTACTATTACCTCTCACTTAGAGGCTCGCTTTTCTCCCCTTTTGCAGTAAGAGAACCTAGACATAGTTGTGTTGCACACTCACCAGGCACACTCACCTTTCTTTTCGAAGATATCATTGTATCACTCTCTTGTGGTGACATTTATAGCCAAGGAAAATCTTTAAGTATTTGGAAATTGAACCATTATACTGCATGGGACTCCTACACCAAACAGTGTGAGGTATGATTGGGACTTCATATCGGGGAGATCACCTAAATGTTGGTGGGTCTAGCACCGTCAACATTTCTGGCACTAGAAGAAGTATTTTATGGTTGATTGTCCCACCAACCCCACTAATCCATCTTCTGGTCAAGGCGATAATATTCACTCTGTCTTCCCTACTTGTAATTCTAAAGTTGGTAACTCTTCACCTGCCAGGCCTGAACGTGAAATCTCATACCGTCAACTTCAAGTTATCCACCCCATCACCCATCAGTTTGCAAAAGTTATTGGATTTTTGGAATGATTCTGAGACTAATCACTCTTCCATATTCTCAAAAGAAGAACAAGACCACCCCTATGGGAGTAGTGGTCTCCTATGTTGAAGAAGAATTTCTCACCACTCTTGAAGAACTAGCAGACGTTGTGGAAAGGGAAGAAGAACCTCCACTCTTTCAAGGAGGAGAAGGAGTAAACCCCTTGCTCTTGGGTTCAAACTCCGACGGGACATGCAGAGATGAATAAAAAAAGCAGTAGGAACCATCAAATTCATAAGAGGAAGAGGAGGACAATGAAGAAGAAGACATGGCAGAGCAGAATCTGGATTGGATGACTCAAGGCCCATTGGCACTTTCTGTTGTCCTGCACAAGATGTCGAGGCACATGAAGAAGCTCTTGACGAAATATGACCCTGATAAGACAGTGAAGGTTGAAGATCACTTAGACAACTTTTACCTACATCTAGAAACACTTGAGGTACGTTACGATGATGTTTCATGTAGACTTTTTCCATGTACCTTAGATGGTAGAGAAGATGTATGGTAACACAATCTTCCTCCAAACTCCGTCCAGAATTGGAGGGCATTCAAAATAATCTTTCTTGAGAAATTTGTTGAAGATAAGACCCCTACCATGTGATTGAAGGAGTTGAATAGTCTTAAGATGGAGCAGAAGGAAAAGGCTAAATATTTCAATCAAAGTTTCAATCGCATCTTGAACAAGTTTTCAGAAGACACAAAACCTCATGACTCCATCACCATCGACTACTACACATCTGCCTTTCCAAAAAGTATTGTGCAGTTTGTAAAGCGAACTGTGAGACCAACATTAACATAAAAATACAAAGAGGATATTTCCATTGAGAAGGACTTGCACACTATTGGATTCATCACAGATTATGAACCCACAAATGACTCCAATGACACAAGTAAAAGATATCGGGCCTCTATGAGCAAGGCTAAGGAAAAGGAACCGAATGATATTGAAAGCCTTACTCATCTCGTCAAGTCCCTGACCACCGAAATGGCTGAACTTAAACAAAGGACAAGTGAGACTACCATAAGCAGCAGGCACCCCAAGTTCATTATGAGAAGGAATGTAGCTTCAGGCAGTAGCAGCAGTCAACCGCAAAAATATACACAGAGTTCCAATGTGGTGTTGAACATTGAAAAAATTGGCACAGATCCATACTGCATATTTCATAATGAGCATCATTCAGAAAAGACGTGCACACAGTGGAACCAGCGTGCAAGCAGAATAGTTGCATAGTTTGTGGACTCGATCATGGTTGAGGAGCAAGTTGAGCCTGATGAAGAGGAGGAAGATGATGTTGTGGATGATGAAGCTCCAAGCATTGGGCATGTAGTAAAGATGTATCATTGTGTTCTCGCAGCCCAGAAAAGTATTGTCGATAAGGAACCTCCAAGTGATGGTCCGGCCCAAAAGCAGAGTAACCGATACAACTTGAGAAGTCAAGGGTCGACCACTATGATTGAGGTGCCGAAACAAAAATTAAAAGAAAAATTGTTAAGAAAACTAAGTCCTCTATCTAACTCAGCGCATAACACTTATAGCAAATTTGAGAAAACAGTTCCAACGAAAAGTGTTTCCACCAGCAGCAAAGACAGAACCATCCCACCGGAAACCATAAACCTAGTTCCATCCCTGAACACCTCAATTAGTCCTCCCATTGTAGATTACAACATTGTAGAATATATGAAGAAGGTTCATGAAAACATCTCCCTGTTTGAACTTAAAAATATCACGAGCTAGCGGGACAACCTTTTACAGGAACTTGGACAAACTTCTATCGGCAATGATACCTCTTCTGACAAGGGATGTAGTAATTCTCCTAACAATCTCACATTTGTACTTAATGCACTCCGCCTAGAGGCAAACACACTCTTCCCACCATTCTTGTTAATGTTTGAAATCTTCAATTTCAATGTACACAATTTCTTGGTTTATTATGGTGCATCGATAAATGTCATGCCATTATCTATGGCCAAGAAGATCAATGCTAAATGGGACAAGATAGATGCACAGATCATTCAGCTGGATAGAACTTGTGTCCCAGCAATTGGTGAACTCAAGGATGTCATTATCTGGTTATCAGCTAACGAATGAGTTCACCAATGCATCAACATTGTAATTTTGGACATTCCATAAGCATATGGGGTATTACTGAGCAGAGACTGGTCAAGCAAGCTGTAAGGATACTTTGCCACAGACTGGTCACACTTACAGCTTCTGTATAGAGGTAGGAATAATTAGATTTGGGTAGAGTCAGAGAGATACATGAAGCACACAGTTACTCCCTTGAATGGGCATTATGAGCCAATGACTTTCGTAGAACTTATTTTTGGCAATTATTTTCTGGAAACATAGTTGGGGTGTTATCTTGCAGAGTCATCCCTAGTTCCACCAGACACACATTTGGATCTCCTTCCATGTCCAACTGGAGATGATGAACTTTGTATAGTTAGTACTAGTGCATAAGCAGTCCTTGTACATATGATATTTGGATCGTACTTTGGTGGATCCAAGACAACGGAGGGCTATTGAGTTGGTTGTGTTTTAATAGACCTGCTATAGAGAAAACACTTAATCTTTAGTTGCTTGGAATTCGAGTGCATGAACAACACTACAAAATATTAAGCACTCATCTTGGGCTTACAAAAGGCCATTGACCTCAATGTTGTTATTCTAAAAGTGGTAGGTGACTCTGAAATTGTGGTACGTCAGGTACGTAACACACTACATTGTGTGTCACCTCAACTTAAGAGTTATCAACAAGAGGTATGGCGACTCATCTCTTACTTCCAAGATTTCAATATTATTTTAGTACCAAGAATGTGTAATGCAGTTGTGCATGCCTTGGAAAATGCAACTGCTATGATTCTACCTTTAAGGGACAACTTTTCTATTGAAATTATGTATAAACCATCCATCCTAGATGACATAACTAACTTACATGTTTTTAATGATGACCAACAGACACTGTAATTTATGACCAACACTAACATATTCAAAGATCCATCGATTTATGAGGATGAGCACGAGCAGACACTGCAGGACACAACCAGCACAAGTAAAGACAACCTCATCCCTAAGGGGGTGGTATCACTAGAAAATTTGTATGATCTGCAGAACCGCTTCCAGGGACCTATGAATGCCAAGACTCACAGTTCTAAGTTATTGCATGATAAAATCAACTTAGGAACTGAGAAAGATCCAAAGTATGTTAATCTTGGTACTTTTTGCACACCACAAGAGCAGCAAGCCTTCATCCACTTATTCAAGCAGTACCATGATGTCTTCGCATGGACGTACGATGATATCAAGACATATGACACACGAATAATCCAGCATGTGATACCAATCAAGGAAGGGGCCAAGCCATTTTAGCAAAAACTAAGGAAATTCCACCCAATGCTTGAGCCCCTCATATAGAAGGAATTGAGAAAATTGTTGGATGCTCAGATCATCTACAAGGTGCAACATTCAACATGGGTATCAAACTTAGTCCCTGTGAGAAAGAAGTACAGGGAGATCCACATGTGCGTAGATTTTCGCAATCTCAATCACGCCTAGGACAAGGAAAATTACCCAGTGTCATCCATGGTACAAATATTGCAAACAGCATCTGGGACCGAAATGTTTTCTTTTCTCGATGAATTTTCAGGTTACAACTAGTTTCTGATAGCAAAGCCTCACAAATTAAAAACTACATTCTGAACAAAGTGGGACACGTTCGCATTTCGGCGAATGTCATTTGGGCTTTTCAATGTTGGTGTAACATTCCAAAGTGAAATGGACATCCCCTTTCGTGGGCTTATTGGACACAACGTAGTGGTCTACTCAATGATGTGACAGTATTTTCCAAACAGAGGTCAGACCACCTGTGCCATTTGAAGAATATTTTTTAGCGATGTCGTAAATATGGGATATCCTTCAATCCCAAGAAGAGTATCTTTATAGTGTCCAAAGGTAATCTTCTAGGACACATCATTGTGAAAAGTGGGATCAAGGTGGGCCCAGATAGGGTCAGAACCATTACACAGATTCCCCACCCAATGAACAAGAAAGCCATGTAGTCTTTCTTGGGGAAGATCAACTTCCTCCGAAAGTTCATCTCTGACTATGCTCAGATTGTTAAACCAATATAGGAGATGATTAAGAAAGATGCAATCTATAAATTGGATAAAAGGGAAAAGGATAAATTCCCCTATATCAAGCAAGCTATAGTAGAAGCACCTGCATTGTATAGCCCAGACTTTAGCAAAGACTTCTTGCTCTACACTTTCACTTCCAACACCTCTCTTATTGTTATACTCACTTAAAAGGATGAGTTGAAAAATGAACAACCTATGTCCTTCATGAGAGAAAGCCTGCAAGGACCAGAACTCAATTACCCCACTGTGGAAAAACAAGCTTACGCAATGTACTAGGTGGTAAAACACTTCAGACCCTATCTATTGAAAAATCATTGTATTATTTTTGTTCCACACCCAACAGTCAGGTCATTGCTTGTTCAGCAAGAGTTGGGTGAAAGAAGGGTGAATTCAATGACCAGATTACAGAAATATAATCTTGACATCAATCCAATTCACACCATCAAAGGTAATAGTCTTTGCAAATTAGTAAGAGAAGCGGTCAACTCAAAAGAGGAAGAAGAAGAACTCACAGGATGGGAACAAGAGATCGAGATGTACAACATTGAGCGAGCCTCCCCCACTTCAGGTAGAAACTTTTGGTATGCATATGTGCGCCAATACCTTAAGCATGGCACCATTCCCTCTTACTTATCTATGCGGTAGAAGATGGCACTCTAACTCAAAGCACTGTCATATCAGTTGATGCATGGGGTGCTATTCAGGAAGCACCACAATGAAATATTTCTCAAGTGTTTGGAAGTGCATGATTCAGATAAGGTTTTACATGATCTGCATGACAGACCAGTCGAGGGACACTTTGCAAGAAACACTACAACACATAAGGTTATGCAGGTCGGATTTTAATAGCCTACATTATTCAAGGATGCTCATGTCTATGCCCATAAGTGTTTGATCTGTCAAAGGTGTGCTGGCAGAAATTAGAGGTCAGTAGCCCCGTTGTAGCCCGTTGCAGTAGAAGAACCTTTTCAACAGTGGGGCTTAGATATCATTGGGGGAATTTTCCTTGACTCATCGAAGCAACACTGCTATATCTTAATTGCTACATATTATTTCACGCGGTGGATAGAGGCAGTTTCACTAAAACAGGCGAACAATCAGGAAATCATCAGCTTTCTGCAATAGAATATCATCTCCAGGTTTGGCATTCCTACGTCACTTGTTTTTTACAATGAAACATACTTTTCCTCGTTAAATATTTATGATTTGGCATTGGAAAATGGTATTATTTTGAAATACTTTGTTAATTATTATCTGTGGAGAAATGGTTGTTGAGCCCTGAAACTACATCTCTTCTACACACTTTTCTAGACTTTTTCCCCTCACCAGTGCCCCACAAGCTATCAAAAATCATTACATATGGATTCTAAGAGTGCATTTAAGTGGTTTTATAACTATATTTTTGTGTTTTCTATTTGACTTAGATTTTTCTCATTAGCTGTGGAATGCAACCACTTTCCGTAGCTGACTCGACTTTCCGCAGTTGTTTTTGTTGATCTCTAGGTTACAGGTGTCATCAAGAAAAACGAGGCACGTGGGCAGTTCAGAAATGATCTGGACATGGACCAGGTCCTATTGGTTTAGCCAGATTCGTAAAGGAAAGCCTTGGTCAAACGGTGGTCAAACGAGGAGTTCTACAGCAAGCAGGTCTCTGTTTTTCAACATGTGAAGGGTCCGAGACCGTTCCTAGATCCATGGCTACATTTTGACAGCTGTAGACTGCCTCCACGATGCAAATCCAATAGCCACCTTTTGGTAGATTGAATGATCATGGCAACCAACACACTAAGCTCACAGATGTTGTCTTTTTACGTGTCTTCTGCTGAAGGAGTTCCATAGGAAAAACAGTTATGTAATTTCCCTTATAAATAACGCGTTTGCAAACACATGTAGCTAGATAGTTTTTGTTGATGTAATCTTTCTGTTAAGTTTATGTACTGTGTCGTTACACTGGTCCTGTTGTGATAACGAGAGGATCCTTCCTCTGTTTTGCAATATAATAAGACTCGGTTTTATATGACAGTGTGAGCATAATCTCGAATTGACGGTGTGTTAACCAAGGCCATGCAGAGGGCCTCTGCTGGCTAAGGTTTCATTCTTTATTTCTGTAAAGTTTTCATATGTTGTTGTTTTATTTCCATTGTGGATATTTCGTAGTTTGTTCATTTGTGGAGATTTCACATTTCAGTTATGGTGTTAATTTTTCATTCCTGTACATGATTTTCCAAGCGTTGTATATTTTTGCTAACACTGATCAGTGTGTTTCAGGTTAGGATAGGCCCGGGCATTTTCATACAATTTTTGCAATAAATAGTGAAATGCGATTGACCTCTCTGCTGACATTGTTTTTCTTAGCTTTCAATTTCAGTTATGCTTTGATTTCAGTCTTATTCATTTGTTGTTGATAGTTAGTTTAGATATCAAATTCTTCATGTCATTTAACGTTATCTCTAGAGCCATGGCTTAACCCGAAAAGCTACTTGGCAAGCTATCGGATTTTGAGTGAAGTGATTTGATTCTTCATGTTATTGACGTTATCTCCAGAGCCATGGCTTAACCCGAAAAAGCTACTTGGCAAGCTATCGGACTATAAGTGAAGAGACTTGATTTTATTTTCATTTGTAAGTAGATAATTTAGATATCAATTCCTCATGTTATTGACGTTATCTCCAGAGCCATGGCTTAACCCCGAAAAGCTACTTGGTGAGCTATCAGACTATAAATGAAGTGAATTGGTTTTACTTTTATTAGTTTGTAGTTTTTGATTTGTTTGAGTGCAATAACTTAAATTTTATTTATGTATTTAGATAAGCAGCGAAGATAGATATTTCATGATCAGTAGTTCATCACTTGTTTGATTCAAATAGCTGCACATTTACATTCTTGTTCAAGTATTAATTTCATCATTAGCATGTTTTGAGATCCTCTGAAGTGTTAAGTTCTGGAAGTCATCATAAAGGACATAATTGCCTTAAAATATATACCCATACTTGCCTTCTCAAGTATTCTTAAAACTTAGGAATAGGATTTCCATTTGCATTAAGAAAAAAACCAAGATAAAACCCCAAAAAACAAGATAAAATTGAAAAAAATAGAAAGTAAGAAAGAGGTTGTCTTGCACATATAGTGTGCCACACTTCATCAGTTTACGACTCTCGATTGATAATTAATGTAGCAATTTAGGACATACTAAACTGACTAAACATTTTGGCGTCGTTGTCAGGGAAGTGTAACTAGGTAGCCGATCTCTTACACAAAAGAAAAAAGAAAAAAAAGAAGGGAAAAATTGATAACTTCTTGAAGTATGCTCTCCTCTTGCACCTAGTGTGATCTGGAGGATCAAAAAAGAGAGTTATTAGTTCAATAATTTCTTGATTATGCTCTCTTCTTGCACCTAGTGTGACTTGGAAGATCAGAAAGAGAACTATTAGCCTGGCTTAAAAATAAAAAATAAAAAATAAAAAAAATAAAAAAGACATGCATAGAGCAAGAGATTCTAGGGGAAAGTTTATAGCTAGGGGCAAAAGTTCGATTTTCACAACTCCAGCTACTTCAAGGCATAGACAAGATACACCTCCATCATCTCCAACTCATACTCCCAGCCTTAGGATTCCTGGAATTCAAGGGGCAGCAGCCGAATTAGGAGATTCTCCCACACTATCTACTAAATCTGATCTAGGAGAAGAACCTTTCTTCACTTCTACAGGGGAACACATTGTAATCAAATAAGTAGAATCACCTGAAGAAGAGGAGGGAGAAACTCTTCCTCGTTCACCATTAATAGAAGAACCAAAAGACTCTGAGGAAACTATCATGACAAAGGAAGTAGTAGATGGATTTGGAGGAGGGAGTAGAGGTAGAGGAAGAGGAAATAATGGAGGAGGTAGAGGTAACAATGGGGGAAATAGGGATTGAGATAACTCATTTGGATTCCCTATATCCGATGAGGAAACTCATACAACAATGAAAAACATTTCACCATCTGTCCTCCCAAACTTTTATGGGTTGCTAAGTGAGGATCCTGAAACATTTCTATTTGAGTTTGACGTCTTGTGTTGAACCTATGACTATATGGAAGACTCTCAAAAACTCAAATTGTTTCCTTCAACATTGAAAGGAGCTACTTTGAAATGGTTCATGGGATTAGTCACTCAATCTATTAGGAGTTGGAATGATATGAAACAAACATTTTTGGATAGATACCTGGACTATTGTATGCCCACCAATCATAAGGATGAGGTATTCAAGATGATGCAAAGAGAAGATGAAAACTTGGAGGATTTACTTGAAAGATTTCAATACAACTTAAAGAGAGCAAAAATGAGTAATTTAGATGAGGAAACCTTGAAAGCCCTTCTATTGAAAGCCATTAGAGATGAATGGATAGATATCTTAAACATGATGGGGAAGGGAGACATTTCTCAACTTCCACTTCGTGACATAGAAAAACTATGTGTCCATCTCTCAAGGGGAAAATCTAAAACTAGAAAAGGGCCGAGAGATCCTTCTCTTATTAGAGCAAACAAATCTGCAACTAGATCAGTAAGTAGGGCATAGATTGGCAATATGCTTGATGAGTTCAAAACTGATATTCTAGGGAGCCTTAGTGAACAACTAGACACCCTTAAAATACAAAACAAGCAGAGAGCAGAAGCTGATGCCTTGGCCATATTTTGTCCAAAATGTAGAAAGAAACATGCTCTAAGGGAATGTCCCTTGGATGCAAAAGTTGTAGAAACATGTATGATTTGCTCATAAAGCCATGAGACCAAGGATTGTCCTTCAATTCCTGGGCTCAAAGCTGTCTTTCAGGAAGATCCAAATTTAGTAGAGTCCCTTTGTTTTGTTTCAAGAAGACCATGATAGGGGCAACAAAATCAAGGATTTAACAATCCTATGAACTTTCAGCTCCCGCCAAATTGGAATACTTGGCAACAACCTTGGCCTCAACCTCAAAATCCATACCAATCATGGGCACAAGGGATGCAAAATCCTTATGGGAGATTTTCTCAATTCTATCAATATCCTCCATATTTTCCAAATCAACAAAATCCACAAATTCCAAATCAAAACCCACAACTTCCATTGCCATTCCCACAACAACAACCTTCTCAACAAAATCCAAGTTCTCAACTCTTTCTTCCATTTCAACAAAAGACAAATCAACTACCAGCCCAGCCATTTCCAAATCCCAACAACAAAAATCCTCAGAATGCTTACATGGTAGAAGGACAACAATTTCCTACCTATATGATTGTTCCTCTTAATGATGTTCAACTCAGATCTGGTAGAGTTTTAGAAAAACCTTCCATAAATGTTCAAGAGCAAGGTACCTATGAGGAGGATTCTCTTAAAGTCAATAAGGGTTCTGAGGAAGCATCTCTTCAAAACCCAATCATTCAAAAAGAAAAAGAAAAAGAGTCAACCCCCACAACTCCTATAGTTGAGCAACCTGCATCTTCATCCACACCTCCTTTCCCTGAAAGATTACAAATTGACAAAGGGGTGGAAAAACAAATCTTGTTGCCTGACTATGATTTTCTAGATGAATTAAAGAATGTCTGTATCAAGATTCCCTTGCTACAAGCCATTAGAGAGATTCCTATTCTAGCGAAAACAATAAAGGAGTTGAGTCTTAAAAGACCAGGAAGGAAACCAAGAGATACAAGAAGAATCCACCTGGTAGGAAAAATTGCAGATATCATGATGGGAAAAATTACCATGCAGAAGTATGTATATCCAAGTAGTCCAATTGTCAAGACACATATAAATGGGATAGAAATTCCAAACACTTTGATTGACTTAGGGGTTGCTATCAACATTATGAGTAGACAGACTATGGAACAACTTAAACTTCCTAATCTTCTTTTTACACCCACCTTACTGCAACTTGCAGATAGATCAATAATCAACCCAGATGATGTACTAGAAGATATTTCAGTCTCCTTAGATTCTTGGGAATATCCAGTAGATTTCATGATTTTCACTCCCAAGAGTAATTTAGGAGGACATTCACTCATCTTAAGAAGACCTTGGCTAGCCACAGCTGATGCTTTCATTAGTTGTAGATCTGGAGATATGTACATTTCTAATGGTAGTTCAACAAAAAATTCAATTTGTATCCTCCAGCAAAGGCAATTGTAGAAGTAGGAGACAATGAATGGATCAACAATGAAGATATTATACAACCTGTCTTTACTGTCTCTGAAATTAGTGAAGATAGTCAAATTTTGAACACATTAGAAAATTTTGAAACATCTTCAAAATATGACCACACACAATTTCAGTTAGATTCTGATATTGAATATTTATCATCAAGACAAATGTCTCTTTACTCTATGGAAGAGTTTGGTAGCTCTACCATTGAAATTTTTCCAGGTAAAACACTAAATATCAACAAAAACTTGGAAAAGTCACAACAGGAAGAGCTAACCAAAATCTTGTAAAAACATTCTACTACATTTGCATGGGAGTATATTGATATGAAAGGTATTGACCCTAAGACTTGCATCCATCATATCTATATCGAGGAAAACAATAGACCAATCAGACAACCTCAGAGAAGGATGAATCCAAATCTTAGGGAGATAGTGAAAGAAGAGCTCCAAAAACTACTCAATGTAAATTTCATTTACCCAATTTCAGATAGCTGATGGGTTTCTCCTTTGGTTATAGTACCCAAAAAGAATGGTAAATGGAGGGTATGCATTGATTACAGGGAATTGAATAAAGCAACTTTGAAGGATCACTTTCCTTTGCCCTTTATCGATCAAGTATTAGATACATTAGCAGGAAAAAAGTACTTTTCATTTCTGGATGGTTTTAGTGGTTATAATCAAATTCAGGTAGCACCTGAAGATCAAGATAAGACCACATTTACCTGTCCATGGGGAAATTTTGCTTATCGAGTGCTTCCTTTTGGATTATGTAATGCACCCACAACATTCCAAAGAGCAGTACTAGGAATTTTTTCTGATATAATCCATGATTGTGTAGAGGTATATATGGATGATTTTACAGTTTATGGTGATTCGTTTGAAGAGGCATTAGAAAATTTGGAAAAAGTCCTTATAATATGTAAAGAAACAAACCTTTCACTAAGCCATGAAAAATGCTTTATGATGTTTACTGAAGGTATTGTTTTAGGACATCATATTTCAGGGGATGGGATTAAAGTTGATAGATCAAAAGTTGAAGTCATCTCCAAGTTACCTATTCCAAGCTGTCAAAAAGATGTTAGAAGTTTTCTCGGATTTACTGGATATTATAGAAGATTTATAGAAAACTTCACCAAAATAGCATCTCCACTCTTCAAACTGCTTAAAAAAGATTGTGAATTCAAATGGGGTTCTGATTTCCAATCAGTATTTTAAACTTTGAAAACAAGAATATCTGAAGCGCCTATCTTGAGAGGACCAAATTGGAAACTTCATTTCCATATTTCTATAGATGCTTCAGATACAGCTCTAGGGGTTGTATTGGGACAGGAAGATTTAGTTCCTTATGCCATTTACTATACCAGTAAAAATTTAACTCCTACTGAGTTGAACTATACTGTGACTGAAAAAGAGTTCTTAGCTGTTGTTCATGCAATCAATAAGTTCAGACATTATATAACAGGCTATGAAACTTTTATTCATATTGATCATTCTGCAATTAGATATCTAATGAAAAAACCCATTACTAATGGCAGAGTTACAAGGTGGCTCCTACTTTTACAGAAATTCAATATTACTGTGTTAGATAGACCAGGGAAACAAAACACAGTAGTTGATTTCTTGTCTAGGATTCAGAACACTAAAGAAGATTCTCCTGCAGAGGACAAGTTTCCTGATGACTATTTATTTGCAGTAACTACTAAGACTCCTTGGTATGCAGATATAGCTAACTATTTGGTTACAAGGAAACTACCTCCACATTTATTTCCTGGTGAAAGAAGAAAGATTATTCAGGAGAGTTCAAAATATTCATGGATTTCTAACGAATTGTTTAAAACAGGGCCAGATCTTGTGATCAGAATATGTGTTAGAGAATATGAGATGCCTGATATTCTCAAAGCATGTCATGATGAACCATGCAGTGGACACTTTGTTGACAAAAGGACAGCCTATAAAATCCTCTCTTTATGATATTATTAGCCATCCCTCTTCAAAGATGCAAAACAATATGTCAGAAGATGTGACAGCTGCCAAAGAGTAGGGAAACCTACCCTTTCAAATGAAATGCCATTACAACCACAGGTACTCATCGAACCCTTTGAAAAATGGGCTTTAGATTTCATTGGACCTATTAGCCCACCATCTATACAAAGAAAGTATATATTGGTATGTACTGATTATGTCACTAAATGGGTAGAAGCCAAAGCATTATTTTCTACTACTGAGCATTCAGTTGTTAGTTTTCTTTATGAGGATATTTTTACTCGCTTTGGTGTTCCAAGAGAAATTGTGACAGATCAGGGAGGTCAATTCACATCCAAATTGGTGGAGAAGCTGATGGAAGAGTACAAGGTCAAGCACAGAAAATCTACTCCTTACCATCCGCAAGCAAATGGTCAAGTGGAGTCTACAAAAAAAAAATTTGAAGGCATCATTACCAAGACTGTTCATCTACACAGAAGAGATTGGGCAGAAAGGCTTCCTGAAGCCTTATGGGCCTACAGAACTACATGGAGGAATACAACAGGACATTCTCCCTATGAACTTGTTTATGGGAAAGAAGTTCTGCTCCCCATTGAGTTCCAAGTTAGAACCTTCAAGATGGCAGTTCAATTGGGAATGGATCTATCAGAAGCCCAAAAGCATAGAATGGAGCAGTTGAATGAGCTAGATGAGATCAGACAAGAAGAAATCCTAAGAACTGATCTAGTTCAATATCAAAGAGCTAAGTGGCATGACAAATACATCAAGGAGAAAAAGTTTCAAGAAGGAGATTAGGCATTGCTATTTGATTCCAAGTTTAAAGATTTCAAAGGTAAATTTCAGACTCATTGGCTTGGGCCATATGAGATTGACAAAGTCTTTAGCAATGGAGCAGTAAGAATCAAAACCATTGATGAACATCAAACTCCTCTTATTGTGAATGGCCACAGATTAAAGATCTATCATAAGCCACTCTCAGAGGAGGAATTTTTCAAAATATTTCAAGATAATTCTGCAATAAGGCTGGTGAAGAAGAATCCTTCTTCTCCACCAACCTAATCTTTGTTCTTTTTGTTTTATATATATAAATAAAAAATAAAAAAAATAAAAATAAAAATGAAATAAAATTGTATAAGCCTGAAAGCAATCACTGATTGGCAGTCTTATACAACAAATACAGGGCGAAAATTGGAAACTTCTGACGCCCTATATTTTCCAAAAAAAAAAAATCTTTCCTCATTTTATTCATAATTTCACTTCATTTCATCATCACATTTCGCCAATAAAATTCCTTTTATGACCAGTTTTCATATATCATTCACTCAGTCATCATTCATTTCCATCCATCTCCATTCAGTCATATGTTCACTGTGTCAGTTTTCGCAGCTGAATTCAGTTTCCGCAGCTAAAATTGATTCCACAGCTTACACTCTGTTATTCAGCACTGACATTCATGTGTTAGCCAAATAATGATGGGAACCAAATGCAGGTATGACAAAGGAAAATATGTTGAAGATATAAAACACCTAAAGTACCAACAGGAAGCAGCCAATCAAAGGTCAGTGAGCGAAAGTGGTAAAATTATAAGGTAAGCAAAATTCATTTCAAATAGCATTTTAAAGCACATTCTATATAGTTATGAAACCATGGCTCCATTATGTGTAAAGATTATCATTGATAGCTTTCATAACCACTCCATGGCCTTTACATGATTCCTCCATGAACCTTGCATTAATTTTTAATGGCCTCATGATCTACTTCCGAATTTAACTCATGTTTATTTGTACGTTGGCATTCCACCTGCTGAACCAGGTAATTATGAGGACGTAATCTATTTGATCACAACTCTTCCCTGCCGCACAAATCCGTAGTCATTTTGAGAACATGCTCACGCCTATTCCGCAGCCTTCTATCTCAAAAGCCGAGCTCACTCTATCTCCATACTATCCCATTGAAGTAGCGTTTGTTATTTCTGGCTTGTTTACATCCCTATGAACTCATTCTCATTACCTGTTCTTTAATCTTTTGTTTACAACTACCGGTTTTTCTCCACAAACCTTCTCCATTCCCCGCTAACACAGCCGTTTCACCTCCTTCAATCCATTATTCACTCAGACGTATTTTAAGGTAGGAGGAAGGAATGGGTCTTTTTCTAAGAGTAGAACCGGAAGGGCCTAAATTCATGGAGGGGTATCCACAATTGAAAAACATACTAAGGAAGGCACGGTGGCTACAGTTCATCCAGAAATTCAGAGGTTACAATAAAGAAGTTACGAAGACATTTGCGAGGTCTTTTAATGGCGTGGAAGTTGAGGTTGGAGATCTTAAATTTTCAGTCACAGAGGCATCTATCGCAGCAGCAACGGAACTCCCACAAGAGGGGGAATGGTGGTTCAAAAACAAAAGCTTTGATGAGAGGGCCTGGAGGATTATCCTACGCAATCCAGGTATGGATATAACCATTTTCAAACGTGGAATCCTTGTCTCTGCTTTAGAGGAAAAGTGGACTAGTCTATTATTGATAATCCAGAAGTTTATTACATGTGAAGGACAGTTTGGGTCCATGTATATGTACCACACCCAGTTGCTAATGAATTTTCTAGAAAATCAAACCATCAATTTGCCTTACTTTTTATTGAATAGCCTGAAAAAGATGTCCATAACTGTACAAAAGAATCTGGAGGACATAGAACCCCACCTGTACCATCACGGCCTTGTAAAGATTTTGATTGAAAAATAGTTGAAGGAAAAGGACACCTAGGAACAGTTTTTGGTTAGAAACTTCTTTCAGGATCCACCTGAAACACCCGAGAGCAGCTCAGCAAGGAAATGTAGGAGAAGGAAAACAAGTGTGAAAATTCAGGACACTCTTACTAACATAGCTAAAGAAACTAATAAGGAAGAGAAGTTTTCTGAAAGTAGGAAGGAAAGAACTAAGGTTAGGAAGCAAAGAAAACTCAAGGGGAAAAGAAATATTGAAGTTGTCTATCAAACCCTAGAACCTTCCTCAGAAGAGGACCAAATTGTTATAGACATATTTGGGCACTGCAACCCCGATCACATATGTCCATAAACAAAGGACTTCTAAGTCCCTAAAAGTGTTGTTTCATACCCTAAAGGAGCAAGGTCAGCTGATTACATCATCTCCCAGAATTTTTCCATGAAAAACCACTCAGAACTGGTCAAAGCAGGACCATATATGCTGCCCAGTGCAAAGGGTGCGATGCATCTCACCTGCCACATGCAAAAAGTGCGATGCATACTGGAAAGCCCTTCTGTAGGGTGCGATGAGCGAGAGCAGACAAATGGCACAAGCAGTTTGCTAGGTGGAGACCCTAAGAATATTCTAGAAGCTGCTCATTTGACACTTGCCTCCCTGAATTCGCCCAGGGATGAGTAAGAGATCATGAAATCTCCAAGTGGAACCAAGAACTATCAAAGAGATGACACTAATCCAAATCCCAGAAGCTGACTCACCCCCCAGCAAATATCTATAAATGGATCCCTCATCCCAGAGATCCAAAGGTTGGAATTTGGTAATTTGCAAAGAAGTGTTGTTGGTTTCTCTTTGAAGACATTGTTGGGTGATCATGCTTTGTATGAGGTGAAGAGGGCTTTCAAGCTGGGAGGATGGTGCTGGGTCAGACCAAGTGGTTGTAATCCTCTCTTCTACTACTTTTATCAATAAATCTATTTGAGTTTCCCTCCATATTCTTGTGTATCTCTTAATATTGTGTTGATATATGCATTTGTATGGTCAATATATATCTGATCCTATATTGTTTACAGTGATAGATCTCTATGCTTTGATGGTATTATGTTGTTGTGACTCTACAGGTGCTCTTTGAAGCAGGACAAGTAAGGAAGCAATGGTGAGATTTTGTCAAAGGGAAAAAGAAACAAGCAAGGAGCCAAGCGAAAGACTGAGGTTGGTACTCTCTGCTTCTTTCTCATCTCTCTCTCGTAAAGGAAAAACAAGTGAATTTAATCTATTTGTTTCTAAGATAGCTACCCGTCTTAGTGGGACTAGCAGTTCTGAATAGACACTAGATTTCCCAGTAACAAAATGGCGATTCCACTGGGGATCGATTAGTTTGATTGCTTGTCTCTATTTGTTTGATTCGTAAACCATAGACAGAGCCTGAAGTTAAGCCAGCTAGCCTTCGAACTGCATTTGCTATGCAAGTGCAAAGTAGATCAATGCTGCTTCAGTCAACCTCCGGGTTTGTTTATGAACTGAACAATTGACTTGCAAACATCCTAAGTGCCCTATAGGTAGCTTGAGTAACCTCATTAGATCAGCCCCTATACTTTGTAGTTACTGATTATCATTTGCTCGGTCTAAATCCCTGAACTAAACTGCAAATTGTGACCAAAAACCAAGTTAAAGTCTCATCCCTAGACCATCACACCTTGTCTTCTTGGCAATCTGGATGCATCGCACCTCCCGTGTGCAGTAGGTGAGATGCATCCCTGTTTCGCTGTATTACAGGTGCGATGATCAGATAAGACTAGTTCTGCCTCCAGATTTTGGTTTTTTCTTCACTCCCTTTAGCTTTATTTAGGAGTTTTGTTGTTTGTCATCAGTAGATCACTATTGAAACTCCCTTCCTTTGCATCATCCAACCTCCATTGTACAAAGATTTGTGAATGTTTTTGTGTATTTCTCGCCATTCACAGTTCTCATTTACGAAATAGTAGCTTAATCTAACTGTCGTCTTTTCGCCATTCACAGTTCTCATTTACGAAATAGTAGCTTAATCGAACTGTCATCTTTTGATTTGAAAGTGTCGCAAGTGTCATTTTCAGTCAAGGAAAAGAATCCTTCTCTTTTTGATAGTCGATTACACTGTTACTCTTGTATTTGATCTGAATCAGTGGTATTTCAAGTGTCGAAAGCAGTTTTCAATGCAAAATCGCAAAGTTTCGTCTTGTCTTCCTTTTGTTTTTTGAAAAGAAAATCGTTAGTATTGTCGCTTTGAAAGAAGAAATAATTCAGATTTATATTGAGCATTCTTTTTGTCATTCATACATTAAGAAAATGGAAAACAAATACATGCATGTGCATTTGCATTTAGACTGCTTGTTGATTTTGATTTAGGACAGTGCATCTAGTGTGTGCTCTCTGCTCTAAGTTGAAAGGATTTCGTTTCTCTTTCCTTAGTAGCTAGGATTTTCATTGTAAAAAGAAGAATAAACAACTTTTTATCATCTTAGATTGCATATTTAGGAGTTGTATATATACATCACGCGGTGAACCTTAAAGGCAAACTTCTTAAGAAATATCAACTGTAAAATAAATTCAATGAATATAAAAACGCTTTGGAACCTAACGCACAACATCTAGAAGTCTAGGCTAGAGACATATTCCGGCATCGTAAAGCCTGGTAACTATTGCTTTCATCGTAGGTTGGGTGATTCCTCCTCTTTGAGATGACAAGTGCCAGTACGGACTTGTGCTCCCACGTACTGTTGAGTATATATTGGGATACCACAATAGGCTATATCCTTTATCCTTAGGAAGCCGTGTCTGCCGCCCTGTCGATCGCAATGCACTGAACACAACATTCAGGAAGATTGACTGTCGTACCGTAAAAAGTATTCTGCAGTTTTACGATTGGTTTGGTAATCCCTCTGTCTAGATTTCCAGAGTAGTCTCTTTCGTTCCTTTTTAGACTCCTTAAAGGAAAAGGTCCATCTGAGCACTTGTCACTTCAAACTCATTAAAAATCAAAGGAGACTAGAGTCATCTTTAGCTTTTTCTCAACTCTTAAAAATTGAAAAAGCAAGTTGTGTCAAAGCGTCTAAAATTTATTTTAATCGGAATAACGTCATTGTTCCCTTGTTGGTCTTAGGTTGAGAAAATGGAGTCCACCAACCAAGGATTTCCCCTTGGGGGAAATCCTAGTCCTTTCTCCTCTTAGGGAGATGTTGGTGCACCTCATATGGCCACATTATCCCTTCCAGGACTGACAATTGGCCTGCCGGTATGGCTTTTCTCGACCTCTATTGTTCAAAGCACCGTGATTCCTAAATAATCAAATCAGCAACTAGATGATACTAGAGTTACCCCCCAACCTTCTACTTCGTTTGTCTCTCCCTCTCCTTCTTCCTCTTCACTTGATGAAGATAGTAAAGATAAAAACCTAGTAACTGAGAAGAAGAAGAAAGGGAAGGAGAAGAAGAAGAAGGAGCCAACGACAAAAAGGGGCAACCGTGCATCATCTAGCAAAAATCCACACACTGCACCGTCCAAGAATAAATCTCCATGTGTTATCTGCAAAGGAGACCACTATCATCGAGATTGTCCTTGCATTCCATGGATCTTAAGGGACTGGTCTCACCGCTTGCACAATCCGGTGTCGTCAACCTCTGACGATCATGTTGAGAGTACACCGTCAACTAGTGAAAACGAAGTCACCGGAAAGAAAGGAAAATTTAAATTTCCTTGCAGATTGTGTGAAGGCGATCATGCCCTCCACCATTGTCCCTTCCTGGACGAAGCTAAAAGAGTCTTGGATAATCATCCTGCATCACCGCAGCGACTCCCTCCTAGATACCAAAAACTCTTGCCGAGTCCATTGCTAGTTGAAAATCTGACTGACACACATTTGTTGTCGGTCGAAGCACCTATCATTGAAGATAAGCCCTCTGAGTCCACATCGTACCAAAGTCAACAAGTCAATATGGCAATTGACCCCATCTTGGCTTCAGAGGATTTACCTTCAGATGAAACAGTCACTAAAGAGAATGGGAACGAAACCATTCAAATTCTTTTCATAAACATAGACTCCGATGAACATGGGGGAAATCTACCCATTCCTTTACCGCAAGAAGGAAATTCGTCAGAGTTGTATCTGGCCGTTTATTCTGTCCCACCTCCAAGCAACCTAGTCGTTTCCTTTGATTGGAATCTACTAGGCAGACCCCGTTTACCATCTAATGTACCATTTTGAATCATAGTGCAAACTTACAAAATGGTCATGGTTGGTACCATCATAGATGAAGGGGCTTCTGTGAATATCCTTTCCTCAACTGCTTGGAAAGCGCTTGGTTCACCATCGCTTTTGCTTGAGATGCGATATCTGATAGGCTTCGACAAAGGAACCAGTCGACCGTTAGGGATCCTTCCAAGTTTTCCTATAACTTTGAGAAGGAAAATCGTTTATCTGAACGTAATGGTAGTCCAAGGACCTTTAGATTACAATCTACTCCTTGGGCGTGACTACATTTATAGCATGGGAGCTATTGTTTCCTCACTCTTTCGAGTGATGTGTTTTCCGCATGAAGGAAGAGTGGTCCAGCTTGTAGACCAGCTTTCATTCCCTGGTTCACACGTAGCTAATAGTCAAATGCCATCCCTAACAGGTCTTTTTGCGCAAGGAATGTCTCATCAATCTCCAGTCCATCCACCTAATTAATGAACGCGAGTGATTCGGTGGTTGTGACTGAAACCCAGGGGGCATGCACCCTGGTCTACTTCGGCAGGAAAAATTCAGGTATAGGGTAGGTTTTCGCAGAGGATATATGACTAGTCTGACACACTCGTTCGTTAGGAAAATGGGATTAGACCGGAATAAGATACCTCTGTTGGAAGGTAGGCCTTTCCCGATAGAACAAATGTTTTGTCTGCAAATTGAAGGGTAACCTGGAAAAGGTATGCCTTTCCCGATAGAACAAAAGTTTTATCTGCAAATTGAGGGGTAACCTGGGAAACTCTACTTCGCTATACTTGGGGGCATGCAAACCTTTTTGCATGAAAGTGAAAAGCAACCATTTATTTTCCCAGTTTGTAGATTCTTAACCCTTTAAACTCGTAGGATCGGTCATTCTTAGCTTACATAATAAAAGGAATCGGAGCATAATTTCGAATGGTGCAAGCTCCCTAAAAAATGAACCTATCGATGAGACATCCTTACTATACGACTGGCACGAGCAGTTTTACGCGAAGTTCAAGCTCGTTAAAAATTAAACCTAACAATGAGCATGTGTTCCACCAGAGTTCAAGCTCATTAAAAAATGAACCCACCTCCGGTAAATAACCATTGTGAAGGATTATCATCAGCTTTTGAGCCTTGGTCGTGTTCTTACCATCACCTCCACTCTGTTTTAGCCGATCATTCGCCTCTATTTGATTGTTTACCCATTTTGAGGAACAACTGTGATGAGTGATCCCATTAGCCACCTTCTTTACACTACCGTGATTGGAAAGTTCCAAACCTTACCTGGAACCAGCTGCTATCTGAAAACATCACTCGTTCCTCAAAAAATGAGTCTCCTTTAAGCTCTTTTCATCTGACTCGTAAAATATGAAAAGATTGCCGAGCAATTGGCCTCTCCAGCTCGTTAAAGTAATCGGAAGTGCTATCCCTCCTCTAGATTTTAATATTTTTGGACCTGAGGGATCATTACACAAAAAGATTAAGCGTTTGTCTTGTTCGGCTCGTTAAAACTATCGAAAAGTCATCCCTTTCGCATTGTTTTATACTTTTTTGGACTTAAGGGATTATATTACGAAAAAGGAATATTGGAGTTTACTTTCCGTCTCTTTTCAGACTATCTAAAATTGAAAAGGACTGAGTTATCCTTGTCGTTAAACTCGTTAAAACAATAGCGAAAAACTTGTCCATTCAGACAAGAGCGAGTTTCACCGTCACTAGACTCGTTAAAACGTAGCGACGGGTTTGCCTGAAGGGAAAATTATAAAACAAGCATATGTTATCCTCCTCAAGCTTGACAAAAATAAAGAGGTACTGGTCAGAAATGACTGGGGAAAATTGGGAAGAAAACTTGAAGAAACTTTGTTGACAGCAGGTCGCTCTTAAACATGACACTTTCACTCCATCACCATGATCGAGTTGGGTTGGGTTATTCCGTTCACCGGTCATATCACCATTGGTCCACCGTACCATCCACTTTGGGGTTAATGCTACCAATCCATTTCATTATCGCCGGTATGTTCAAGAGAAGTCACTCAGAGGATTCACCTACCCATCTTGTGTCTCATCCGCTACAATACCTTCACGCTTCATTCTTTCATGACCACCACCCTGAACCTTGTATCATAAGATCGTTTTCACCTCTACAAAATCATTTGCTCTGTTCCGTGTCGTAGATGTGGGATCCATTAATTCCCTCCTACGACGGGCCACTTCTTGTCGACATCAACTCATTATCCAAGAAGCCAACCTAGGAACAACCCTTTCAGTGCTTTGAAGCTTGCATACCTCAATGGCAAGTTTCTCACTTTCGACGATAGGTTTACATTAATGGCCTTCGACCGAAAGATTTTGCGTGGTGTTTGACATCAACTCATGTATTCACACCACGTGAATTGTACTGCAGTACCTTGAGGGTCATCATCATCATCGATGATTCCTCTTGCATCTGTTAACAGCTTACATCATTGGCTGGTAATCAGGCGATGTCCTTCCATGTTTGACATCAGAACATCTTTTCACATGGATCGACTTGTACTTTCGGGCGAAGATTGAACAAGTTTTGAAGACCCCGGATCTAGTTTCATCCATCCAGGCTGCGATATATTCAGGAAAATAAAGACATCAAATGTACATCATTGCTGCACAGATAATCATCCAAACTAAGGGATGATGGCTCTACCAGAATCGTCAGTCTGCACACAGACAGTTGTCTGTCCTATGTACATGAAAATGAATTTATCAAGCTGAGCATGGGAATGCCCGCCTCATCTAGATCATGAAAATATTATGAAGATAATATATTGTATTGTATCTTATTACAGGTCACCTTCCAGTGCGAAAAACCTCGGATCCTCATTATAAAGCATTTCACCCGACATCAAAAGATTTACGACCTCATGCTTTAAGGGGCAACTATTATAGAAATATTTGGGCACTGCAACCCCAATCACATATGTCCATAAACCAAGGGCTTCTAAGTCCCTAAAAGTTTTGTTTCATACCCTAAAGGAGCAAGGTCAACTAATTATATCATCTCCCAAAATTTTTCCATGAAAAACCACTCAGAACTGGTCAAAGCAGGACCATACAGGCTGCGCAGTGCAAAGGGTGTGATGCATCTCACCTGCCACATGCAAAAAGTGTGATGCATACTGGAAAGCCCTTCTGTAGGGTGCAATGAGCGAGAGTAGACAAATGGCACAAGCTGTTTGCTAGGTGGAGACCCTGAGAATCTTCTAGAAGCTGCTCATTTGACACTTGCCTCCCTGAATTCGCCCAGGGATGAGTAAGAGATCATGAAATATCTAAGTGGAACCAAGAACTATCAGAGATCCAAATCCCAGAAGTTGACTCACCCCCCTGCAAATATCTATAAATGGATCCCTCATCCCAGAGATCCAAAGGTTGGAATTTGGTAATTTGCAAAGAAGCGATGTTGGTTTCTCTTTGAAGACACTGTTGGGTGATCTTGTTTTGTATGAGGTGAAGAGGGCTTTCAAGCTGGGAGGATGGCACTAGGTCAGACCAAGTGGTTGTAATCCTCTCTTCTACTACTTTTATCAATAAAGCTATTTGAGTTTTCCTCCATATTCTTGTGTATCTTTGAATATTGTGTTGATATATGCATTTGTATGGTCAATATATATATGATCCTATATTGTTTACAGTGATAGATCTCTATGCTTTTATGGTATTATGTTGTTGTGACTCTACAGATGCTCTTTGAAGTAGGACAAGTAAGGAAGCAGTGGCAAGATTCTGTCAAAGGGGAAAGGAAACAAGAAAGGAGCCAAGCGAAAGACTGAGGTTGGTACTCTCTACTTCTTTCTCATCTCTCTCTCGTAAAGGAAAAACAAGTGACTTTAATCTGTTTGTTTCTAATATAGCTACCCGTCTTAGTGGGACTAGCAGTTCTGAATAGACATTAGATTTCCCAGTAACACAAATACTCTCAAAAAGACTAGTTTACCTTCAGGAACAATCAGCTGCAGCAAAGAGAAAAGGGAAAGAAAAACAGAGTGTGGAGAAAGGAGACACTAGCTCACAAAATCTAAGGAGGAGCTCCAGACTTAAAGGAAAACTAAGGAAAGTACAAACTAAGGGGCCCCACTTCATTGATTTAGGAGGGGAAACACCGGAACAGACTCCAGCAATCCCTCCTGGCCGTAGCCCACACCATACTCCTATTCCTCAACCAAATTTTGAGATCAGTCCTTCTCAGCCAGATTTTGAGATCAGTCCTTCTCAGCCAGATTTTGAGATCAGTCCTTCTCAACCAGATTTTGGGGACAGCCCAAGAAAGACTACACCTAAGATAGATGCAACTCAGCAAGAAATGTATGATTATATTGAGTCATTGTAGAAAACTACCACAGATCAAGGCACTTCATCTACCCAGCCTAATACAGCTCGGGAAGCTCTAATCCAATCACTAAAACAGGAAGTTTTTGAACTAGAGGTCCTAAAGAGACACATCAAAAGAGAAAATGAAACATTGAAAGAATAGAGCAGGTTGGATAAGATTATTCACGACAACACCATGTTTCATCTTGGGTTGTGGCAGAAGAAAAATAGAAAATTGAAGAAAAAGAGCAGGAGGTTGAGCAGAGCTCTCATCAACCTCAAATTCAAGTGCCTAATGAGGAAGCCAAGGATGATAGTGGTACCAAGAAAGAAGAAAAGAAGGCTAGATGTGTTAGCAGAGGTCTCAGAACACATGAACTGAAGGGAGGATGGTCATAGTTTTGGTTGCATGAGGACATGCAACACCTTCACAGTGGGGGTATGTTGAGCCCTGAAACTACATCTCTTCTACACACTTTTCTAGACTTTTTCCCCTCACCAATGCCCCACAAGCTATCAAAAATCATTACATATTGATTCTGAGAGTGCATTTAAGTGGTTTTCTAACTATATTTTTGTGTTTGCTATTTGACTTAGATTTTGCTCATCAGCTGCGGAATGCAGCCACTTTCCGCAGCTGACTCGACTTTCCGCAGTTGTTTTTGTTGATCTCTAGGTTACAGGTGTCATCAAGAAAAACGAGGCACGTGGGCAGTTCAGAAATGATCTGGACATGGACCAGGTCCTATTGGTTTAGCCAGATTCGTAAAGGAAAGCCTTGGTCAAACGGTGGTCAAACGAGGAGTTCTACGGCAAGCAGGTCTCTGTTTTTCAACATGTGAAGGGTCTGAGACCGTTCCTAGATCCATGGCTACATTTTGACAACTGTAGACTGCCTCCATGACGCAAATCCAACAGCCACCTTTTGGTAGATTGAATGATCATGGCAACCAACATGCTAAGCTCACGGATGTTGTCTTTTTACGTGTCTTCTGCTGAAGGAGTTCCATAGGAAAAGCAGTTATGTAATTTCCCTTATAAATAATGCGTTTGCAAATGCAAGTAGATAGTTAGTTTTTGTTGATGTAATCTTGCTGTTAAGTTTATGTATTGTGCCGTGACACTGGTCCTGCTGTGATAACGAGAGGATCCTTCCTTTGTTTTGCAATATAATAAGACTCTGTTTTATATGACTGTGTGAGCATAATCTCGGATTGACAGTGTGTTAACCAAGGTCGTGCAGAGGGCCCCTGCTAGCTAAGGTTTCGTTCTTTATTTATGTAAAGTTTTCATATGCTGTTGTTTTATTTCCATTGTAGATATTTCGTAGTTTGTTCACTTGTGTAGATTTCACATTTCAGTTATGGTGTTAATGTTTCATTCCTGTACATGATTTTCCAAGCGTTGTATATTTTTGCTAACACTGATCAGTGTGTTTCAAGTTAGGATAGGCCGGGCATTTTCATGCAATTTTTGCAGTAAATAGTGACATGAGATTGACCTCTCTGCTAACTTTGTTTTTCTTAGCTTTCAATTTCAATTATGCTTTGATTTCAGTCTTATTCATTTGCTATTGATAGTTAGTTTAGATATCAAATTCTTCAAGTCATTTAACGTTATCTCCAGAGCCATGGCTTAACCCGAAAAGCTACTTGGCGAGCTATCGGATTTTGAGTGAAGTGATTTGATTCTTCATGTTATTGACGTTATCTCCAGAGCCATGGCTTAACCCGAAAAAGCTACTTGGCAAGCTATCGGACTATAAGTGAAGAGACTTGATTTTATTTTCATTTGTAAGTAGATAATTTAGATATCAATTCCTCATTTTATTGACGATATCTCCAGAGCCATGGCTTAACCCCGAAAAGCTACTTGGCGAGCTATCGGACTATAAATGAAGTGAATTGGTTTTACTTTTATTAGTTTGCAGTTTTTGATTTGTTTGAGTGCAATAGCTTAAATTTTATTTCTGTATTTAGATGAGAAGCAGAGATAGATATTTCATGATCAGTAGTTCATCACTTGTTTGATTCAAATAGCTGCACATTTACATTCTTGTTCAAGTATTAATTTCATCATTAGGATGTTTTGAGATCCTCTGAAGTGTTAAGTTCTGGAAATCATCATAAAGGACATAATTGCCTTAAAATCTATACCCATACTTGCCTTCTAAAGTATTCTTAAAACTTAGGAATAGGATTTCCATTTGCATTAGGAGACAAACCAAGATAAAACCCCCAAAAACAAGATAAAATTGAAAACAATAAAAAGTAAGAAAGAGGTTGTCTTGCACATATAGTGCGCCACACTTCATCAATTTACGACTCCCGGATTGATAATTAATGTAGAAATTTAGTACATACTAAATTGACTAAATAATGGTCTTGTTGAATCCACGAACAAGAACCTCATATGTATCATCAAAAAGACCATATTCTCTAAATAGCGAAATTTGCACTCCGCTTTGGTGAATGCCTTATGGAATGACCAAGTCACACCTAAGCCCTATCTGAACACCTCCCCTTACTTCCTGGTGTATGGAAAAAAATCCATCCTCTCGCCGAACCTCTACTTTCCCACTCTCCAATTGTCCCAAGGCGAGCCATGTCTTCTAGTTCAGCATAGGATGGACACTTTGCATAAGCTACAGGAAGAAAGGTTGAAAGCAAAAGAAAAAATTTCACTTCACCAGAGTCGTATCAAGAGATGGTTTGATATAAAGTATGCAGGGAAGAATAGATTTAGTGTGGGTGACTTAGCCTTGAAGTGGGACAAATACCACGAGGACAAAGGCAAACACACTAAGTTTTAGTCCCTATGGATTGGTCCTTACACAATCCACAAAAATCTTGGCCAACACACATATCATCTTCAATCACTTGACGGGAAGATTGACTCTCTCCCTGTCAATGGCCAAGACTTAAAATAATATTTTCAATGAAGATCTAGGGTTACGCCCCACACTATATACATAGTCTTTTTTTGATGATGTTTCTTCAGTTTTATGTTGTTTTGTCATGTAAATAAGTGTTGTGTCTTACTAGATTGTGGCTTCCAAGGGTGTGTGTGGTTGAAGTTCAAAGAGTCTTGTGACATTGTAGTGCTTGGCTAGTTTTCTCTTTGTCTTCCTTATGTTGGCTGCATCTTTTCACCGATGAAGTTCTGACAGAAAATACAATTTATCCATAAGGAGAGTTTTGGTCCAACGATGAACCTATGTCAGCGTTGTCGCACAAGTGTCATCCTAAAGTTTATCTCAAGTGTTGCACTTGTCACTTCTTGTGATGAGACAGTCACATAAAGGATAATGCTTTGTCTTGTTGTTTGGTTGTCTATGTTGTCATGTCATTGAAGTATGTTAAGTGTGTGATCATATTTTAAGTTCATCACAAGTTTATCTTCCTCCTACACTTAGCCATTTTATTTTCCGAAAATATTTCTGACCGGGCAACTCAACTTCACTGGGCCCCAACTGAAATGCACACTACGCAGTCTCAGCCCTCAATGATGTGACCTTGCTACCTGGAACTACGCAGTGCACATTCACTGTCCTCCAGGGCAATTATACTGTGTAATTCCAAAGCCTGAAAGCCTTCCTTGACCCCATAATTGTGCAGCAGTTCCTCCCAGTCTGACTTGAACTGCGCACTTCACACTTTCAGTCCTCAAGCTTTTCCCCTTGCCTATTGGAACCTCGTAATGCGTAGAGAACCCAGCCTCCCTTGGCCTCTAGAACTACGCATAGGTGTCCACTAGTGTCCTCCCTCAACTGGAGCTCATTAACTTCAAGAACTATGCAGATTTGTCATCCAAGTCTCTCTACTACCCTGTCCCCCTTACCTCTGAAAATTGCGCAGAAATGACCCCAAGGCCTCATCCCGCATCACCTACTGCTGGCTTGAACTATGAAATCCTGACTCCCAGTGGCCATTGCACAATTTCTCTCCCCAACATGGACTATGCTTAAAGGTTCCTTAGTCAAGCCTGAGTTGTGCTCTGCACAGTCTCAATGAACAACCTCTCTCCCTGTCACTTGGAATTGCACAATGTGCAGTTACTGGGCCCTCTCTCCTAGCCTGTCACCTGTCTGGGGCTCACTTCATGGATAATAATGCATCATCATATATAGGGCATTTTCGGATTTTATGTCTTCCCATCATGAGTGAATTGCAGGAACATGTACATTATCAAGTCATGGCGAGATGATGAAGAAGGAGGGAAGCATGCCTAAAGATTCACTTGTAGTTGAATGGACGAATGGAGCTACCAAGAGAAAGCAAAAGGAACACAAGTGTGCAACCACCTTCCAAGACCAAAGATCATTGGAGACCCTACATCATCAAGCTATGCAGAGGAGAAGGGAAATCATATCCAAGAAAACAAATATCACTCAGCAGCAATAGCAGCTTGACATTGCCACATCATCAAGCCAGTCCATGTCAGCTGATCCAGGATGCTTTCGCTTATAGATGTATGAAAAGAATCACATGTGAAAATTGCAGCTTAACGCCGAAATTTAACATGCACACAAGAACAGAAGAAGAAGAAACACATAAGAACATGAAGGAAGACACAAAGACTTGATAATGGAGTTCGTCCAACACGGACTACGTCTCCAGGCCCTGCTTAAACAATGGGGAGGCCTTCTTATATTAAATGGCATGAAAAGAAGAGAATTACAATCATCAGCTGAATACAAGAGGCTTATATCTCTATTCTGAAAGACAGTCGTAAAATGGAGGCCTCAGATTGAGAATTGGGCAGCACCAATGCGTCTATGACGTTGAAAGGGGCTGACAACATCTAAAACTTGTCCAAAACAGACAAAATGCACTATCAACCTCCTGGAAGCTCCCTGCCTCGAATAGTGTGCTAAGAAATCCTCTTCCCTGTCCTTTTTCGAATCGTTGGGCTTTATATGTGTCATTTAGGACAAAAGCCGCTTAAATCGGGGATGTTTGGTTCAAAATAGAGGCTAGTGGAGTAGAAGGATCGATGGGCACAACCGACCCTTAAAAATAGCCTCTTTATCATTGTAGCGATAAAATACCAAAAACCCTGGAAAAAACACTAAAATCCGGCAAAAAACCATTTACCCGAATTTCAAATTTATTAAATTGGGCTTATATTCTTATCAGGTCTGAGCCCAATATCGCAATCGCAAGTCACGAAGGTCCAAGGCCCTATATATCGGGGAACTTTGACGACCGTCGATCACCGATATTGGCGTCAGCCGATCGCACCCCTAATCGCCGATGTCGATTACCCCAATATTGCCAACACCAATTTCACTAACCTGATCGCCCTCGATCGTCGATCTGATCTAATCAGAGATCATTGATCTGGGGTTCCACTTCGTTCCTTAAGTATGCCCCTTTGGATGTGTCAATTGAAATTTTTCCTTTTAGGCTTAAAAGTCCATTTTTAAAGGAAAATGCCTCATTTTCCTAGGGAACAAAGCAACCTTCTTTCCATGATAACTTCATCATCTGGACTCGGATTGAAGTGTCGTTCACGGCATTGGAATCAAGACGACGAGATCTACACTCTGGTCCTGGGTCGACTTCATTCCAAGCACTTTGATTTTGGAGTTTTTTCATGCTATAGTATCTGAAGATCCACCTAGATCAATCCTCCCCATTGAGGAGCTTTTGCACCACCAAAATCTTTTCATTAGTCAATTGGCAAGTGAGGAAATTGTTCCCTCACCTTTTCCTTCTCCAGCCATTTGGCCTTACTGGGGTGCATTCCCTTGAAACCAACCCGAAGGTATTCCACATCTCCTCGCCATGAAGTCCTGGTCCTTTTATCAAGGATGATGTCTTCAGGCAACTCATCGAGATATTCTGGTAAAAAATCATCGATTGTAGGCACTGCGCCCACCTCATCAGTGTCCATGATCGGAGGTGGTTCATACAGCTTTAAGTTCTCCACATTCACTACTGAGTACATCTGCATATATACCGGCAAGTCAAGACGAAAGGCATTGTTCCCAATCTTCTCCAAAATGGTAAATGGCCCATACCAGATTGGTTGCAACTTCTTTCCTTCTCCCTTCATCCTATCTTTGTTGATGTGGAACCACACTTTGTCACCAACTTGGAATTTATGGTCGACTCGGTGTTTATCATGTCGAGCCTTGTAACGGGCTTGACTTTTCTCCAACTGCTCTTGCACTGCTTGGTGAATCATTTGGATTCACTGAATGAACTATTGAGCTTTGTCCCTATCATTACGTCCACTGGAGCAATCTTCCCTTCCAAAGACCATATCAAAAGGGTCCTTTGGTAGGTAACCAAAACATGTCTCAAATGGTGAATGTTGCGTAGATGAATGCACTGCTCAATTGTAGGAATGTTGTACATATGGGAGATGTTCATCCCACAACTTGGGATGTTTCCCACAATAGCCTCGTAATAAGTGTACCACGGTATGGTTTACAACCTATATCTGTCCGTTAGTTTGCAGGTGAAATGTCGTGCTTCTTTTCAATTTGGTGTCCATCATCCTCCACAAGCTAGTCCAAAACTCCCCAAGAAAGCGAGAGTCTCAATCTGACACAATCGATGTGGGTAATCCAAATTGGACCCAAACATGCTGAAAGAAAAGAGAAGCAGTCTACTCTGCAGTAATCTGCTTTTTACAAGGCATAAGAATACACATCTTGCTAAAATGGTCAACAATGACATAAAAATAGTCGTGACTCTTCCTAGACAAAGGCAAACCTCCTACAAAGTCCATTGACACACTTTCCCATGGATGACTCAGAATAGGGAGTGGTGTGTAGAGCCCGAGTTTTCTATTAGAGGGCTTTGAAACAGAACTTATCACACAACCCTTTACATAGCGAGTCACAATTTTTTTCATATGAGGCCAAAAACAAATTCTTTGTACATGACATAAAGTCTTTTCGACACCAAAGTGTCCAGACACAAGAGAGGTGTGGGCATCTCAAATTACATGTACTCTTTCCCCTGTGGGAATACACAATTTACCAAGGTGATACAACGGTTTCCCCTGCAAGTGATATTTGTCCACTTGTGAACCATGGGTTAGTTTTGCATAAACCTCCTTAAAGTCATCATCGTTAGCATATTGTTCAGCATAACTTTCAAAAGATAACGAAGCATTATGCAAAATAACAGAAGCAGAAATAGGAGGGCAAGATAGCATATCGGCCACTTTATTGCTAGTGCCCTTCTTATACTTTATTACCAGATGAAACTGTTGAAAAGAACCCATCCACCTAAAATGACAAGATTGTTGCAACTTGGTCAAACCTTGCTATTCACTTCCCTCAATGATTTTCTCTACATAAAGTGGAGTAGATTTATCAAACATAAGGTGAAAGTAGTTGTCTTCCCAAGAATGACAATTATATATGTACCATTCATTACAAGTTCAAGAAATATTTCTTCCACTTTTCACCCACTAGCATGCTCTAATACCACTTGCCATAAACCTTGATAAATTTAAAGATAAAAGATAAACTCTTGAATTTATAAATAGAAAAATGCATCCATAGAAGAATAGACAAAAAATTGTATGGATAACTCTCATGGTAGGGTAATGCCATAAATTAAACTCTATGGAAGTGATCAATCCATAAGCCATACTTACTATAATACAATACTCAATAGCCAACATATATCAATACAACAATACTCGTGTATTGTGTTTTCTCATAAGTATACTTTGGGCTTTATGCCAAGTGGGTTTATTCTATGATTTATGGCCATGTTACATAATTATTTCTCATGAGTACCTACTTAGGTACCCCATATTATCTTCCCTAGGTACATTACATTACATCTCCCTTTGCATGTTTTCTCTTGAAAACATGAGTGGAAACCATATAACGTGATATGTTAGGTAATGTAGTGAACTAGTACAGAGAACAACATCCATCCATCCTAGTGAAGTCTGGACATGGGCTCCAACTTTTTCCGTACCACCTCAATCTTGATTCTAGTTGCTCCTTTACATCCTTGTTATTGTCATGATACTATAATTCCATCACATGCATCTATATTTTGTGCCTTTCTAGTTCCATGTTGGTCCATAGTAAGTTTAATGATGTCCATGGGGATGGTGTGGGTGGTGAAATGCAACAACCTTAGGCATTGATTTTTTTCTTTGACTCTCAACCTTGTTTCCTTTCAGGCATGTATCTCATTAGATTCTTCGGACCTCCTATTTATACCCTTTTTGGGGATTTCCCTCAAGTTCTTATGTAGACCCTTATTTTGATTTAACCTCAATCTCTTCATCTGATTACTTGTAATTACTTTCTCCACAATCATGGTTCTTCCACCACCTCGAGCCCTTCTCATTTAGTTAGATAAATATCTTGTATTGTGATTTTATTTTTCTTGTGCCAAGGCATCATGAAATTCTTTCACGTGTTAATTTAATTGCACCAAATCCATCAACGGATATCCAAGGGAAATATTCATATCATTTATGCTCATAGCATGTAAAGTTGAATGAAAAACATAATTTATCCATAGTAATCTTCAAAACTTTGAAAATCTTCACTCTCAACTTGTGTGCTTTGAATATTCTTTGTGGTGATTTGCAATCTTTTAGCCAAGTTAACATTGATGAAATTATTCTTGCTAGTAAGGTTTTTAACAACAATAACTTTTTCCTCCGTGACACATCATTAAACATGTAATAGGAAGTGCACCCATGGTTCTTTCTTTATCCTACTTCACAGTTTTTGTAGTGTTTTCTTCTCAATGATGTATGAAAAGAACCCACTTAAGATCGTGGATGACAAACAATCTCAATAATAGAAATGACTACTAAACATTGTAGATCTGTAGCTATTGATAGAAACAAAACCTACCTAAATCCTTATCTATGATGCAATCATAGTTAAACAATAAAATCAAGAGTAATAACCCCAAAACATCCAATGGAAACCAGATTTGTAAAGAATGATTTTATTATACACCTATGAAGGGAACAAATATATGTTACCAGTCCCCCTCTATGGGATTTGTTCTTGGCAATCCTCAAATGCTTTCAGCTTCTATAGAGTCTCTCTCCTCTATAATGCATAAACCTAGCAAAAATATGGTGTGCAACAATGAAAATAATCAGAGTTACAACAGTGAGTGCAACAATGAAAATAATCAAAAGCAAATAATGAATGAAAACCCTTCTATTTATAACAAAATATTGAGTTATCCTCGAATAATGAGCAATAATAAAATATTATTGATCCCATTCTTGGAATTGTCACTTGGAATATTTTATTATTTTTTTTTCCCGTAGAAAAAATCGTAATTTTATTCATATGAAAAAATTACATTTTGTAGATGCTTGAAGCATATGCAGATAGTTGTTCCTGTAATGACAGGAATCAAAAGAAAAAAGAGAAAAAGAATAAATTCCAGCTAGCCTATACTTTCCTGCCCTTCTTCTTCTCCACTCGTCGCCAACCTCCAGAGTCGGGAGTGGGTGCAATAATAGCTAGCTAGTTTTCCATTGTGATCATTGGAAGTTCTTTGTCAGATTCCGAGCCCTCAGATCCATGAGTTCGTTTGATGCCACTTACTTCCAGTTGTGGTTCTTGTTGCTGTTCTGAATTGTGTGGCCCCAAATGAGTAACTGGGGCATTCTCTTCCTGTGTATATTTCTGTCTCATTTGTGTGTCAGGTTCTGTCTGGTTCTCTGTAGGATCTGTGTTCATGTCCTCTTCTTCCAGCGGGTCGGTATGCTGCCACCCTTTGGGATTTTTTTGTTGTTTCTTATTCCTTTTGGGGTCCTTTCGAGCCAGTGGGCAGGCATATTGGAGGTGCCCTATTTGCATGCAACTGCGGCATCTGAATGTTGTGTTCTCGTAGTCAAGTGGTTGTGTCCACAGAGAATTATTGAAGTTCAAAGTGATGTGATCAGGTAGCCCCTGACTCAGGTCCACTTCTACACATATTCTGGCAAATGTGAATATTCCCCTGATAGCTCTGTCTTCATCCATTTTTAGGAATTTCCCCAAGGAATTCCCAATGGCTATGTTACACTAAAAAATGTCACCATGACCACTTACAGTTAGTATGGCTCAAATCAACAGTCATGCTACCCTCTTAGGCAAGTCTTATGCCTCTGTTATCCATCTCAAACTCAAAGAAGAGAGAAAGTCTTGTAAAAAATATGTTTATCTCTGGGGTCGCAGGTTCTCTCTAGCCTCACCTGCGGGGACGCTGACCATGTTCACAAAAGGTGCGTCTTTGGACGCTCTGTATGTTAAGGGACAGGTGCGTCCTTCTGTAAAAGGCAAAATGCGCGAGTTTCATCTTAAAAAAGTTACTTGTGGTTACTTCTAGAACTTTCTAGAGGTCGGTTTGATGATTTGGATGCGCCTCCAGTTGGTTCATGTATCTCTATTAAGGGGGAACTTATCCCATCAATAAGGGAGCTATCCCACCCAAAGAGGGGGATTATCCCATTGATGGTGGACCTGAATAACCTCTTTACAGCACTATAAATAAAGACATTGAGCCAGAGGGAGGAGAGGTTGGAACTATACATTTTCTTTGGGTAAATGCTGCAGGAATTAGGACTCCCATTTAGAACCTTGTGAGGAGAGATTGTCTTTGCTTGATTCTACTTGGAAGTGGGTGAGCTTTGTCAAAGTAGAGGAAAACCCTTGATGGACCCTGGGAGGAACTTGCACAACACCAAGGCCAGGTTGTAAGAGTTTCTTTGTTTCGTTATTAATACAAACTGGTTTATTTTTCTCAATAGCTTGTGTTAATGAGTTATTTCATGTGTTCCTTGGTCTGCATGTTGAATATATGTTTTATTATATGAAATGCAAGTGCTTGGTAATTGTTTGATTGTTTGTGGTTGCAGGAATTGACTTGAAGGAGGAGCTCATCCGGATCGGCAAGGACGGACTACAACAACCGCGTTTTGGAATAAGGTAAGCCTAAACACTTGTAGTTTTCATGTTTTAAAAGGTATATTTAGAGAAAGATCACTCCATTTTGTCTTGTTTGTCGCTAGAGAGTTTAGACTCCTAGGGAGGTCAGTTGTGTCCGCACAAACGACTTTTTCCGCCACGACAAATTGGCGACTCCGCTGGGGAATCCATTAATGAGAGAGTCTTTTCCTTTGTGTGAACTTTGCTCTGTGAAAATTACTTTTATTTTCTGGTTTTTGACTGTGAGAATTAGTATTTGGGTGGCTTAGCTTTAGATTTAGTTAGATTTGGTTTTTCTCAACTTTTCCAGAAGGACGCACCCTCTGAGTACTGCACAGTGCGTCTTTGGACGCGCTGTTGCCGTTTGCACAGAGCGGGCCCGCACCCGTTGTAACGGGTTGCCTGCGTCTTCCTGTAAAATTTAGGAAAATTCCATTTTTTGCTTTAATTGCTTTTAGATTTTGATTTTTCTTAGTGTTTTCTACCCAGATCCTTTAGTACCCTGTCAAGAATTTTCACCTAGACTTGTTTTGTGAGCTTTGAGTGTTTTAGTGGATTTCAACGAAGTTTAGGCCTAGGGTTTGATTTTTCAATAGGTCCTGTAGTGACTTTGACGGTAGAAAGTTGTCCAGCCTTAGATCTCTCTGGTTAGTCAGCCTTCTTAGAAGTCGGGCCTGTCGTAAAGTCTCCTTGTGTGAGCAGCTTGCCATTTAAGTTGTTTTGGGTCAAATTTCGAATTACTTGTTTATAAAGTGTTGATTTCCATTTTACAAAAGAACAAAAGATTAGAGTTTTGTTTTGACTAGTTTTTGGTTCTGCAATAAGCTAGTCCTTGATTTGATTGTGATCAAGTAAAACACCTTAGAATAATCATTGTTGGTTCTGGCCTCGTTAAGATTGCTTAGAGTAAATTTACCTTTTAGTTTGCTTATGAGTGCATTTTCATAGATTTTAATAGTTGTTAAGATTGATTTTTGGTTATATTAGATTTATTTGCTTTATTAAAAGAAAAATACAAAAACATCTTCTTTAAAAAGTCTTGTTTCAAGTAGCTTTTTGTTTTTGAAAGAGAAAAAGAGTTTTTTCGTGCATGTAAAGAGCGGTCATGTTTTTTATGCTTGGAAAAGACAAACGAATTGTTTCTTTGATTGTCTTCAATTAAGAAGTTGCTTTTATAAAGATTGCATTCTCTCAACTTTTTAGTTAAGCAATTCATCGAAAAAGTAAAGTAGTGGGTAAATCATTCTAGGTGCATTTTGTAGTGGTTTCGAGTCGAGTCAACACACCACTGGTTTCACTTCCATCACCTTTTGACTTAAGAAACAACCTTAAAAGTAACGCTTAAATTAAAATCAATCTAGTAATTTTTATTTTTCTAGGGCTCTGAAACACCAACATAGCTTAGGCTAGGGTCTTGGAGTAGGTGAGTACTTAACTCTCCAAGACTACAAAACCAAACAGATAGTTTATCTTGAGTAGATTAAATCCAATTGTTTCAGTTATACTCTGGGAAAGCTCCTCTTAAAGGAGAAGCACGAGCTCGTGTCCGAACCAGTGAGGGGATCATTCCTCCCTCGTTGGGAACGACGCCAGACAGTACGTATTACAAACGGTAAACCTCGGATTAACCATTGTCGAGGAGCCAGGGGTCACTTATCGGTAAACCTTGGATTGTTGTCAAGGAGCCGGTAAGGGGATTGGAGCTTGTTACTCTGCCCTTGCGTGCTGTCGGAGTTTAGACTGTTCCCCCAGGTGTAATTGTTGTGATTGGTAACTTTAGTGACCATAATCTTTAGGGTTCTACCGAGGTGACGGTGGAGGGAAGGTCCCACTGTACCTGGAGCAGACGTCGGTTATACTCACTTGGATTTTCCGGGGGGTTCACTTCACTTCGAGACGGTTAAAGTGGAGGAACTTGTGCCGGTCTATTCATTAAGCAGGTTGCCGGGGTAACTGTTCCACCCCCCATTTCTGTACTGAATCCTGCGAGGTTGGGCCTAATCACCAACTAGCGCTTTTGGTCCGGAAGACTACTGTTTGTGTGTGGTTTGACGCTCTAGATTATTTAGGCGTGTGCTTCAAATTTGTTTGCTTCTTTAGAAGACTTTAGGTGGTTTGATTTGAAATTTTTACTTTGTTTTCGTGTGTTGTAGTTAAAAATCTTTAATTGTGGCGGAATTACCGAGACAGTCCCGTAGACTTCGGGGCAAGTCTCCTGAGATTGTTACCGGAATAGATTTGTTAAGAAAACTCCGTAAATCGCGGGGTGAATCTCCTGAAGACATTCCGGGTCAGTACGAAGGGTTAAAGGTCCTTGTAACTCCTCCTAGTGACAGTAGAGTAGGTTCACCTGAAGAAGGAGAATCTTCCTTGGTAGTCCATCCAGATTACCAAAGTTTAGAAACAGGTTACAATCCCGAAACTGTTACAGTTTCCGAGCTTGCTGGTAGTTTTTCATCTGCCAGTGAAACAGGCGAAGAACCTGAAATTTCCGAACCTGTTACTCCAACTTCTAGTGTCCCTGATTCACCGAGAATAGAAAGAATTATCACCGAAAATCTACCTTCTGGTTTGATTGCTATAGAAGAACTTGCTCCAGAAGAAGATATAGGTGTCTCTCACCTTGAAGGTCAACTAACTATTGATCTAAGGGAGCGTGAATCCATCTTTTACAGTCCTCCTAGAAGTACTTCTTGGTACCTTGCGTTAACCAATTTTTTAGACAACTCAGTCGGTTTTTCCACACCTCGTACTCCTTTTCCACCTGGAGGTATTCATACTCCTGTAAATATGTCTGGTCAGTCGTCCGTGTTTACACAAAGTCCTGAATCTTTTTTACACGGCGGTCCTTCTGTTCCCACTGGGTATCAGTCACTTTCTGGTACCTTTGCGGGGGCATCTCCTCAACCCATTGATCATGGGTTATTTGCTGGAAACAGTGGTAATATACCATTGGGTGTAGGAGACATTTACATGATGTCAGGTTCAGTTCCCGTTTCCCAACCTCAAGGTGGCCAATTACCGCCTGGGGGGCAACCGCAGTTAACGCCTGGGGGGCAACCTCAAAGTCAGTATGTACCTATGGTGCAATACTTACCTCAAGGTCAACCTCAGCCTCAATATGTACCCCAAGGTCAACCTCAGTATCAATATCAACCTCAAGGATGGCAACCTCAAGGATGGCAACCTCAAGGGTATCAACCCCAAAGTTATCAACCTCAAGGATACCAACCTCAAGGTCAAGGTCAACCCCAGTATCAGTATTTACCTCAAGGTTATCAACCTCAAGGTCAATACTCAAGTCAAGGTTATCAACCGCCTCAAGGTCAGTCATATGTTCCAAGTATGGGAACTGCACCTTACAATTATCAATCCTACCCTCAATCTGGTTATGGATCTCAGTACCCTCAACCTGTTACGGGTCAGTACCCTGGAATGTTAGTGTGGGATCCCTCACAGGGTCAACAGGTGTTGCAGCCAAGTGTACAAATGCTTCCTCAAGCTGGACAACCCGTAGTTTCTGGTCCAACCCAGCAACCGCAACCTGTCCAGCCCAATGTTCAAGCTTCTGTAGCTTCGGTAGTTACTCAGCCGGCAATTGCACCTAGTACTCCATCTCAAACGGCTGCTGCAACTACCGCTACATCTACCATACTTACTTCTGGAGTATCGACGGCTCCAGTTTCTACTGTCCCTGTTACCACACCTCAGACATCTTTACCGTTGTCTGGATCTACGATTCAAACCACGGTCCAGATGCCTGTAGGTCAGCCTGGTATAAGTACGGTTGTGACTACTCAACCTCAATTTGTTCAACCTCCGTACCAGGGACAGTACCAACCTGGGCAAGCTGTCCAACAACCGGTTTACCAGTATCAACCGTATCCTGGGTACACTTATCAACAACCTCAACAACCCCAGTACGGTCCGGTTAATCCTGGTTTTCCAGGAGGATATAATATCCCAAATGCGACTCCTGTTCCTAGTTATCCTGGATATCCTCCTCCTGGGGCTGGTATTGTGACCCAGAGTTTTAGAGATCCTAACCGGCAGTTACCGTTTATTGCAACTTTAGATTTACCCGACTTGACGCGCCTAACGAACGATCCAATTCAATATCTTCAGTTCTGGCCGCCAATGCCAAATAAGTTGCCCAGTGATATACCCAAGTTCGAAGGTAAGTCTGGAGAGGATCCGTCCAATCATGTGATGACTTACCACCTCTGGTGTGCTTCGAATTCTATCTCAGATGATTCCATCCGCTTACGTCTTTTCCAGCGTACACTCATTGGTCTCGCGGCCAAGTGGTACATTGAGTTACCACGGGCCTCTTTTTACAACTTTAGCCAGTTAGCTACCTCGTTCTTAACTCACTTTCAGTTGCCGGTCAGATACGATAACGGCACGGAGTTATTAACTTCACTAAAA
The DNA here is from genome assembly GCA_031772625.1 of Pinus tabuliformis. NCBI lineage: Eukaryota > Viridiplantae > Streptophyta > Pinopsida > Pinales > Pinaceae > Pinus > Pinus tabuliformis. Next base: position 635,872,565 of record CM062817.1, read on the forward strand.
CAATCGACGTCCACGTATATTTCTGATCACATTCATGAGTGGAGACGTCGAAGGAGATTAGTGAAAGTTTTTATCCCGGACCAAATCTTAGCTGAATGGTTTGTCAAATCATTATTACCGAAGATTACTGAAGATGTAGCTAAGGCCGGAGTAGTTACTGAGGAGCAAGTCATTGCTCAGGCACAATACCTTGACTTAGTTTACACTCAGTCGGGTACGTTACACGAGAAGATTCCGGATCTTCCAAAGTCGAATCAAATCGCTGCTGCTCCTTCGGGATCTCATGCCGCTGATGGTATGATTGGTATCGTGACTACGAAGAGTAAGAAGAAGTCTTCCAAGGCCTCCAATACTCCAATTATCACTTTGCCTGATTCTCCGACAGGAGAGTCTTCTCCTCCTGAACTTACCGCCGACATTCACGCTGTAGAGTCATCTACGGCCAAATCAAAAAACGGTGGAAAGAAGAAAGGAAAGAAGAAGGCTAAAGCAGACAAGGCTCCAAAGGAGAAAACTGAAAAGTCGGAAACCAATGACGAAAAACGCAAACCTCGATATCCTTGTCTTATTTGTGAAGAGGATCATTTTACGAGAGATTGCCCTCATCGGGCCGAGGTTGTGAAAATAGTCAAAGGTTCTCCCACTCCTGCTGTGTTAAAGAATCCATTTCCAGAGCAGGAGAATAAGATGATAGGTTCTTCTTCGAATGCCAGTGAAGAACCCATTTTGATGATGTCTCATGTGAGGATTGCGACTCGATCGCAAGATTATGGTAGTAAGGCTCCTGTTGATGGCAAGGAAGCAGAATCTTCTCACTCTAACCCATCAACCTCAGCTCCTGGTTCCGATCCACTACAGATCGAAAAACCTAACCCAGACTTAGTGATTAAGCCGCCCGCCAAGGGTGTACTTCGAAGGTCTGCTTTCAATCCACATGCGAGAGCAGCCCAGAATTACAACATTGTTGAGGACTTAGCTGTTTCACCTTCAGCAATGTCGGCACTCGAAGTGCTGCAATCATGTCCAGCACAACGGAAATTGCTTTTGTCGGCTATCGGAGCTGTCGATGTTCAGGACCCGAACCTAATGATCTTTGATCTAGAAAATAGTACACCACGTCTCCCCCATCAAATGGCTTTCCAAATTCCAGTGATAGTCAAAAACAGGCCTATTCATCGGACTGTGATTGATGAGGGAGCTTCTACGTGTATTATGTCGATTCAATGTTGGAGATCGCTTGGTTCTCCTTCGTTGAACCAATCCCCCACCATCCTTAAGGCCTTTGATGGCCGTGGGTTCCGTCCGTTTGGTATTCTACAAGAATTGCCTATAGGGGTTGAAGGTAAAACCGTTAGTCTGGATGTGGAAGTGGTTGATGCCCCTCTAGACTACAACCTTCTTTTGGGTCGAAGTTGGTCATATGCTATGACAGCGGTCGTTTCATCGGTCTTCAGAGTAATTAAGTTTCCACATAACGGTAAGATCGTGACTATTGATCAGCTGACATACTTTTCATCCGACCCAGCCTCTTCAGAGAGTATCCAGCATGTTGGTAAAACGACAATCCCTTATAGGGACGTTGGTGTAGGTTTAGTTAAGGATTCCGGTTTACTGGGAACTTTTCCTCTCCCTCCACTCAACGCAGATCCTTCGTTTGCAACCATTCATATGATTACATCAGAAAACATTATTTATGATGATCCTTGGTTCGTCCCATCTGACTCTGAGATAGACTCACTCGGTGATGTTATGCCTTTGAGTCCATATGAAATTGCTTATGAAGCTCTCATGTCTTTTACTGACTTTCATTCAACCGAAGTCGACCAAATGAATGTGGTCAGTGAAGAGTCACTTTTCACCTCACCCTTAGAACGGATAACGTTTCCCGAAGTCGTGTCATCTGACGAACAACTTCGCGAAATCCTAAGTGTAGACGATCTACCATGGGAAGATCTCCATCACAGATCTTCGTTTTTACCTAAGGATGATGCATTTGAAAATGATTTTTCATCTATCTTTACCGCTGAATATGTCAAAGACGCTCAGGATCCAACGAAACATTCTGATTCAGAGCTGAATTTAGGGAATATTTCTCGTACTATTCCCATTGATATTTCAGTGAAGCCCGGAATCGAGGAAAACATTCATATAGGTGCCGCATGTACTGAAGAAGAAATCCAAACTTACAAGGCCCTATTCCAAGAATTCCGCGACGTGTTTGCCTGGTCTTACGAGGAAATGCCGGGAATTGATCCTGCCATTGTTGTTCATGAAATAAAGACCTACCCGGATGCTAAACCCGTCCGGCAACGGTTGCGTCAATTCACCCTCGAAAAGCGGCTGCGATTAAAGCAGAAGTCGAAAAGCTGTTGAAAGCAGGTTTCATTTATCCGATCCCGTTAACGGATTGGGTATCGAATATTGTTCCGGTCAACAAGAAACAAGGAACAATAAGAATCTGTATCGACTATAGGGATATAAATCGAGCTTGTCCAAAAGACAACTATCCTACGCCTTATATCGATCAAATTATTGATGATTGTGCCGGAAGTGAAATGTTTTCCTTCATGGATGGTTTTTCGGGCTATAATCAAATCAATATTCTACCTGCCGACCAACCAAAAACGGCATTCATTTGTCCATGGGGGACATTTGCTTATTGCAAGTTACCTTTTGGGCTTAAGAATGCCGGGGCCACTTTTCAACGGGCGATGTCTTATGCATTTCATGACATCAAGCACATTGTGCAACCCTATCTCGATGATTTGCCTGCTCATTCTTTACATCGAGCTGATCACCTTGTCCACCTACGAGCAATCTTTATGAGGTGTAGGCATTATCGAATTCGGTTGAATCCCCACAAGTGTGTTTTCTGTATAGAAACAGGTCGATTGCTGGGATTTGTTGTTTCAAAAGCCGGCATTCGCGTCGATCCCTCGAAAGTCGAGGCTATCATCAAATTGCCTCCTCCTTCGAGTTTGCGCCAACTCCAAAGTTTGCAAGGGAAAGCGAACTTTTTACGCCGATTCATCCCAAACTACGCCGAGGTCACTAAAGGTTTTACACGGTTGTTGAAACAGAACGCACAATTCTTTTGGGACGAGATTGCCCAACAATCTTTTGATGCACTTAAACACGCGTTGACCCATGCACCGTTATTGCATCCTCCCAACTACAACCAAGACTACTTCTTATACCTCGCAGCTTCGCATTCCACCATTGGAATGGTGTTAGTTCAAGAAGATGAATTCGGAGCGGAGCATGTGATATATTATCTTAGTAGGACCTTGAATCCAACTGAGCTAAAATATTCGCATGTGGAGAAATTGGCCCTGGCAGCCGTTCAAGCTGTCCAGCGTTTCCGTCACTACATTCTTCTCCGCAAAACTACAGTTATTTCGGATTGCAACCCTATGATTTATATTTTGACAAAACAACTGCTAGGGGGCAAGTACTCTAAATGGATTGTTATCCTGCAAGAGTTCGACTTGGAGTTCGAGAAGTCCAAGTCTAAGAAATCCTTAGTTTTTGCGGAATTGATGTGTGATTTCCCGAGTGCTGACACAGAGACTGTGGCAGAGGAGTCCATTGCGGACGAATCTTTGTTTCTTATCAGTACTGTAGATCCGTGGTACGGGGATATAATCATTTATCTCCAAACCCAAACCTTTCGGCCTGAAGCTTCCAAAGCGGAACGTCGAAAAATTCGGTTTCAATCCCAGCCATACAAAATTATTGGAGATACACTTTATCGCCGGGGGGCAGACTTAGTTTTTCGACGTTGTTTAACTCACGAAGAGGCTGAGAGGGTTTTGAATGATTGTCACTCTGGAGCATGTGGCGGTCATATGTCTGGGTATGCCACAGCTCAGAAGGTGTTGCGCGCTGGCTATTTCTGGCCGTCTATGTTTAAAGATTGTATCATTGCAGTCAGGAAGTGCCACAACTGTCAAGTGTTTGATCGCAAGATGCGCGCTCCACCTGCTCCTCTCCACCCTATAATTGCCGTTGGTCCATTCGCCAAATGGGGTATCGACTTTATTACTTGTAACCCTCACTCGGCCGGGGGGCATGCGTATATCATCCTTGCGGTTGATTATTTTACTAAGTGGGCCGAGGCGATGCCTACATTCGACGCAAGCGGCAAAACAGCTGCAGTTTTCGTATTCAATCATATCATAACTAGGTTTGGTGTCCCACAAGCAATCATTACTGACCATGGGAGCCATTTTCGAAATGTCATGATGACTGAGCTTACAAGCCAGCTTGGTTTGCGCCACGATAGCTCTACTCCTTATTATCCGCAAGCCAACGGTTTGGTTGAGTCTATCAACAAAGTTCTAGTTATCATGATCCGACGAACCATTGGTGTTCATCGGTCGAATTGGCACAACATGTTATTTTCAGCGCTATGGGCATACCGAACCTCAGTGAAAAATTCAACAGGGTTCACTCCTTTCCAGCTAGTTTATGGCTTAGAAGCTGTGTTACCCATTGAATGCGAAATCCCATCACTTCAAATGGCTGTCGAATTACTTCCAGCTACTTCCGAAGAGGAGAAACGTTTATTGTACTTGGCTAAATTAGATGAGACTCGACGTGACGCTACATTGGCAATCGAGACTCACGCGAAACGAATGAAAGCTCAGTATGATAGAAATGTAACCCCTCGAAGTTTTTCGGAAGGAGACCTAGTACTATTATATGATCAAGCTAACGATAAGCTAGGTGCCGGAAAATTCGTTCCCATGTGGCATGGGCCCTACATTGTAAAGCGAAAGCTAGCAAAAGGGGCTTATGAGCTAGTTGACTTTGATGGGGACTCTTTGGGTAAACCCAGAAATGGACTTTACCTAAAGAGGTATTATGCTTAAATGATGGAATGGAGAAATTTTTAGATAGGTTAGATTTTCTTTCTAGCTAGCAAGTGTGTTAGTTTAGTCAGTGTGCTTAGCTTAGAGAGTGTGGTTTTTTCGTCGTTATTCTGGCTTATCTTGGTTTTACTCTTGATATTGCAGATGTCGACGCCTCTCCAAACATACATTGGATTTGCTGATGGTGCTTGTCGTAGTACACGGAACATCTCTTCCGCAGCTTGGGTTATCTATTCGCCCTCTGACGAGTTAGTTTCTATGCATGGGGTAAGCCTCGGTCAAACAACGAACAACATTGCAGAATACAGTGCAGTGATTGAATTATTATCCGAATCTATTTCATTTGGAATTCGACGTTTGATAGTGAGGTTAGATTCTGAACTTGTTGTATTACAGCTTAATAGAGTTTATGCCATTAGGAATCCTGTGTTATTAAGGTTGTTTTTGAGAGTGCGTCTCTTGGAACGTGAATTTGATTACATTGAATATCAACATATTCCAAGGTCTTTGAATACATTAGCAGATGCAATTGCTTCTCGAATGTTGGACAGACATTTACGATAATCATGCAAGTAAATTTAAAAACATTTCATCACATATGTTAAACAAGATAAGCCGGTAATAGTGATATATATAGATAGAAGTGTGTCAAAAAATATATACATCGTCTTCGATCATAGGTTGAAAACACCTTATGATCGGCAAAATGATAGTACAAAAAGTCAAAATGTCACATGTGACTACAAAAGTGACTAGTCAATCACTGGTGGTGCTCTCTGTATGACACCACTGCGCGGGCTACCTTACGCAAAAATCTCCTAAACGGTCCAGGGACCGCGACTACAAAACGCTGAAGCCTGATAGGAATGTCGTCCATAGTAGTCTCAGGTATATCTGCCGTGAGACGCTCTAGATCATGCTCCAACTCAGCTAGTACTTCTGCAGCCGCGTCCTGTGGGGCCGGTACCGGTGCAGCTGGATGTAGTCTATCAAAAGGCCGGAGGTTGGCTGGACGCTGTGGACCAACATCTGCATTTTGAAAATTTTACTGTTAGTTTTGAGACGATATATATGAAAAATAAAAAATACATAATTAGAAAACTTGTGAAAATAAAAGTACCTCTGTCGTCCCATTGTTCTCCCTGTGGAAGAACCATGTCCGGATCACCTCTGAAATCCATTCCGGCATACGGAAAGTCCTGTATCGAAAAAACCTGGTCCTCTAACCAGTGAAAGTAACTATCTGAGAATCGAACCACTGTCGCACCCTCGTCAGGATGCCGGGCCATCACCGCAACCCATCGTATCAGCTTTGGCTGCCGAGGACCCAAGATATCAACAGTGAGTTGCTGAGGGATCAGCATTGGAACTCTCTCCAAGGCAAAGCTCACGACTATAGGCCCATATCCAAAAGTCTTTAGTCGTCCGTTCTTTGCCTTGGTCAGTTGGCTCTTCATATGAGCCGACACAGCTTCACACCAGTTGAAAATGGTGCCTTGGTAACAGTCAATTGCCATCCGCATTTGGGATCCGGAAGCAATGTGTAAAGCGGCCGCGCCGCAAATTCTGGTAACCGTGAACGCTATGACTTTGAGTTCCGGTAGAGTGATGTGTTTTATCTCTATGCCTTTTGAATGGTGAGCCCCACGTGTGCACCAATCCTCGCGGAGACTATCAAGGGATTGGCCACCCGGCCTAGTCCCCGCAAGACTGAGTTGCTCACCTCTGTTCGGCAAGCCAGTGAGAAAGTATACATCCGAGGGCTCTATCTCGAGCTGGTGCCCTCCTATGTAAAAGCATTGTTCTTGAACGTTCCATCGCTCAACCAGCCATTCCAAGAATCTTACCTGGCCCCTCATGCCCGGTATGGTCCAATATTTGTATAATCCGCATGCTCTTAGGGCATCCAGAGAAGGTTGGTGATTTATTGCAGCTTCATCTTCCTCTACATGCTCTCTTTCTCTCCAGTCTAACATGATTAATACCCTGCATATCAAAAATAGCAATTAGAAATTGATTTGGGAATTTTTGGTGGTTTTTTGAGGGAGTTGGGGTTTTGAAATGCGCACTTCTCGGAAGACGCACCCCGGCTTTGTAGCACAGGGCGCCCGGACGCAGCTGGCCTGAAGGCGGGCTGCGTCTTCCGACCGTTTTCCCGTATGAGAAAAAGTCGGGGGACGCAGGTCACCCGAAGGGCACCTGCGTCCGCCGAGAGGCGCATTCCAAAACCAAAACCCCCCCAAAAAATGAAACTAAGACCTAAAAATTAATTCTAAACGGATAGAAATGCAGAGTAGGATGTGTAAAATACCTGGATGAGACGGCGTTCGATTCCGACGGTCAGATTTTCCGCAGCAACCACGGGAAGTTTCTTGTCAAAAGCTCCTTTTTCAACCTCCAAAGTCAAACGGTAAAAATGACATGGTAAAAGGTCTTTTTATAGGTTTTTTGGATGAATTAGTTCATTTTTTACCATGAAAAGATGTTTTTCGATGTATTTTTGCCTATTTTAAACAGGTATGAGTAATGTGTCGCTTTTGTGCAGGACAAAGGGATTTCGAGGGAAATTGTAATTTTTTCACAAATAAAATATCAGAGTCATCTTTTAAGCCCTTTTCTGACTCCTAAAACATGAAAAGATTGCCGAGCGTTTCTTTTACACTCGTTAAAACGGAATTAAAAGACGGTCCCCTTTTAGCTCTTTTCTGACCGTAAAATCAGGAAAAGATTGCCGGGTTTTTGTCGTTTCAAACTCGATAAGGAAATAAAACGACGTGTCCTTGATCGCTTTTTACTTTTCAGGTCGACGACACTATTATGAAAGTACTCCTTGGTCGCAAGATCAAGCGGTTCCCCCAGGTATTATTTTATACTTTTTCGGGCTTGAGGGACACAAATTTACGAAAAAGTTCAACGTGGAGTTTCCTTAAGTTTTTCAGACTCTCTAAAATTGAAAAACGCCGAGTTTCTCCTATACTGGGCTCGTTAAACTTTTACAGTAAAGGACCTGTTCAATTACAAACAGGAACGAACCACTCCTTCCTAGGGTTCGAATTTAAACTAGGTTGGACTCGTCCGAAGGATGAGCTTATAATCAAGCATATGTTATCCTCCTCAAGCTTGTTAAAAATAAAGAGGTACTTGCCAGAAATGGTGGGGGAAAAGAGAGAAGAATGAACCTATTTGTTACCTTTTGTCTCAAAAGAAACTTTATTACCACTCTTGAACACGACACTTTTCATTCACCTGGGTTGGGAAATCTTTTACCTCACAGTTGACCAAACCACTTTGAAAGTCTTTAACCGGGTTTCGGGGATTAACTTTGAGTTATTCGTCACCAAGCCATCTGTCGTGTCGTTATGTGTTCAAGAGGTCTGCAAGCAAAAACTTTCATCTGCAAAATACTTGTCATCCATTTGACCATCCCTGAGTCAGTCCTTACAGCAACATTTCTTCAACTTGAACAATGATTTCGTGTTGCGGGCTTGCCTGCAACGGGTCGCTTTCTATCGACATCGACACATTATCTAGAAAGATGACTTAGGAATCGACAGTACCTTGAAGTCTGCATGCATCAATGGCAGGTTTCTCGCCTTTGACGTCAGTTTACATCATTGACTTTCGATCAAAGGATTCCGTGAAGTGTTCGACATCAAAACATCTATTCACATTTCACGGGTTGTGCTTGGTACTTTGAGAACCATTGACATTACTGGTGGTCTCTCTCACACTTGTTAACAGTTTACATCATCGACTGGTAATCAAGTGGTTTCTAACATGTTCGACATCGAATCATTTAATCACATGGCTAGAATCGTACCAATTCGGGAAGTAGAAGTGAAGACCCTGGATCTAGTTTCTACCATCCAGGCTGCGAGGAGTTTTGTATTCATTATCTATGTAGACTAATCATAAACAGATGGCTGCGTCCATACTGTGTCTACAAAAGTCTATAAAAATGATGTACTGCAAGATCATTCCTGTATCAGAATAGTTAGTCCATTAGTTAAAGTTTTGAATCTGAGTATGGGAATGCCTACCTCAGTGATGATATAATCTTATCCATGTATTTTGTGTTGAAAATTGCAGGTTCCAACCAGGCCATCCACGAGACAATCCTTGAAATGATAAAGCGCTTCACCCTTCCTAGAATTACAAAACCCTAAATCTATTCCAGGCTTCGCACTTTAGGGGGCAATCTGTTACACTAAAAAATGTCACCATGACCACTTACAGTTAGTATGGCTCAAATCAACAGTCATGCTACCCTCTTAGGCAAGTCTTATGCCTCTGTTATCCATCTCAAACTCAAAGAAGAGAGAAAGTCTTGTAAAAAATATGTTTATCTCTGGGGTCGCAGGTTCTCTCTAGCCTTACCTGCGGGGACGCTGACCATGTTCACAAAAGGTGCGTCTTTGGACGCTCTGTATGTTAAGGGACAGGTGCGTCCTTCTGTAAAAGGCAAAATGCGCGAGTTTCATCTTAAAAAAGTTACTTGTGGTTACTTCTAGAACTTTCTAGAGGTCGGTTTGATGATTTGGATGCGCCTCCAGTTGGTTCATGTATCTCTATTAAGGGGGAACTTATCCCATCAATAAGGGAGCTATCCCACCCAAAGAGGGGGATTATCCCATTGATGGTGGACCTGAATAACCTCTTTACAGCACTATAAATAAAGACATTGAGCCAGAGGGAGGAGAGGTTGGAACTATACATTTTCTTTGGGTAAATGCTGCAGGAATTAGGACTCCCATTTAGAACCTTGTGAGGAGAGATTGTCTTTGCTTGATTCTACTTGGAAGTGGGTGAGCTTTGTCAAAGTAGAGGAAAACCCTTGATGGACCCTGGGAGGAACTTGCACAACACCAAGGCCAGGTTGTAAGAGTTTCTTTGTTTCGTTATTAATACAAACTGGTTTATTTTTCTCAATAGCTTGTGTTAATGAGTTATTTCATGTGTTCCTTGGTCTGCATGTTGAATATATGTTTTATTATATGAAATGCAAGTGCTTGGTAATTGTTTGATTGTTTGTGGTTGCAGGAATTGACTTGAAGGAGGAGCTCATCCGGATCGGCAAGGACGGACTACAACAACCGCGTTTTGGAATAAGGTAAGCCTAAACACTTGTAGTTTTCATGTTTTAAAAGGTATATTTAGAGAAAGATCACTCCATTTTGTCTTGTTTGTCGCTAGAGAGTTTAGACTCCTAGGGAGGTCAGTTGTGTCCGCACAAACGACTTTTTCCGCCACGACAGGCTATTAAAACTTTGTGATGCCAAAAATGTAGAGGGAGACTATGTAGCCTTACCCAAACAGGCATTGTTGAGACTTTCATTGTATTGGCATCAAAATCAGGAAACCAGGGGGTGGTGAAGAGGCCAGCACTGCCCCAAAACCAAGGCCCCTGATTGATAATGCTATCTCATTCTTGTTCTGTGTTAAATCTAACTATAAAAAACCCTTTTGGGCATAGGTAAATTTCATAGTTAGATGTCCATGTAGAAAAGATCCATTGATGCAAAGCATCTTATTTTGGCCAGAACCCATTAAATCTACAGATAACAGCATTTTTGGATAGATCTGTGTGTAGATTAGTTACCTCCGGCAAAGATACTTGAAGCGTTGGAGATTCCGGTTTTTGTTCCACAATATAGGGGCCTGGTAGCTCTGGTGGTGGTGCTGGTTTATTTTGCATTTTTTCCTTTCCTTTGACTGCATCCCGAAAGGAACCTGTATTTTTTGAGCTGGCTCCATTGCATCCGCCACGCAGTCACAGATTTAGAATGATTGTTGAATCTTTGATGATGCCGTAGTGCTGAAGTGTTTGGTTATCCTGCAAACTATGTCCTGTATATATCAGGTTTTGGTGTTTTGTTGGGGTTCCAAGTTGAATCTGGATTTCCTTCTTTAAAGCTTGGATACTCATCCCCTTGCTGAGCCGCATGCAGTAATGTTTGCCCCCTATCAGTTTGATGAAGATCTGTATCAGATCTTCATCCATGCAGAGTGGATCGATCTTTTTGAGGCCTCGCTCTATTGGATCGGGCAATTCCTCTGTGAACCCAAATGCACCATTTAGTTTTGGATCTTGTCTACACCTTGGTCTCTTCGGATCTAGCTTATAGGGATCATTTTTCAGAGATCCATCCGCTCTGTCAAAAGTATCTGTATTCAGTAGGAGAGACTAGGCCTCTGGGCTCATGGCCGCTTTGGCTAGGGTCGCTACATCTAGCTTTCGTTCATTGGCATATACCCTCGCCTATTCAGATGAGTACTGGGACACCGCAGGCCGCACGGCCCATAAACTCTCTCGCGCTGTCCAGATCGGCCGCACTGCCTCTCTTTTGTCCTTTACAACTGGCTGATCTAATCGATTACCCTGGTGCGAAAGGAGAAGGTGCCCAACTATTGATGTTCTGTGGGGGCTTCCTGCATGGCCCCCATATTTGGTGTGCAAGGCAGTGGCGGCATTGAAACCTGGTGTAGAAACCCTAGCCTGGTCAGAGCACAATATTTTATTATATTTGTTTAGGAGGGAAAAAGTATTTAAACTTTTATTTAGAAATAATAAATAAATAAATGATTTATTTATTATCTCAAGGAATTAGTTAAGGAATAATAAACAAATAATGATTTATTTAATTATTCCTAAGGGATTTAGTCAAATTTAACAAAGAATAGTAATTAATTAATGATTAATTAGTTATTCTTAGAGAAAAATAAGATAAATAATGATTTATCTGTTTATTTTTCATGATTGGGTCAAATTTAACAAGGAATAATAATAAAACAATGGTTTAATTAATTATTCCTAGAATAAAATCAAATAAATAGTGATTTATTTAATTATTCTTCATGGGTTTAACTATAAATTACTTAATAAAGGTGGTTTATTAGGTAATTTATCACAGTGAAAGCAATTTTACTATGGTAAAATTGGCTTTACATGGTGTACTTCAATCCATCTAGTAAATTGGGCTAGATGATCAATTTTTTGGTGATAATAGATTGCCCCCCAACGTATGAGTGTTAGGAGCAAAACGTATGACCGAAGTATGTTGTAAAGACACAATCACTTAGACAACATAAGGGAGCCAAGGAGAGAGAGAGAGAAAGAGACCAATGAAGTTGAAGTTGAGAGAGGATAGTGACAGAGGGGGTGAGACTAATGCAAGTCTCCTTTTATGCTTGTGGCACCAGACCTCAATGAGGCAAGGGAGGCATACCCATACCTGCCAAGATAACTTAGTACAAAAATAATGGTTCGCCTAAAAATATGAAACTGAGCAATAAAGTACATGTTGAATGGTACATGACACGCTGGCATAAGAGAGCCAAAAAATAATACAATGTGTCCCATATACATAATGCACCTGATAAAAACATAAGCAAGGACTGAATACAATAATATATGACTACATGAGACACAAATTCCCTTCCCTCAAAAAATGGGTGGGAGGTAGGGTAGAACAACCAGAGAAGCCTTGTTGAACGAGGAAGGGCTCTGCAAAACTGAATGGATCATCTGAAGGAGACGTGCATGCTATGGACACTGCGATCAGTAGGAACAGAACCCACAAACTTTGCGGAACTGCAGCTAAAGCTGTAGAATAGTAGGTATTCATTCAGGAATGTGGGGGGCTACCTGAAGGGCCACCCCCTCATGACGTCTGAAAACATCTCATACACACCCAGGAATCACTGGTATAGTCTATTTCATCACTAGACCATCAGTGTATGGATCATGAACATGAAATGATCAAGTTAAAGGGCAATAATTGGACCCTCTACTCAATCCAAGGCTCCGAACAAGAATGGAAGTTGGAACCAAGATACACCACTCTCTAGGTTCTTCTTCTGGAATGAATGAGCTGATGTCAACAAAATAGGGCCCGTGATAGATGACGCAATGAGGATCCTCAACTAAAGCACGAGGGAAAAACAAACTACTACCCTTGTCATAGCATAAAGTGCATGGTTGACCCGGCAGCAACTAACTCAACTCCGTAGGGGATGGGGACAGTATGATTGGAGGCCAAAACGGGCAACATAGGATGGACAGTATGTAAATATGGATGGAATATTGTGACATGAGATGATGGGACATGAAATAGACTCCAATAATGCAAGGGTGACTCATCACGGATGCTCTAAACAAGGGTGACTCAATGACACTGCCACACAGACTAGGCCTAGTGAGGACCATGAAAACATGAGTAGATGAAGGTTACTCATGATGTCAATCGACATATGGTACGAAAAGTATTAAGAGGAGGTGGACCTTAAAGTACAAGTGTCGCTTTATGATGAAAGTCGATTTTGAGAGGCGATGAAGTGTCAAATCATCAAAAACTTAGGAAGACCCATTATAGGGCTCGATGAGAGCTTTCCAATTTTGTTGAAGGCTTGTCAAATTGAGCTACAAAGATTGTAGCGATAAACCAACCATCGGAATCGGGATCTACGACTTTCAGGTAAGTGGCCTTACTTGTTTAAATATGACCTTAATGCTTCTTTGAACAATGGTTCTTGGTGAAGAATTAATGGAACAGGAAAATGAGAATGAATTATTAGAGGAGGTATAGAATCATCCTTACCCACTAAGTCAAACATAGGGACTATGTGGTAATAGAGTAGAATATTTGAATATATGGTATCAAACGTCTACGATATGTGATGTGCATATGGCTCACCAGAGAGGCTAGTAGGACAAACTATCCAAGTAATGGGAGGATAATCGACCATACCTAGATCCAATGGGATCTAGGCCAAGACTTAACTAAGGAGATGGCTAGGGGAAAGCCATCATGCCCCCAATCATGGGATACTAATTTGGTATGCAAAGGTGGGAATGATGCCCCTTAGCAGGGGGAGTTTTTGGAGCACCATTGTGTTCCGAGTGCTCGAAAAAGGGATTCAAGCATCTCAGCCCAACTTGGCACGAGATCCTCAAAAGAAGATGTAGGGGCATATGTGCCCCCCAGTATGTTATGGATGTACTGGATGTGTTTAGAGTTGTGGGCTCCAAACACTTATATGATACATAATATTATTATGCATGACGATGTTGATTCACCATTTGTTTATTTATGGTTATCTTCTATGGTATACATGTGATAAATGCTAATCTAGAATGCTGTTTGCAATGGTATCTACATAGTGATTTTGGGCTCTAGGTATATGACTGAAAGTAATGGTTTCAAATTCACGCACCAATAGCTTCACTCATTGATATTTTCTAAATAGGACTTGGTTATGTACATGATACACACCATTCAATTGCATGACAAGTAGCAAGGAATCTAAAAAAACATGAAGATGAAGGATGCGATGAGCAAGGGCATCAACTAACAAACCTATCACTGCATCATATTGGTCTAATAATTGGTGGCAGATCCAATGCACACGTTGTTTGAAAGAACTAACGTATGCAAGGGGGTAAAAATGGCCCAAGCTGTCGAGGCTAGATTCCGAGAGAAGTGACTCATACCATCGGCATGGCCGATATACGGTGTGGATGATGGATCCATCTAAAAGGTGAAAAATACAACGGATAAGAGGATGAAATCTACCTAACATTATGGCAGAAATAAAGACATGCAAATCAAAAGGACGTGTTGTGAGAAACATTTCTCGAGGTAGATCACATTGGGAGAATTAAGAAGGATATGGCCTTCGAAATCCTCTTGAAGGAATACCCCCTTACTCAAGTGTAGGGGTAATCAGGGGTAGACATAGCTACCATGGTTTCCTCATCAAGCTAGGAGATGGGCGAACGGGAGGAAGATTGACTACATGATGTGGCAGCATTACCTGGTGCATCAACCTGAGGAATAAGGTTCACATATGCATCATCTTGAATGGTAAACGACGTACTGGTAGATGAAGGGTCTACTCATGTTGAGACCTCGGATTCTGTCAAAAAAGGTTCGATAGAAATGCGCGCAGCAACCTCAAGAAGGTTTTCCAGCTAGGAACTCAAGGATGACGATAGGTAAAGAATGGGGCCTGTGGTGTCCGTTATCTTGACATCGAGGGAGGGGATCACAATAGAGGGGCCAGAGTTTCCATGTTCTGGTTGACTGATGGTACCAGAATCCACAGGTAGAGGAGTAGCAGCTATACTATGAGTGGTGTCGTATTCATGAATCACCCCAAGGCAATCGTGAAACTCTTCGAGACAAGGGCAACAATGGGAATAGTGACCATGAAGATCACAAAGGGCACAAGGGTGGTTTGTGTGAATTGTTTTGAGTTTCTTAGGTGGGACCGGTATGTCAACATGGATTTCTGAAATATTCGACTCAGGGAACACTTCATGGACCAATGGTTTTAGTTGAGGAAGTTCAGGACAATTCTTGGTGGCATGCCCAACAACTTCACACAAAGTGCATGACTTTGGGGCCTTAGGGGTTGTAGGAGCTTGGGGAGGCTTGTCCTTCGAATCTTTCTTTTTGGCTTTGCCCCCTTGGCCAGATGCTTTTGCAAAAGGAGTTGGTTACTGTTGAGGCTGTGATGGTACTGAAGCAGCAACAAGGGTCATGGGGACTGGTTGACCTAGGGTCAAAGCGTGATATAGTCTTAGCTGACCAGGCAGAATGTTTGCAGGGGGATCGATGGACCATGCTGGGATCCCGAGAGTCATGTTAGGAAGGACTAGCGGATCCATGACAAGTACATAAAAACTCTTGGAGGGAGGAATAAGAAAGATATCTGGCCGGCAGGATAATGCCCCGATAGAATATCTCTTGGATGGTTGACACCTAGAGGAACAGTTCCTGTAGGGAACATAGGAGAGGCACCCAAAAACAGATGAGGTCCCAAGGGAGTGGGTCTAGAGGGTTCAGCTAGAAGAGCAATAGCAGGATGCTGAGGAGATGGTTATTGGTCAAGTGTATTGGACTGTTTAAGGGCAGCCCGTGACATTTGTAACATGCAAACACTCATGGAAGTAGGTTCAGAAATGAGAGGGGGAGGACTAAGAAAATAACCCAACAATGAGGAGTCTTTATAGACTCCTGGTGAAATATTGGTGCAAGGAGTTGAAGACTGGTTGTCAGACATTGATGAGATGATGGACTCGGGGGAGGTCACGGATGTCGGCTCGTAGTAAGTCAACTAATCAATGATAATGATCTTCCCTTCATGGGGGAAGCACATCTTGCGGAACACCGCAGACGTGACAGCTGACATGGCATATGTGTAACTATGACCTAAGAGGATGTTGTAATCTAAAGGGGCAGCAATGACTTCGATATCAACATGGACAGTCTTTCCCGTGAGGGTCACTGGATAGTTGCGATACATGCCAAGGAGTTGGGAGGAGTGTCCATCCTAAGCATGCAAGGTGATGGTGGAGGGGGACAACTCAGGTGACTTGAGTTGTTTCCAAATAGCAGTGGACACACAGGTGGATGCACCTTCGTCAATAATGCATCTAGAGATGATGGCATTATGGACTCTAACTGGTATCTGGAAAGAAACAGATGAAGGCAATGTGGGGTGCTCTGATGTATCCACGGAGAAGACAATCAAGCGATCGTTGGAAGGGTCCACTGCACCCAAAGCATTTAGTAGATCCTTCTTTTGGGAAGGGCATGACTGGAGGGCTTCCAGTGTCGACATGGCGATAGGTGATTGCACCAAGTCGTCTACTATATTGTACGTATGGGAAACTCCGTTACAAGCCGCATTATGGTCTAATGGTCCTTTTGGGATCTTGGGAGTGGCCTCAAATTTGGGTTGAGGGATCTATAAGGGACCATTAGGTGTCGTAAGAGGCTCAGTGGAGATTTTGGTTTTATACTCGGTAGCTGACGAAGTGGAGTACTTGTCATATTGACACGACTGAGTTTATAGGTTGATATGGGAGGGGTTAACCTCATCAGAGTTCATCATAAGAATCTGGTAGTCACCGAGGCTAGAAGGTTGGGGGAGGTGGGCTGCTTGACCTGGCTGTGGTTTAGCAGCAACAAATCCTTGCTAAGGGAAAGGATTTGTGAGCATAGCCGGTTGAGGTGGAGCAACATTCTGAGGCAATTGTTGACCTCGAGAAGCTGCTTGAGCTTCCCATAGTTGGCGCATATGGGGTAAAAGGGGACACTCATGTGTATAGTGGCCATGTACACCACAACATGCACAAGGTGTATTCATATGAATAGCCTTGTTTTTCTTGGGCTAGCCACCCTGTTGCTAGTTGTTGGTGTTAGGCTGGTTCCCCTGGGATTCGCTAGGCTAGTTACCTTGGTTACCCAGGTTACCCTTGTTACCCTTCTGCTTATTCTTTTTCTTCGAATTTTGGGGATTGGTATCACTCTGTTGTGCAAACACCTGACCTTGAGGGGGTGGTGGTTGCTGGGGTTGAGGATGCATGGGAGGCTGCAGCGCTAATGCTTGAGGGGCTGGAGTGCCAAGCTATGCATAAGAAGGAGCAATAGTTTGGTAAACAGGTAGAGGCCCTAGAAACATGTTGCTAGCAGGAGGGGCATAAATGTTGGAGGAACTGGTGGCCCCCTGCGGGTAGCCATAACTCTGTTGAGAATAGGGTGAAGAGTTTGAAATGGATCAAACGATATCGTCATTGGTGTGATATGCCCCTGATGCATTAGCACTACCAGGACGAGGGAGGTCTGGAATAATAGTATAGACATAACCTAATTGAGCATAAATCAGATCATATCTCAAAGAGGTCAAGAGAGCTTCTTCCTCGGTCTGAGGAAAATGGGACACGACATCTTTCCCTATGGGGAATAAAAGGCTTTTAAGAAACCAATCTAGATAGACATGGTATTTGAAAGGTGGGGCACGACATGTGCTCCTCCTTCAACGCCACTCTTGAACATGGTCAGAAAGGCAAGTAGCAGAGGATTGGCAGAATGTGGTCAAAAGCTCAGTACCAATGTCATACCGGAGAGGTAACTAGAAATATGATAAGAACGCTTTAGAAAGCATCGCGAAAATGGAATGAGAGGCAACATGCTAGTCTACATACCATTTTGCAGCATTTCTGGTGAGTGTGCATTGGAAGAGCCAAAGACGAATGGAGTCATCAGTTATAGAGTTGGACAAACACAACATGTGGAAGGATCGAACATGGTTGGTAGGATCCTCTCCAGCAATACCCTCAAACTTTTGGATGTCTGAGGGAAGCTTAGTCGGCATAGAGGTCCAACCAGCATCGTGGTGTATGGGGTCATTTATCAACTGGTTAAGATCTGGTAGACTTAACCTAGCCATAAATGGGAGCATGGGGATTGTCGGAACAGTTCCTGAGACTGTTCCACCTAATGTGACCACCGGTATAGCACCGGGGCCACCACCAGTTTGGGTTCCTGCACTAGCTATGGGTCTAGACATGGTGATGATATGCGGTGAAGAAAGTTTGGACTCAGATGAGGAATCAGAAAGACCAGGAGAAGTTTCGGGATGGGGACTCAAAGGGCTATGAACTCGAACCCAACGGGGAGGAGTAATACGCCCAAGCGAAAACTAGGGGTGAAGGCCTAATAGTCTCTGCGACAAACACCTTAGTGGTGCAATGATGATAGGATACATGGAACATGAAAAGGGTGAAGGGAGATAAACAATATATCTTCTATCTTTGATGTGGTGAGATAAATTTATTATGTTAAGTCTTGGCTTGGTGGTGTAAACCAAGCACCCTTCACTTAATGTGTGCTTGTGTGTGCAAGTGTATTAATTGATTAAGCCCAGATCATGTTTGTAAAAAAGGAAAAAAACTTGCTGCAAATAAACTGAAATAAATAACAGAAAATAAACAACAAAACAATCAACTAAACCCCACCCAAACTAGGTTTGCAAACACTGTACTGGTAGGTGCCTAAACCAATGGAAAACACACTGAAATGGTTA
This sequence comes from Pinus tabuliformis, assembly GCA_031772625.1. Lineage (NCBI taxonomy): Eukaryota > Viridiplantae > Streptophyta > Pinopsida > Pinales > Pinaceae > Pinus > Pinus tabuliformis. The sequence goes on from CM062817.1 coordinate 635,891,311, forward strand.
AGAGATCTGAATGTCAGTGTGACTAGGATCAAGTAACTCTAAGCTGCTGGAAAGTGGTGTAGCAACAGCAAAAAACCAGAGGGGAAGATTGCTGCAAAAAGATAGGGAGATGGGTGAAACACCTAGGGCAAGCGATGGGACCCTAAGGGAATGACCAAACAAGTATAAATGTGAAACTATGGATGATAGCAACCTATCTTATCAGATTTGAAACAAAAGGTTACAGATCTGGAAAATGTGGTTGAAAGCTACAGAAACTCAGACTTCTCACTCAGCTAAACTCCTCCTAGAAAGGCGAAAGTGTACTAGAAGCCCTAAGGGAGGCTAAATTTGACTTTGAAGAGTAAAATAGAATGGATCAAGGATTGAGCGGGATGAGACAGAGGTCAGACACCCAGCAGACAGCTCTTAGCAAAACCCAGAAACAGATCTGAGAAAAACCCTAAAACCCAGAAATCGTAGGTTCTGACCTATTTTTTTTATGAAATCGCACTTTTTGGGCAGAAAGATGCATTCTGGAGCCTAGCTCGCACCTTTTGGGCTGAAAGCTATGACTTTTGCTCTGAGACTTCTGGTCTACAAATTTCAAAAAAAAAAGTCATCTTTGCCACGGTTGGTTCCTGTGACCTGCAGAAACAACCAGAAAGCTTACAGAAGTCAGAAATTTATCAGATCGAGGGTTAAAACACTATGAAACATTAATATAAGAGAAAAAAGAGGAAAGCCTAAGTTGAAAACCAAAGTTCACCCAGGTTTCCGGATCTGAAGTATAAAACCCAACAGAGTCGCCAAATTGTTGTAGTGTTTTCTTCTCAATGATGTATGAAAAGAACCCACTTAAGATTGTGGATGAAAAATGATCTCAACAATATAAATGACTATTAAACATTGTAGATCTGCAGCTATTGATATAAACAAAACCTGCCAAAATCCTAATATATGCTGCAATCATAGTTAAACAGTAAAATCAAGAGTAATAACCCCAAAACATCCAATGGAAACCAAATTTGTAAAGCATGATCTTATTATAACACCTGTGAAGGGAACAAATATATGTTACCAGTACCCCTCTATGGGATGGGTTCTTGGCAATCCTCAAACACTTTCAGCTTCTGTAGAGTCTCTCTCCTCTATAATGCATATACCCAGCAAAAATATGGTGTGCGACAATGAAAATAATCAGAGTTATAACACTGAGTGCAACAATGAAAATAATCAAAAGCGAATAATGAATGGAAAACCCTCCTATTTATAACAAAATATTGAGTTATCCTCAAATAATGAGCAATAATAAAATATTATGATCCCATTCTTGGAATTGTCAATTGGAATATTTTATTATATTTATTTAGGAGTGAAAAAGTATTTAAACTTTTATTTAGAAATCATAAATAAATAAATGATTTATTAATTATCTAAAGGAATTAGTTAAAGAGTAATAAACAAATAATTGTTTGTTTAATTATTCCTAAGGGATTTAGTCAAATTTAACAAGGAATAATAATAAAACAATGGTTTAATTAATTATTCCTAGAAGAAAAGCAAATAAATAGTGATTTATTGAATTATTTTTCATGGGTTTAACTATAAATTACTTAATAAAGGTGGTTTATTAGGTAATTTCTCACAGTGAGAGCAATTTTACTATGGTAAAATTGGCTTTACATGGTGTACTTCGATCCATCTAATAAATTAGGCTAGATGATCAATTTTTTGGTGATAACAACAGCATGAGACCACCTATTTAAAAAATGCTTGTTCATACACCTCGTTAGAAATTGCCTTTAATTTCCCATGGCTAAGCAACTTCCACAATACAACAATTTATTTTGTCTAGTTTAAGGATATAAAAGATCTTTATTTTGTTGGCCACAGTGACTCCATCCAATTAATGTAACGTTCAATACTAGGGCCATTGGTTTTTCCTGTGAATGCATATTTCTTTCAATAACCTAATAAGAAAACTAGGGTTTTGAATAAATAACTTACATTTTTGTGGAGTCCATTTGTGTGGCCAGGGTTTAAGGTGGGAAATTTGAAATAGCCATAGCTCCCTCAGTGATGATCACAAACTTTATTATGACCACATTTATGAAATTCCATGGCCACTCTACATCTACTTGCATTGGAGTGACAAAAGTCTGAGCACATTGTCAAAGAAATTCACTTTGCAATCCATGTACTTGTTATTAAAAAAAACATAAACTAATTGATTGAAATTAGCAATATCTTCATTTTTCTAACTCCAACTTGGAAGGGCTATTATTTATTTATTTTTAATATCTTGGGTATTAATTTGAAGGGATCTCGGATCTAAAACGAGTTTCTTTACATTATTCATAGAAATCTTCAAAAATGGATTTGAATATCATTGTCTAATTTTCCTACTTGAAAATTATGCTCCCCCAAAAAATAACTTTTTACGAATGATAAAAATACAACTCCTTAGCTTTGAAAATACCAAAATACATCCATATAAGAATGCAAAGAAATGCCTTAAGTTGAGAAATACCATCAAATACTTCTCATGGAAAGAATCGCCCAAAAAATCGTCTTACTATAGTATAATACCCAACCTCCAACACATCTCAGTATAATGATAAGTGTATTTATATGATCTTATCTCATGAGTATACATTGGGATGTATACCACTACTCATTATTATATTATTTCTCTCTAAGTTCCTAGTGAACCTATTTATTTCACCACAACTACCAAGTGTGCATATTCCATGATTTATGGTCATATTACATCAATTATTCCACTTTGGTACCTTCATGAGTACCCCATATTATCTTCCTAGGCACATTACATGATGAATATGAGAGCTAGAGGCTACATAAAAATTATCCAAACAATTCTTTTATTTTCCCATGTAATCTATAACAGCCCCAAGTTAAAAATCCATGTAATAAAGTTAATAAAGGAAAAATAAGACCAAGGTCATGGGACACTTATTCCAAGTTGAATGTTGGGCAAAACATCCTAGTGTGGGTGTTCATTTGGTTTATTATGGCTAAGGGGAAATTGGCAAAGGCAATGGAAAAGGCATTTAAAAGGAAAAGAGACATTAATTGGCATTTTATTTATGAAAATAAAGGAAATTAGGAGAAAAGGAAGGTGAAAGGCCATAGGTTGCATGTGAGGAGGAAAATGAAGGAAAATAATAAAAATTGAAGAAAATAGAGGTCTCATTGATAAAAAGGCTTCTCAAGATCAGTTCACAACCTTTTTTCAATTCAGTTTTTGAGCTCTCTCTCTATTCTCTATACTCTCACATACTATTGCACACTTAGAGCATATTTTGAGCACTCTAGCACTGGAGCAAGGAAAGCAAAGATCAAAAAAGGAAGAGTTGGATCAAGCTGCTACAGCGGGATTCCTTATATGTATCGAATTGCATGTGTGATTTCCTTGCTATTTCTTGCATGCATGGTAAATGCATGTGTGTATTTGGTTCTATTGTTGCCATTGGCATGGGCTTTTCCAAGTGTGACAGTGGTTTTCAACCTTGCCTTTCCATTTCCAAATAGCTATGGTGTGATGGGGTTTGTCTTATTTGGTTGAGCTGGATTGTCGGATGGTTTCTAAACTAAGTGGGGTGGTCTCAGGGAGGAAACATAAGGCCTAGGAATCCCTGGACTGATGAAGGTGGGATTGTGGTAAAGACTAATTGTGTATACTCTCGTTGGGCCTAGGAATCCTCGACTAGTGAATGGAGGGATATATAGTAATTCCTAGAGGGTGGAGATGGAAAATTTACTCACTTTTAGGTGGAGAGATCCGGAGGCATCGATGCTTGTATAGGCCTATTGATCCCTAGACCGGTATATGGTGGGATTGTGGTAAAGCCTGGTAGTGTATGTTTCTTGTTTGGGCTAGGAATCCCTTGGTGATTTTTCGGTAAAGCCTGGTTGTATTGATGAGGGATTGAGCCTAGGAATCCCTTGGTGGATTAAAACAAATCCTGAGGAAGCCCTGGTTTTTTTGGTGTAAGTCCCACATTCATGCTTGGAATATGGCACGAGGATGATTGGCTGAAAGAAAAAATTGGTTCAGCCCAATCTATGGTCGGGTGATATGTGAAATCCTTGAATTGGTTGGCTTTTGCATATGTTAATAAGAGCTCTTTTCCTCTTGTGTTCCATGTGTAAGTATACTTGTTAATATGTGGTTTTAATGGTTATTTTATCATTTTTATTTGTTGGTTATATGTTGGTTATAAGCATGGTTCATGACAAACTTGAGTTATGCCTCTCATCTTGTTTTGTTTAGTAAATGAAATTTTAATGAATGCATGACCTAATAGATTATAATACAACTATTGTGAGAGGACATCAGACCTTCTTAACGATTCTCAAATAAATATGAAGTCCCTATTCTCATATGTGTTTATACGACATGTAGATTACATGTTTATGATGTGTTTGATAGAATGCATGTCATGGTTGTTAGGGATCAGGCCAAGTCCTTGTTGAAGTTTTTGTTTTAGTAGCCTTGTCTCAATGTTATTTATCATTTTTTGAAGTTTCATGAATTTTTGTGCAGAGGCTTGAGTCATAGCCCTGAAAAAGTGGCTCAGAATCTCAGGTCGCTGGCACAAAACTACTTGAAAAAGGCCACAATTGCATGGATTCCTTTTTGTGGGAGTGACTGGAGGGTCCCATTCACATGGAAGGCTTGTCATGGGAATGACTAGGGGCCTAATTCAGTCAAGAAGCAAGTTCTCTCAATTGTTGGACACCTGGAGGGGTTGGTTGGCTCCTGAAGGTTTTGTAGCTCTTGAGGAAGATTTGTTTGGTTTTGGTTTGTCAAATCCACTTCCTTAACTATACTTGGGGAGTTGAATCATATCATAGTAACTCTTTGTCACATGTTTACGCCTGTGTACTCATTAGCTTGGGTAAATGTAGGAGGAGGGTCTTACAGAGTGGTATCAGAGAATGGTTCACCCCTTGGACTAGATGGGTGGAATGTGTTTGTTGTGCATACATGTCGGTTGCATGTGCGTTCATGATGCTTGTGGCCAATGTGTTTGTTATGTATGCATGGTGATAGTCATTGTTACAGTTGTTTGTCATGTAGAAGTTGAAGGTGTAATTGTTGGGATGTGTTGTCGTGAATGCATGATTAGTTGAATATGCATTTGCTGTGTATGTATATTGTTTATGTGGATGTATGCATGCATTGTCATGGTTATAGTGTTCATGCATGATTAGTTGAATATGCACTTGCTGTGTATGTATATTGTCTATGTGGATGTATGCATGCATTGTCATGGTTATAGTGTTCATGCATGAGGTCATGGTATGTGGTTGGCATGGTCATGCATGGTAACTGGATGATGATTGAGATGATACTTATATACTGTTATGATTATGTTTATACATGTATTGAGCTAATTTGGTTGATCTTGCAGACGAGGTATGTTGGTCATGTTTATATTTTGGTTTAGCTGACATAGTATACTTGCAGGAAGAGGATAAAATATTACTAACAAGATGGTAGACTACAGTTCACGAGATTCTCCCTATAGATCCAACAAGCAGCATGTTGATAGGTACTCTCCTGACATAGTAGACACATTGAGAAGTTTGAAGCCAAAAATAAGAAATTGTAAAGAAGACAATGATAGGATCTTTCAGGCATAGGAGAAACGAGTAAAATTTAATGCAATCATCCTTCAAAGTTTTCCAGATTTGTAAAGGCAGGGACTTCTTAGGATCAGTCATTGACAGGAGGAAATGACGAATGGGGAATATGGTAACAAGTCTTATGGTGGTCACAGGTCGAATACATTTGACACAGGTAAGGATGGTAGGTTCTTGGACACACCGGATAGAAGAGGTGATGGAAACCGGTTCTATTCTAGTTCTAGTTCTGACAGGTATCATGGTCATTATCGTTATCATCCTTACAGGAGGGGTGATTGGGGATATTTTCCATATGAGTTCAAGAAAGCTAAGCCGCCTACCTTTGATGGATATTTGAAGAAACTAGGAGATGTAGAGGCATGGTTACTCGAGATGAAGAATTTATTTGAGCTATGTGATTACATAGAGAACAGGAAGGCCATAATAGCTATCTTCAGCCTCAAAGGGAAAGCAGACATCTGGTGGGAAGATGTGAAGTGGGTTAGAGACATCAGGACAGAAGAGTTGAGTTGGCACGAATTCAAGGGACTTTTCAAGAAGAAATATTTGTCAAAGAGGTACTATAATAGTAAGGTCAATGAGTTCTATGAGCTAAAGATGGGATCGATGACAGATGAGGAGTATATGACCAAGTTTCTGGAGTTGTTGAAGTATGTACCGTGTCTTAAGGATGAGAAAGCCAAAGTTCAGAGATTTGTCAATACATTACCATTACCATTTAGAGATAGGATTGAATATGATGAGCCTCGGTTACTTGAAGAATTCATTAGTAAGTTGAAGCATTGTTATGAGAAATCAAAGCGCAAGATGAAGTCTCAGCAAGATTGGAAAGGGAAAGACAAGACTAAAGGTAAATGGAAGTCGAAAAGAACAAGACCCCAGGATGCAAGTGACAAAGATAATGTTGTGCCTTACAAGAAGTTTAATGGACCTCATCCTAGAGAACAACAGAGCATAGGTGGCGGTAGGAAACAGTTACAGTGTTGGTCATGTGGTAAGGAGCATCTCAAGGGAGATTTTCCGCAAAATCAAGGTGGTAGACCTTAGATCTACAGTGCACAAGAAGCGCAGACTATTGGGGATGTTGGGCAAAGCATTCCTCTTATCTATGCAACATTGGATAACAGGCAGGCGGATCACCAAACATCTATTATCGAGATGGATGGTAAGCTTTGTGGTCAAGTTGTTTCTATTTTGATTGACCCTGGATCTAATTATGGTTATGTTAATCCTGACTTGGTGGATTAGTGTGGTTTGAATAAAGAAGTGTATGTAGAATCTTGGTTAGTGCAATTGGCTACAATTAAAAAGAAAATAGTTCATCATTGGGTAAGATCCTGTGTATTTGAGTTGAATGGTATGCCTACATCAACGCATCTGAATGTGCTTCTGTTGGGATCATACAATATGTTGTTAGGTATAAACTAGTTGTATCTTCACAGGACTAACGTAGACTATTATGATAAGGATATTGAGTGTTTGGATGACAATGGAGAATAGGGAATATTACAGTGTAAGAATAAGGCAACATCGGTTAGAATGGTCATATCTATGCAGGCAAGCGCAGTCGCAGGAAAGGGTGTGTGTTATTTGCAGTGCATATTTCTAGTGATAAAGGTAAGGATGTTGGGGATGCGGAGGTATTGAGCATGTACCATGTTTTACAGCAGTTTCAGTATGTGTTTCCCTCATAGACTTCAGAGTTTCCACCCCATGAAGTGGAATTTTCAATTGAGTTGGTACCAGGGGCAACACCAGCATCAAAGGCACCATACAGGATGAGCACGCCAAACTTAGTGGAATTGAAATTGGAGTTGAATCAAATGCTTGACAAAATATACATTAGGCCAAGTGCACCAATATTGTTTGTGAAGAAGGATAGTAGTCTCAAGATATGCATTGATTAAAATAATTTGAATAAGGTAACCATCAAGAACAGGTATTCATTGTCAAGGATTGATGACTTGTTTGATCAGTTGAAGGGAGAAACACTATTCTCAAATATTGATTTGAGATCAGGATACCATTGGGTATGCATTAATGAAGAGGATATCTACGAGACTTCTTTCTTAACCAAGTATGGGCATTATTAGTTTTTTTGTAGTTCCATTTGGTTTGATTAATGTTCCATCTACTTTTATGTTCTTGATGAATAGTGTGTTGTGTCCTTATCTTGACAAGTTTGTTATTGAATTCATTGATGATATATTGATATATTCTAAGAATGAGGAAAAGCATGTCAAATATTTAGTAGCAGTACTGAGGTTTCTAAGAGAGCATTAGTTGTATGCCAAGCTTAGAAATGCATTTTCTTTCAGACAGAGGTACATTACTTGGGGCATGTTGTCTCCAAGGAAGGCATAGCAGTGGATCCGGAAAAGATAAGAGCCATTACGGAATGGGTAGCTCCTAGTAATACGGATGAGGTAAGGTAATTTATTGGGTTAGCAGGTTACTATAGGAGGTTCATCAGGAACACCTCACAGATTTGTTATCCCATCACGTCATTTCAAAGGGAAGCTAAGAAATTTGAATAGATAGAGGAATTTGCAGCTAGTTTTGAGCAGTTTTTGACAAATGATTTATCCAGGTGGATATTGGTGGCCACCCACCTATTCCACTTGGACCCCCACCATTGTTTCTTTTTAGTTTCTTTAATTGTAGCACAACTTACTATTTTGGCAGATTTTCGGGTCCTAAACTTCTGAAGTCATTTTGAGGGATTAAAATATGTTTTTAGGGAAAATGAAGAGACCGAAAAAGTGCCAAACCAATTTACCTATTTTTTTTCAACCTCCTGTTATGTGTGTTAGTGTTAGTGTCTTCACACTACCATCAATGATCAAAATTCACTCTTTTTCATTCATATTAGGAGTCCCATTCACAATGAGTTGCATTCCATTAGGTCATGGATCAACTGATGGTAGGCACATTTCAATTTTTCCCTCATGACACATATCTGTTGACCATTTTTCATGTGTGATTCAATCAATGGTTCAGGTCCAGTTTCCTTTTCAGTTTATTTCATCAAATAGGTCTTAGGTCTTAGGGTTTCAGTTTCATTAGGTATTAGGGTTTCACCATGTCAAATTTTCAGTAACCATTGACCAATAAGGGTAAGAAGATACATGAGGAAGACAATAACCATCAGGCAACTTTAACTTTCATAATTTGTAAATTTAATAAATTTTTCACCTCAAAACCAGTTTGAGGTGAAAACAGAGCATTGTTTTTTATTTGTAATTTTCATGTAATTTCATCATTTCTCATATGTAATTAAGAAGTCTCATGCTGCTCCTAGTCACCTGCTGATATTTCCAAGTGCATGCCACTACAAAAGTAAAAGATCCTCAAGCATCAGTTCACCTATTTCAAGTAAAAGATTAAAGCATCCAAAAAAAAAACTGAGTATTTGAAAAGAAAAGCTAATAGACATTATAAAGTGGGTTTTGAAAGATGAAAAATCAAAAGTTGCCTAGCCATATAAAAGGTCATTTTCCTCTTAAGTTGTCTCAATGTTTGAGTTGGGATCTATGAGCAAAACACGATTTTGGAGCATTATTGAGCAAAGGAAGTGAAAACATTGGGTTTGTGAAGAAATTTGCCTGGAACTACGCACAGAGGGTTCAGCGCTATGCATGCAACCGGTGCTACACACCTGAGTTTTGATTACAGTGTTAAATTTGCCTAGCACTACGCATAGAACCTGCGCTATACACCTGGGAGAGTGCGCTACTCACCTATCAGCCAAGCTTCAAATGGTTCTAAATTGCCCCAATTTGCCTCAATTCTCCAAATTTGCCTCTTGACAAGTAACATAATTGTTTTGTTGAAAAGGTGTTTTTTACATCAGTCTATGGTAATTGTGTTTATCAAAAACCAAACCCTAGTTTTCACCAAACCCTCTCATATACTTTAAAGCTCACTCATAGATTGTTGTCCTATCTCATCCATTGGTTGTTCCCTAAACCCTATTCCCTCATATAATTTCCCTAGACCCCATCCCCTCATAAAAATTTCCTAAACCCTATACTTCCTCCCCAAAACCCTACATTATCCCTAAACCCTACCCACTCCCTAAATCTTATCCACACTCCCATTCACCCTCACCTACTTTCCTATTCAAAATCTCTTCATACTCATCTTACCTCTTACCTTCATTCACTAATTCATCAATCTTCATTGACCCTAAAGACAAACAGCAATACAATGAGTATGAAATGGAAGAAGAGACGCATAGTGATAGTTCCAGAGAGAAAGACACTCAGGGTAGAAGGCCTCATAAGGGAGGAAAACATATCAAAGAGGAGCCCACCATTTTGAGAGAACTGCAAGCCTGCCCATTTTCCCTTTCTTGTTTCAGACATCAGTCATGTTTTACTTTTTGTGAAATGGTGGAAACAGTAAAATCCCATCATGAATTAGCAAGGTTGTTTGTGACACATTTGGAGGATAACAATGAGGTAAACCTTGCTGGAGTCACATTCACTTTGTCACCAGCTGTCATTTCAGAGGCTACAGGTATTCCAAATGTGGGTGAAAAGTGGAACAAAGGTCAGTACATTGACAAGGAGTACTATGAGCCTTACATTAAGGCCAAATATCATAATAAACTCAGCAGAGTATTCCCCTTTAAGTTCTTGGAGGACAGGTTTGCTCCATTAATGAAGATCATCATCAAGTATTTTACTTGTGAAGGTAGGTTCTCCAGACTGTATGCCTACCACATTAGATTGTTGATGCATTTCACTAGGGTGAGAATGATGAATATCCCCTACTTCATATTCAGAAACATAGAGAAGATGGCATTCATTGTAAAGAAGAAATCATACCCCCAGTAGCTAACCAGCATCTACCACTTCTCTATGATTAAAATCATTGTCTTACATCAGCTGAACCTACTTAACATACCATGGGAGACCTTAATTTCTCATGAAGTGTTCAAAAGTCCTCAATTATTTTCATCAGTGCCTCAAGAAGAAGGTGGACCTTAGGACAGCAAAAGGTCCACGAGACTGAAACTATGATAGTGCTAGTATTTGTGACATATAAGAGAGGCACTAGGAAACTTTTTGCAAATTCCAGGTGAGTATTATCTCCACCAAGTGTGGAAGGGGTCTCGCCTTCATCTACAGGCCACGGGAAAATGCTATCTCCACAAGGAGTGGAAGGGGCTTTGCCTTCATCTTCAGCTAAACAGGTACAGGTTGGGAAGCACGGAAAGGGAAAAGATAAAGGCAAGGGAAACATGCATGAGAAGGATCCTAGTGATGGGCAAGAGAGATATTTTGATCTTGTTGATCATGAGGAGACACAAGGAGTGGATGTCATTGACTTGGATGCTCAAGATCCAAGGACTGTCAAAGACATGATCATCAAGGAGAAATAGGTTGATATACAAGCCTTGTCAGTCAATTTAGAGAGGTAAAAGTGGATCATCAATTATCTTAAGCAAGAAAACAAGCAATTTACCGACAAGCAAGTCCTCATGGAGTTACAAATGATCAAGGAGAACTGGCAAAAGGAAAAGAAGGCAAAGGTCAAGATGACCTCCATTGAGAAAGAGATTGAGAATGACTGCGAAACATGGCTTGAAAGGGTCAACATACACCTTGAAAAGCTGCTTGAGAAGACAAATAAAGAAAATAAGATGCTTTGTCACATGGCACATCACTATATGACACGGAACAAAATATGCAATATAAGGATGAGGAAACTTAAGGCAAGGTTGAGGAAGGCCTTGAGGATCAAAAAGGAGCATGACAAGCTAAAAATCTTGGCTAAGGCCTCACTAGCCCATAAAAGCAACTAATGAGGGAGCTTTGTGCCAAATCTGGGCAAGTTTTGGTGAAATTTTGTCATTTTCAAATTTTTGAAATTTTCCAACACAGGAAATCGCATTAGGTGCGTAGCGCCACCGGAGTTATGCTTTTGACTGGGACAATTTTTGGAGAAATGGCTTACATATTCAAATTCAGCATGATGAGAACATCAATCCCTGAAAGTTTCAGCAAATTTGGAGCAAATCTTGGTCACCTAAAGGTCAAAAAACCATCAAAAAATGACCTCTCTGCCTCTTTTTGGACACACAGGAAGCAGTCTTGGGAGATTCCACTTTTGAGGGGTGAAATGACCTCTAAATGCAAAAATTCAAGATTTTCCAGAAACTAGATAGGCATACCTTTCCAACGAGCTATCTTGGGCTCAATTTGGCTAAGGAAAAGGCCTCCAAAATCAGCTAAGAAGTGGCACTATGCACAGGACAGGTGGCGCTATGCATAGGACCAGTTTGCTCAAAAATCCAAATTTCGCCTAGTTTTTCTACAATTTGACTTTTTCTCTCATCTTGGATGAATTTATGATTGTAAATGATGCTATTCTATGTAAATTTAATTGTAAAATGACCTTAAAGGGTAGATTCATCATTTTGAGGTGGTTTAGGGGTGAATGAATCAGTTTCTGTGGTTTTAGAGGCAAGCTGTTCCATTGCCTATATTCCTGTTCCTAGTTTAGATATGGTTGAAACAGTCCCTTATCTCTTGGATTTGACCCCTAATGGCTAGCATAGGTGGTTTTCATGTCTATATTATGTATTTTCTTCCTCATTGGTAAAGGTTGGACTCTTGTGGATGCTTTGAGCTACATTGTACATCTCTACAGCAGTTTGGCAAGGAAATAAACCAGGATTTGCAGCTATTTTTGTGGGATTCTTGTGATAATGTGTTTGTGCATTGTTTCTCCTTCTGTCATTAGTTTTTCTCATGTGTTATATGTGCCAAAATCTATTTCATTCTTCTTAACTAAATGAAATCAAGATAGATAGGTAGAATACATTGGTAACAGTGCTCTCCCTTGAGAATACATTTAGTTTTTGATGTTTGAAGAGGATTCATGACCTTTTCATGCCCTCCTCAGCTCCTCATCAATCTTAGACCTGCCATCTCACTCAATTACAAGTGCTTAAACACCTACCTACCTCACCCCACAAAACACCCTGCATTCCTGACTTGATTTCCCGGACCCAAAGCGGCCTGCTTTGTTTGATCCAGCAACAAAACCATAAAAATCAACCAAAAAACCATAGGGCTACTATACCTAGCCTAAAATCCATATTTAATTCAATCATGTCAACTGAGATTGACAAGGAGAGAGCCCGCTCCCGACCTGGTAGGGCTAGCTACCAGGTTAAGCTTAGTTTGTGGTTATCCTAAGATTGCCTCCCTTTAGCCTGAGGTCGATCTAGGCCCTAACAATGTGGAGTTATCCCTCTTGTGGACAAGAGCGATCTCCCTAGACCTTAGATAAATCTAGTAACAAACAACCAGGAACTGTTACCTTTCTCTATACTATGATTGAGTGAAATAAATACTATGATGGAGGCCACTTTCCATTTAAACGAAATGATTGATGAAGTCCCCTTCAAATCTTTCGACCATATGCTCCCCCTTGATGCTTTATATATCCTACCGTTGCTTCCCACAGCTTCTCCATGATGTCCTGAAAGAGATCTGCATAGATGGAAACAAACACGAGATCAAAGCATCCAATATATAACATAAGAGATAAATGGACTAATTAACTCAACCATGTATCATAAATTGATCAATATGCAATCACAATCTATGTAGGTGATCAAAGAATCCTACAAATTGTATCAACAAAGATATAATTGAGAAAGAACAATTGCCTTTATATTAATAAAATGGATAATAGCCTTACAACCATGAAGCCTTGATATTGCAAGTCCCTTCCCACAATCTCCAACCCTCTCCTTGAATGAATAGCCTTCCAACCTTATTCCTACAGCATAAGCCTAAATCCAACATTCCTCCTCAATCCACAAACCTGTGTTAGCTTTATAGGCCAAGAGTGGGAAGTTTGGGATCCATTTTCTAAGGGATGAGATCCACTAATGGTGGGATAGGGATTCCACAAAGAGATAGAGTTGCTCCATGATGGGAGGGATCAGGAGTGAATAGGCAACCATTCGAAGCTTGTTGGTTGGAATAGATACAACCAACAATGCTTCTAGACTTTACTTTTTATTTTCACATGTGTTAAGTCATGCTCATAGGTCACAGTGTAAGATAGTGCGTACTTATGCGCAGTTCCTAATGGACTCTTCTGCGTATGTGCAAAAATTATCTAGGGAACTGCATAGGAAGCCAAAAATATAGTTTTGAACCATGGGATCCAATAATTCCTCTTTCTTTGGGATAGTTTAGATACTAACTTTGCAGGGGAATGCTTTGGGACACATTTATGGATAGCGAAAGATCCAAATCAATGGTCATTTTCCTAATGCGACAAAATGATGTGTAACACCTCCTCTTCGACATCTTTGAAACAAGGTATTATGATGGACAAATAGAGATCGTATGCCAAAGTTACGACCCCGGGAAGTTGATGTACCAACTTACACCAACGGGGCCCACAAGATTTTGTCGCTTCATCTCCTAAGGTTAGGTTTTTGGATGTTTAGGATTTCTTATTGTTTCTCAATTATAAAAAGGCCGCTGAGACTCATTGTAACATAGTTCAGAGGCGTGTAGCTGCCACATCTCTTCTCAAAAATAAGCTACCATCGCCCAAGCTAGTTTATTCCCATTCGGTATGTAAGCATATTTCAGTTCTTTGATATTAATGAAATTAAGTTTTATTTCTACTGCATCTCAGAGTCTATGTTTGTATCTATATTTTATTGTGTTACTGTATAAGTCTGGATCAGTGGTATCAGAGTGGTTTTCTCTTTCTCTATTTTTCTTTGCATGTCCCCAATGAGGTTAGGGTATAAGGAGTTAGGGCTCGAACTAATTGAACCTTTGCAAGACCAACCTCGCAAACCCCGATGGCCTCCTATGGCAGAAGAAGAGAAAGATGAGGGAGTAGGAGATCCTTTCAAAATATTGTTTGAGGAATCCCTCAAGCAACGAGGAATGTGATGATGGATAACTTTTCCTAGATACTTCGATGGCTACCCAGAGGCGGCGCATCTTCATCTAGCAGCCACTCTGGAAGCGCCACTCCCTTTAAGGTACAAGTCAACTTTTACATTCCCATATTTAAAGGCCAAATAGATGCAGACGTCATAGATAGATGGTTAAATATATTGGAAGGATATTTTTCAGTTCATGAATTTTCCAATCAAGAAAATATTACGTTTTCACTCCTCAAAGTCGCCCCCCATGTCAAGGACTAATGGGAAACCTACTATGAACAAAAGGACAAAGGGGAATCCTCACTATTTTTAGTCACACCCACATGGAATTCTTTTGGAGACACCATCAAGAAAGAATATTACCGTGTTGGGAGCTATGAAGATTAATACATAAAGTGGACCAAGTTGCGACAAGGAAGGGACCAAGACATGTCGAAGTTCACAAATAATTTTCATACCCTTCGCATGAAGTTGGGTATCAAGGATTTTAAGTGGTATTTGGTACTCAAGTGTAACCACGGTTGTCTACAAAAGTACATCCAAGACGAGATGGAGTTCTTGGACATCTCCTCACATGGTGTCGCCTATTGATACATTGTTAAGATCGAGCATAAATTTAAACAGAAGAAGCGAGACTTTGGATCTGCGAATCCAAAGCAAGGGAAAGGTGCCCCCAAACCGTAGAACAAAGGACAAAGCCAAGGTCAGGAAACCTAGGACAACCCTCTAAAGTCCCAAGAAAATAACAACACCATGAAGAGAAAGAAGGACACAGGGAAATGGTTTGAGTTCCATAAGAGCCCCACTCAGAACATAAGTGAGTTTCGAGCCAACCAATCACTGGTGGTCAAGCTAAAAGCTTCTGAATTAGATGCATGTTCTGACTCTGATTCAAAACTTGACAAGGGAAGCATATTATTGATGCAGAGCCTAGCGCCATTATTGCCACCACCAAACTCCAAAAGATTGAGCCTGAAGATCCATAGGAGGGGGAGTGGCTCTTTCACTCACAGTTGTAGGTGATGGGTTCTCCGTTGCAGTTCATTGTCGACAACGGAAGCCAAAAGAACCTTTTTTCAGCAGAGGTCATGACGTGGTTGGGCCTACTAGCCATACCACACCTGCAGCCATACACCATCGAGTGGCTTCATCAAGGACAATATCTCTACATCATCTAGTAGTGTCGCCTTCCCTACAACATCAAGCCCTTCACAGATGAGGTATTGTGTGATGTTGCTCCTCTTGAGGTTTTTGATGTCCTATTTTCCCAATCATACTTTATATGGAAGCATCATGTTATGTATGATTCTAGGCCTCACACTGCTATTATTTCTTTAGGCAATAAGTTATAGAGGATACCATAGGTAGCACCACCTATTGTCATCTCTTTTATCTCTGCAGAGTACTGAGTAAGGTCATTTCTCAGACCAAGAAATTTGTCTTCCTTATGATTCACCCTCAAGGAAAGAAGAAGGTTGTGGCCATATCCATGGCCTCCAGACAAGGATCCTTTGTACGGCAGCAACAGATGGATTAGGTCGTGGAGGAGCACAGGGATATATTCACCTCACCCATAGGGGTACCCTGCACTGTCAGGACAAGCTCTAAATCGATCTGACCCCAGGTATATGGCTACCTAACAGGCTGATCTATTGACGCTCTGTTTTGGAGAATGGTGAAATCAAGAGGCAGATTCAAGAGATGTTGCAGAAATGGAACATCAGGCCAAGTTCATCACCCTGTGGGAGCCCGATCGTGTTGGTACAAAATAAGGATGAGACCTAGAGACTCTATATTGACTATCAGGTGTTGAATAAGATCACTTTCTAGAATAGTTATCCAATCCCCCGGATTGATGACCTTCTGAACTAGCTCAAGGGTGGCAAATATTTCAGCAAGATTGACTTGAATTTTGGTTATCACCAAGTACCAATCAAACCCTCTGATGTGTGGAATACTACCTTCAAATCCAAGGAGGGCCTTTTCTAATGGTTGGTCATGCCTTTCGGGTTGAAAAATGCCCCCGAAACCTTCATGAGGATGACGGATGACATCTTTAGGCCCTTCACCAACTCATTCATGGTTGTGTATTTGGTTGAAATCCTAATCTTCAGCCAGAGTTGGGAAGAGCACCTCCACCATATTCGACGGCTCTTCCAAACCCTGTGACGACACAAATTGTGTGCCAATCTGGAAAAATGAAATTTTGGTATGACCTAGTGTTACACAGCGTTTTGTCATTGTCCCTGTACTCCTCGTTCTTTGATCCTAGATGACCTCTATAGTGAACCCTACGTGCTTTCCCTTCATGAAGAAACTCCCATTGTGTCCCTCTTCATGAGCAAAACAAATCCCTTTTGCACCATTTCCTCTGAAACTTTTGTTTTTCCCAGTTTACAAGACCGATGCTAATGGCCCTTGTCTTCCTCGCATCGATATGCAAGGATTAACATTGTCTCCAGCACCAACCGGAGTGACTGAGCTTTGTTCCAATCGCATTGGTCCTCTTATGGAAATTATTTAAATATAGAGCTGACGCTTCCAGCGCTAGAAGCTTCATAACAGAAGTCTGGTAAATGGTTTGGCTAGATGGGGTCGAGGATTTCAGTTTGGCCTCCTTTCCCCTATAATTATGGAACTACCTTAAGGGATAAGACCTTCTCCCATGAGAAGAGAATCCATCTCCCATCCATTCATGCTATATACACCTCCATTTTTCCCAAGCACAAGCTAGTGTTAGTGTTGAAGTGTTAATGTTGGTGTGCTAGTGTTAATTAAGTTTGAAGTAAACAACAAGCTATTCGTAGTTGTAGCTCTCTATTTGTGTGAGGGAGAAGTGTGAATTTGGTTTGGAGTGAAGCCTAAAAGGAAGAGCCTTAAAACTATTGTTGTTGAGGCCGTCATGGAATGCTAGCAAAAGTGTGTGGGAACCGGGTCTTGTCAGAGGAGAATGGAAACATCAAGACAATGGTTGTAATCTCTTCTTGATTCAATATATATGCAATTATTGATTGATTTCCTACATGATTTGTCATCTTACATGTTCATGGCTTAATGTTTCTTGACTTGTTAAGTAGGTTGAATTACAATTTGTCTATTATCATAGTTGTTGTTTATTGTTGTTTACTTGTTTCAGGTGTTTGAAGAAGGAAGCGAGAGATAGCTGGAGCGATCAAGCAAGGACATCATCAAATGAGATAAACATACTAAGAGGTAGGCCCTCTTAATTGGTTCTAACCTAAGGAAATCTTACATAGACTGTATCATTTGTGGCTAGACCCATTATCGGGCTAGAGGTATTTGTTTGTGTCTGCACTTATAATTTTACTTCACCACAAATTGGCGACCATACTGGGTAGCCAATCCTTTTGTTTGTCTTGTTTGAGATTTCATGATTTCATGTGAAATTTTCCAGTTCCACTTTTTCCCTTTGGTTCTGTTTCTTTCCTGCTGCTTACTGGTCTAAGTTTGAAATTCGTAGTAGCAGATTTGGTCCCTGTTAAAAAAAATAAAAAGAAAAAAAAAAAACTTTTTTCTTGCCTCCCTCGCTCAATGCGTTTAATCCGATGATAGTCGCACTAATCAGCATGATATGCTGAGAAACAGTCGTGCCGCCCTACCTCTGGAACTTGTTGTCATTTAGGCAGTCGCATCGATGCCTGTAAGTGAAGATTAGGGTTTGTCCCCAATCTTGGCCAATGTGATTTGCTCTCATGATTCCGACTCCATAAGCCTTTTAAACCATTTTCTCCCAGACTAGAGAGCTTCATTTAGCTTGGTTTGTGTGCTTGCTTGGTTTAGCCCACCCTCTGATGTGTTAAGTCTGGCCCTGTGTGAAGTTCTTTTTTATTTTCTTCTTTGAATCCCTCAATCGGCGCTATTTTTGGCCAAACAGTTATGCCGATCAGGCCTATCAACATTAGTTTTAGATTGAAAGTCGTGGCGGTCATGCCGATCAGCGCTACTTTTGGCCCAAAAGTCGTTGTGGTCTCTGAGTTAAGAAAAAAATCAAAATTTCTCCCGTTCCAGTGCCAGTGTGTCTTGACCCTTGGACTCTCTTCTTCCTCCCAAAAGTGACTAGGATGCTTTTTTTTCAATTGAATGAGTGAAAGAATCTCGTTTGTTCTCTTATTTCGAGTGTCTCTTTTCTCTTTCCATGCATATATTACATTTCTTGGTTTGTTGATTGAAGCATTTATGCGTTTGGTTTGTTAGATTCAGGGAAGAAGTTGCTTTTAGTTTCATTTATAATGCTTTGGATTTGATTGATGCTTGTTTGTTCAGAATTGTGAAAATTTTCATTTAAAGTGCTTTATGTGAAAGATTCATTTTGCATTTTATGAAAAGGAGAACATCATTCTAGTTTAATTAAGCGAAAATATTGCATTAGTAGCATTATTGAGAAGCTAGAATTGCAACATCATAAGCATTGGGAATGAAATGAAACTTCTTATGTTGTTATAGGAAGATTAAGTACATTTAGGAGATTTATTAGTCAAAGATTTCATTCTTCGATTGTTGCATTAATTTTGTGTTCTCTATCTCTCAATTAGTGATAAATTTCATCGAAGACAAAGATCTTTTTTCTCATATAGCTGCATATAGGAGTTTTTAGATGACAGCGGTAGGGCCTTGTAATTGAAACCTAATTCAAGATCAACCATTAAAATTTATTGAATTAACCTAAGGAATCATTGAAACTTAATGCTCACATTTAGTGGTCTAGGCTAGAGATGTGTTCTGGCGTCTTTAAACCTAGTAGATGTCGTTAGCTTCGGCATCAGACAACGCTAGTACGGATTTGTGCTCCCCGTACCGTCGAGTATATAACAGGAGACCCCTATAGGTTGTAACCCTTTATCCATAGGAAGCCAAGTCGGTCGCCTTGCAAACGTGATACATCGGACACAGCATTCAGGGAGATTGCCTGCTCGTACTTCTCGGTTCCTCGGGAGGTATTCTGCAGTTCACGATTGCCAAGTAATCCTTTTTTACTAGATTAAAATATCATCAAGCACTTGTCCTTTCAAGCTCATTCATTCCGAAAGCGACTAGAGTCACCTTTCGTCCTTTTCTCGACTCTTAAAATATGAAAAGGCAAAGTTTTGTTTCAATGCCTTAAAATTAACTGCCCATGAAATATTCCTAGTTAAAGTTATCTTCCTTATTGTTTCTTTAAAAGTCGATTCCAATGGAAACATTCCCAGAGTCTACCAATCAAGAGTTCCCCTCGGATGGGAATCATGGTCCTTTTCCTTCTTTTGGAAACACTGGTGCTCCTTATATGGCAATGTTGTCCTTCCTTGGGTTAACCATTGGTTTACCTGTCTGGTCATTTTCGACCTCAGTGGTCTCAAGTGCCCTGACTCCTATGCAAATGTCTCCTTCATTTGAATCACATCACGTTGATTCTAAGGTTGACCCCTCGCACCCTCCTCTTCTACTTCGCCTGGTGAAAGTTTGAAATCCAATAACCAGGAGGCTAAGAAGAAGAAGAAGAAGTCAGATAAACGAGACGCCAACCATGCATCTGTTACTCCAAATGCATCTCTTATAGACAAACCTTTTGATCCTTCATGGAAGGTTAGATTCCCTTGCAAGCTGTGTAAGGGTGACCATCTCCTTCAAGACTGTCCTAGCATTCCCAGAGTCTTAGAGTTCTAGTCTCAAGACTTGAACCGACCATCCCTATTGACCTATGGAGATCATGTCAATGCTATGCCTTCAGCTAATGATGGTAAGAAGAAGGGAAAGATTAAATTCCCTTGTGGGTTATCTGAAGGAAAGCATCTTCTTCACCTTTGTCCTCTTCTGGATAAAGCTTCCAAAGTTTTGGAAAACCTTGCAGCTCCTCAACCCCAACTTCCTATTGGTTATCAGAGGCTTTCTTCTGACCCTCTCCCGGTTAGTAAAGAGATTGACTTGGATTCATCTCTTCCCCGTCCTACTCTTCCTCAGTGAGACTCTCTTATGTCTATTCCTGACCAACCATTGGTCGAAAAGAGTGTCGACTTCGTTCCGCCACCAGTTGCTCACTCTGTTCCAAGAGAGATTGGTGATCATATTGCTCATGTTCTTCTCGTCTCCTCAGATTCTCATGAATCGAAGAGTGACCCTCCCATCCCAGTTGTTCACGAGAGTCCTTCTCCTATTCCTGTACAGCATGGGGGTAATGATATGATACCCCCACAAAGTAGTTATGTTGTCTCTTTCAATTGGGGGCCATTGACCGCTTTCCGCCTTCCATCTTATGTGCCTTTCCAGATCACAGTACAAGCCGACAATATGGTAGTACATGGCACTATATTAGATGAAGGCGCATCTGTTAGCATCATGTCTTCTAATACTTGGCAAGCTTTAGGCTCCCCATAGCTTGTGCCTATCACTCAAAATCTGTTGGCTTTCAACAGAGGAACCAGTGAACCCTTGGGGGTCCTTTCGAAGTTCCCTATTACTTTGGGAGGAAAGACCGTCTATATAGATTTGATGGTAGTCCAAGGTCCCTTAGATTTCAATCTTCTCCTTGGATGCGACTATGTTTATGTCATGGGAGCTCTAGTTTCTTCGCTTTTCTGTGTGGTTTATTTTCTGCACGAAGGGAGAATTGTGACTATTGATCAATTGTGGTTTATTGGTCACCAAGTGCCTCCTTTGCAATCATCATCCCCTATCGGCTCTTGTTTGCAAGCAGTATCTTCCCTGCCATAGGTCAATTATGTGGCTACCCATTTTGTCTCCACATCTACTGATGTCACACAGATGCTATAGTACATTATGTAATGGGCGCATTGGAACCCGATCTGTCTTTGGTACGAAATGACACGTATTCCTCCCAGAGCGTGGTTCTTCCATCTAGTGAAGACCTCTTGGGAGCCATATTCTCTTATGGGTCATGAATAGATGTCATGAGGATAGTTCATGGTCTTGTGTTAACCTCGTTAAAAAATGAAACAAGGGTCCCGAGGATAGTTCTGTTCCTGTGTCAACCTCGTTAAAAAATGAAACAACATGTGAGGATAGTTCCTGGTCTTGTGTCAACCTCATTAAAAAATGAAACAAGGAATGGGATCATAGTTCCTTGTCTTGTGCCAAGCTCGTTAAAAAATGAATCAAGGAGTCCGAGGATAGTTTCTTCCTATATCAACCTTGTTAAAAGATGAAACATATGTCCAAGGATAGTTATTTTACTGTGTCAACCTGGTTAAAAAAGGAAACACCTCCAT
Organism: Pinus tabuliformis; assembly: GCA_031772625.1. Lineage (NCBI taxonomy): Eukaryota > Viridiplantae > Streptophyta > Pinopsida > Pinales > Pinaceae > Pinus > Pinus tabuliformis. The sequence continues at coordinate 635,913,127 of CM062817.1, forward strand.
TTTCCAAATTGAGTCTTTGCTTAAGATCTCGTAAAATCCCAGTCGAGTCTTTTCTGGATCTCAAAAGTGAACCTTCATTCGATCCACCTAGTTGACTAAAATGAAGCTTGGGGGCATGTACCTCGATTGAGTCATTATGTTGGGGGCATGCAAACTTATTCAAGCATAGTTTTTCATTTCGAGCTTGTGTAAACATGAAACTGAATCCAAGAAGAGTTCTCCATGGTTCAAAAATGAACCCACGTCCAATTTACATCTCGTGATTGTCGTTTTAATTAGTTGATTTTTGCTCGATGAGCCTTGGTTGTTTTATTCCATCGACACCATCTCTTTGCCCGATCATGTGATTTCACTTGGTTGTTTTCCCTTTCCTAAGGAACCGCATCAATGAGTGGTTTTGTTAGCCAGCCTCTTGACCATTACATGTTTTGAGTAGTTCCTCCATTGTCGAAACCAATTTCTACCCTTTATACCACTTGTTCCTCCTAGATGAGTCACGTTTCAGCTCTTTTCTCGACTCGTAAAGCTCATATGAAAATATTGTCGAGTATTTTTCCCTTTTGACTCGTAAAAGAGAACAAAATGGGGGGTTTTCTTTCAAGATCTTTTCTGACCCTTTAAAAATGATAGTCGAGCCCTTATCATTTCAAATTCGTTAATGGATGTGAAACATCGTGCGCCTAGTATGAGTTTACCCCTTTTAAGGCTAGGAGGCACTCTTTACAAAAAAGGTACTCCTTGACTGAAATGCTCAAGCGAATCTCTTAAGTATCATTTTCTACCTTTTTGGGCTCTAGAGACACAAACATACAAAAAGGGACCATGCGGAGTTTTCTTTTCTGTGTCTTTTTCAAACTCTCTAAACATGAAAAAGATATTGAGTTATACCTTTGTCGGACTCGTTAAAATATTAAACGACATCGGATTCGTCATCATGACGAACATGAGATTGAATCTCCTTCCTAGGGCTCGTTAAACTTACTAGGTTGGGTTCGTCCGAAGGATGAACTTACAATGCAAGCACATGCTATCCCCTTCAAGATTGCAATTAAAAAATAATTAGGGTACCTGCCAGAAATGGTGGGGGAAAATTTGGAAATCTAATCAGTTGTGTCGGCAACTCACTCTTGAACATGACACTTTCTGCTTCTTGTCGGGTTGGGACATCCTCCCTTTTATCGTTGACCTTCTTGGGTTGGGTCGTTCATTTTTTCCTTCCATTTCATCTCTGCCACATCATCATGACCACCGATCCTATGGATCCAAAAGATGCCAAACTTCCAGTTGTGTCGCCAATATGTTCAATAGTTGTCCTTATGCAGTTATATTTACCTCTGATTTTTGTATCATCCAAAATCATTTTGCATCCTTTCGTCTCATGTCGATGACGTGGGATACATTATGGCCCTCCTTCGACACGGTCGCTTCTTGTCGACTTCAACTCATTATCTGGGAAGTTGACCAAGAGACTCCCTTCCAGTACCTCAGAGATTTCATGCCCTAATGGCAAGTTCTTCGCACTCGACAGCAAGTTCACATCATTGGCTTTTGATCGAGTGATTTCACTGGTGTTTGACTTTAGTTCCTTTATTCACATTCTGTGGATTGTGCTGATAGTACCTTGAGGACCATTGTCATTATTGGTGGTTTCTCTCGCACTTGTTAACAGTTTACATCATTGACTGGTAATCAAGCGACTTTCTAGCATGTTCGACGTCAACACATCTATTCACATGTTAGAACTTGTACTTTGATCGGGTCGTGATGGAGAGCAAGACCCTGGACTCAGATCACAAAAGTCCAGGTTGTGAAGTGATGCGACATGGTTATGTTGATATGCATGTCTCTTTCAGATGGATGGCAGCAACCATACCATCAGTTATCATATGTGATCCTTCTCATTATTGGATGGTTGCGACCATACCTTGGTTTCATTATGATCCTCTTTGACAGATGGTTGCGCCCACACCTAGATCCATTTACATGATCATTCTCTAGATGGTTGCATCCATGCCATGATTCATGTATCATTTGACAGAGTTTTTAGTTATCTATATGTATGTGTACTTTCTTGTAGGTTTTCCGATGGCAGAATACGGTTCCCCACACTGATTTATAAATCGTTTCATCCCTCACACTAGTTCGGCCTTCATGCTTTAGGGGCATCTGTTACACAGCATTTTGTCACTGTCCTTGTACTCCCCGTTCCTTGATCTTGGAGGACCTCTATAGTGAACCCTACATGCTTTCCCTTCATGAAGAAACTCCTATTGTGTCCCTCTTCATGAGCATAACAATTCCCTTTTGCACCATTTCCCCTAAAACTTTTGTTTTGCCTAGTTTACAAGACTTATGCTAATGGCCCTTGTCTTCCTCACACTGATATGCAGGGATTAAAACTGTCCCTAGCATCGAATGGAGTGACTGAGCTTTGTTCCAGTCGCGTCGATCCTCTTATGGAAAGTTTTTAAATATAGAGCTGAAGCTTCCAGGTCCAGAAGCTTCATAACGGAAGTCTGGTAAATGGTTTGGCCAGATGGGGTTGAGGATGTTAGTTTGGGCTCCTTTCCCCTATAATGATGGAACTAACTCAAGGGATAATACCTTCTCCCATGAGAAGAGGATCCATCTTCCATCTATTCATGCTATATAAACCTCCATTTTTTCCAAGCACGAGCTAGTGTTAGTGTTGAAGTGTTAATGTTGGTGTGCTAGTGCTAATTAAGTTTGGAGTAAACAACAAGCTATTCATAGTTGTAGCTCTCTAGTTGTGTGAGGGAGAAGTGTGAATTTGGTTTGGAGTGAAGCCTAAAGGGAAGAGCCTTAAAACTATTTTTTGTTGAGGCCATCATGGAATGCTAGCAGAAGTGTGTGTGGTCTTGTCAGAGGAGAATGGCAACGTCAAGACAATGGTTGTAATCTCTTCTTAATTCAATATATATGCAACTATCGATTGATTTCATACATGATTTGTCATCTTACATGTTCATGGCTTATTGTTTCTTAACTTTTTAAGTAGGTTGAATAACAATTTGTCTATTATCATGGTTGTTGTTTGTTGTTGTTTACTTGTTTCAGGTGTTTGAAGAAGGAAGCGAGAGATAGTTGGAGCAAGCAAGCAAGGACATCATCGAACAGGATAAGTGTACTAAGAGGTAGGCCCTCTTAATTGGTTCTAACCTAAGGAAATCTTCCATAGAATGTATCATTTGTGGCTAGACCCATTATTGGGCTAGAGGAATTTTTTGTGTCCGCACTTATAATTTTACTTCACCATGCCCAAGTTCAATATTTGTGGTACATCATTGATGAACAAGGTGTGCATGTGGACCCAGCCAAGATACATGTTATTCGGGATTGGTAAGCCCCAACCACTCTAACAGAGCTCTGTAGCTTTATGGTCCTTACCAATTTCTACCACAAGTTTGTGATGGGGTTCTCTCATATCACTTTCCCTTTGATTCAAGTCACCAAGGGTGGAGCGAAAGAAAAATTATTTTGGTATGAATCCAAATAGAAGGCATTTGTCAAGTTGAAGCATCGTCTCTGCTTTGCACCAGTGCTCACATTACCAAACCTACAGCAACCATTTGAGATTGAGACAGATGCCTCTGACTATGTTACTGGTGTAGTTCTTACTTAGCAGTGGCATCCATTGGCATATCACATTGAGATACTTTGAGACACAGTGTGAAAGTATCCCACCTATAAAAAAAGAGATGTATTCCATTGTGCAGGCCTGCCAACAATGGAAGCATTACATTTTGGGGAAGGAAACGATCATCCACACAGACCACCAACCCCTGCAGTTCATACAGACACAAGGAAAGTTGTAAAACGATTTCCATCAGAAACGATCCACATACTCGCGACATTTCCATTTGAGAATTAAGTACAAGAAAGGAAGCACCAATAATGTTGCAGACTGCCTCAGCTGATCGTTGGTTATGGCGCTGACCACTGTGCTTGACTCTTGTGGACAAAAGAGTTCGAGGTGGCCTAAGATTTACAAGAGTGATCAAGAATTCAATAACACATAGAAGATACTCCTAGAAGGCAAGCAAGTTCCTGATTTTCACCTCCAGGGTGCACTATTATGCCACCTGGGACACCTCTGTGTTCCTTCAAGTAAGCGTGCCAAGATGATTTGGGAGGCACACTACAATTGAGTTGTTGGACATTTCGGAGTAGATAAAATAGTTGGAGTGATGTAGAAGTATTCTTATTTTTATTGGTCAAATCTTCGACAGGATGTTGGGAAGTACATCAGATCCTGCACTACTTGTGCCATTGTCAAACTGACCATCAAGAGGCAAGGCCTATACTCCTCTACCTACTCCTAGTCAGCCTTGGGAATCCATCTCCATGGATTACACGTCAGGACTTCCTTCTATTAAGCATGGCAATGACAACATTTTCGTGGTCGTTGACATATTCTCTAAGATGGCCATTATAGTGGCATGCAAGAAAAGTATCATAGCATAATTCATTACTAAGATCTTCTTTTAACGAGTGTGGGTACACTTTGGGATACCACGGTCAATTATCTCAGATCGGGACAGCAAGTTCCTGAGTAAATTTTGGTCAAGCCTCTGGTCGATGTTGGATACCAAGCTCACTAAGTCCACGGCCTTCCCCTCCTAAACTGATGGCCAAACAGAGGTCGTCAACAGGGTTATCATGCACATTATGTGCATGTACAACTCAAAGCATCCACGCACATGCTATGAAACCCTCCCCTATGTCCATCATAGTTACAATAGAGCTCTCCATAGCTCAACTAGCCATAACCCCTTTCACGTGGGAGTGGCATTCCATCCACTATGTCCCATTGATGTGGCCATACCATTTGTCGTTATTCATATAGATTCAGCTCATGTCCAAGATGAAGTTGACAGCGCTAACAAATCCATTGATTGCATTCAACACATCCACCAGCATGTCCATGACATATTGGATAGAGCCAATGCTAAGTACAAGCACCATCATGATCAGCATTGGGTGCCACACAAGTTCCAGGTGGGCGACAAAGTTTGATTACGTTTGTAGAAGGAGTGTATCGCTAGGGCCCACTATTGCATCAAAATTTTCATGCAAGGAGTTATTGCTTCGTGATCTTGTGCCCGAATAAGATCACCATATAGCATAATGAAAATATACAATAGATCTACAATGGAATCCTAACCCAATTCCCAATCATGCAACAATCAAATGTTCCTAGATGTTATGAGGGAAAATGTGTACACCTGGCCTCCTCGCAAGTTGTGGATGGATTTTGGGTCTAATGCAGACTCCCACACTCCACCCAAGCAATCTACCTTGTCCGCAATTGATATCAATACCTACACACAACCACAAACATTTTGACCTTCCCAGAGACGACAAGTGACCTTCCTCGGAAGATCGTTAGATCAAAGCATCATAAAACAACTATGAAGAATTGTTGAATACACATGAATACAAGGAAGGAACATGTATTTCTATTAATCAAAAATCAAAATCAAATTACAATATTATACCTTTACCTCGAAGCTTCCTCTCCATTATCCCATAGAGTCTCCCCTCTATGACAAGAAAATGAGCATGAAGAGCAATAATCCAAGCAATAAGAACCTCACAATATTTCTTTCTAGTAGCAAAATGGCAGCATAGACTCAAGATCTCTAACTTTCCCCAAATTCAAATCTCCAAAACTAGCCTGACCCTCTCAAATGGTCCAGTATAAATAGCCAAAATAGAGGTTCCAAGAGGATGGATGTAGATGCTCAGGACGACGAGAAGTCATGGAAACTTCTAAATGATAAGTCTTGGCCATCTCAAATAAGTGATGAGTCAAACTAATCTCCTAGGTACCAAGACACTCTAGAAAACATCCCCAGTCACGGGCATAGAAAAGACAGAAAAAGGCCATAGTCACTTGCACAAGGAAGGTATAGGAGTGACTGGGAGGATTCAGTCACTCTCATAGGCATCCATCCATGAGACTGGGAAGTATGATTGGAAAAAGAGATTCCAAGGCCTGAAAAATAATTGGAAAAAGAAGTCTAAGGCCTGGAAAAAAGTTAAATAGCCATGAGGATTAAGGAACACTGGCCCTAGGGTAAAATAGGCTAAAAATATATGCCCCTTGTGTATGAGGTCAGAAGAGAAGTTGATGGTTGAAATACATTATGATAAAACTCAGAGGTGAAAAGAAGAGTGAGGAGACAAAGCTAAGGATGTGGATCAGAAGATTCTAAAGCTAAAGTCTCACATGCACTAATACATCCCCGAGGCCGACATACCCATGCTCGATTAGAAGAAGATATTGAACATGGCCACCATAAAATACACTACGGATCCAAGACATAAAATTCTAGAACATGGCCATAACAGACATACACAATGAATCCATGTGGCTCAATAAATAGAGCATATCCACCGACAAATACAATGTGGATCTATGTCACAGTATACACCAAGTACCACTATGGACACATGACAGACAGAGCAGTGTCACAAATAGCCCTTAGAGTACATAAATCCAATGCAACCTGGGAAGGGTGCTATATAAGAATGATATATCCCTAACCCAAGGTCTTTGACATAACCTGGTGGTATGAATCTACATCATGCGAACATATGAGTTGATGTCGAGCATGATAGAAACCGTCTAATTGTTAAGCAATGAGGTAAACTAGTAACAGACGTGAGGGAATCCACCAATGAGGAAAATGGACCTCAAAGTGCCTAGTACAATCCATAAAGTGTGAATAGATGATTTGACGTCGAACACCAGTGAACTCGACCAATCAGGAGCCAATGATGTAAGCCCACTTTTGATCGTGAGGAAGCCTGCCACTGTGGTCTTCAAGCTCCAAGGTACTACTGGTTCCTATATCAAGCTCCTCGATAATGAGCTGAAGTCAACAGGAGAATATCCATCGAAGGAGGGCCTAGATCTATTCCCCATCAATTTCCATAGAACATACCAGGATGGTGTGATGTATGGATGAAGCTATGAGATGAAGTAAAACTGAAATGAGGATGGCCGACTCAAAAAGGTCAACAGGATACTGTAGATGGTCGACATAGGCTGATACTTCCCTTGAACACATAGTGGCATGACACAAAAGTGACTTTGCAACATGACTAATGAGAACCATGTGATATCATGCAACGATGTAGGAGGCATCGAAGCACACTCCATAAGACTAGAAGAGTAACTAGCCAGAGGAATAAAGAGATTCATATGGATGGTATGGCTACTAGGAAATGTAAAACCCAACTCTGAGATAATGAAGCAAATAGGTGTCATGTTCAAGGGAGATACAAATAATGTTCCATCCCTTCTCTTTTTATAAGTTCCTTTTTCGTAAAGTTGTCCCCCAAGCCCGCAGAAAAAAAAAAAGGGTATACAAGGGAGAACCTCCTAGCCACACTACACTAGGGTATTCCTTTTTCGTAACTAGTCTATCCCAATCTAGAAAAGGGTTAAACTTGTACTGGGTAGATGACTCTTCAAGTACTTTTGTAAGTGTGAAGGAGACAAGTTCACTGGGAAATATTTTCTATTTTAAGGAGTCTGAAAAGAGCTTAAATAAAACTCCTCCTGGAGGAACGAGTGGTATAGAGGATAGCAACTAGTTCTAGTAATGATGGAATTGCTCATTACATAAAGAGGAAAAGAGGTTGGCTAATAGGACCATTCATCGCAATGGTTCCTCCAAGAAAGGGTAAAACTCCAAGTGAAAGCGAACAGTAGGCCAAGCAGATGATGACGATGGGAGAAAAAACCAAGGCACAAACTACAAAAATAAGGTGATAAAAAGTGGCAATCACAAGGGATAAAGTGTGGAATCCTCCCGGGGTAAGGCTAGAAATATGACAAAGAAGAGGACATGAGGGTCAAATTCTTGGTCATGGCGAGTCATGGGTGAGTCAGAAGGAGGGATTATGAAAAATAATAAAATGATTACATGGACATCAAGATGGAAAAAAATTGCTAACAAGGGTATCCATGAGTGGTTAAGCTATACCGCCAAGCTACAGTGTGCATAAAGGAGAATGACTAAGGCCACAAGCAGAAACAATAGCATGCGCACATAGAAGCATCAATCACACATATCAACACAGTATTTTCCCAGGGAAAGCATTTTGCTAAAAACCCCAACTATCTGTATATTATATTGATTGAGAACATGTAACAATACATAGTACAATACTCCTCAAAAGTATCTAGCACTATCTCCACCTGTTACACATAATACAACTCAGATCTGATCTCCAAATCTCCTCCGCTGCTTTCATGCCTCCACTGCATAATACCTGCTGAGAATGAATGAGAATGGCTGAACCAAACTCGTTTTTACCTCAAGATATTCACCCACACTGGGAATCACGTGAGCACAAGCTATATTTCTTGGTATTGGCCCCAACACTATGCAGTCTTCATTGGCATTACTCAATCCATGCATGTGCAAAATCTCATGCACAACTGATAGTAATCTCAACCTCTAACACCTGTCTCCACTGAACTGTACATGGACTGAGTTAACTGATGTATTCTTCAGTTGCATTATGAGTTAATAATTAGGGAATTAATTAATAACTAATTTACACAACTCATCACTTAGTCTATTGATCAGTTAGACTAAATACAACTAGTTCAACTAATTCAAACTGAACACAACTCCATTAACTGCTCATCCAACTCCACAGAACTCAACCACATGAGTTTTAACTGATGTCTTGCATGCAGTAGCTCAACTAACACATAAGAAAACGTATTTCCTTCTGATAGCTGCATGTGCCACATCTGTAGCTCAAACTGAAGTGCTCCAAGAGGATAATATAAAGTTTATAGTCTAAATATTATTATGAGAATAATATTTGACTTTTCTATTTTTGACTAGCAGTCTAAAACTAGACTCTGATCACTCCTGCTGTGATCCAAAAATAGACCTTGCGCCATAATTTGCCTGCGGGCCCACTTAGTGAAGGCGACTCCTTTCCACTAAGCTCCATCATCTTGTTGCATTCTCAACAAGCATTTCTTGTTGCACACTTTTCAACACTCCCTCTCAACAAGAAAGGCTTCCTCTCAAACCTGATCCTGTAACTCTGGAATGTTCTGCATGCAACACATCTGCCCGGTCCACTTTGCTCCAACAACACTTGGAACAAAAACACTCCCAACTGACCACTCTGTTGGGCTAGGAACATACTCTGATGCTGAAGCTCTACCTGCTGCTGACAAGTGCTCCCTCTCTGACATCTGCGCTACTGCAACATCTCCATGCATCTCACACCATTGCACACCTCTCTATGCCACCTAGCACTATGCAAAACACTTGTGCCTCTCGCATTGCTGCAGCCTGCATGCTATGAGCTGTCCTGGGATTCCCTGCACTATCGCTCTCTCTACCGCTCCATCTTCATCTGTCCCTATCCAATCAATCAGTTCCTGCTACTCCACATCGGGGCTCCCGTAGCAAGGTCTCTTCCAAGAGGTTGGGTACCTCAAGGATCTTGCCCCTCCTCCTGGGGACGATCAATCCACATCACCCCACCTCCTACCTAGAGGTATGGCTGCATGCGATCCCTCAACCCACCTGGCTCCAAGTTTCCCCTTACTGGAGGTATCTGCATGAGTAGATGTCTCTACTCGATCTCCTCTCAGCTTCCCTTGTTGTGGTTGCTCCACAATCTCCTGAAGCTGCTGCACCAATCGTGGCTCCTCCACAATCGTCTGAGACTTCTTCTGGCTCTGCATGTTAAGGGGTAATATACACTCCCTCTCAACCACCAAGTCTCTATCAGTTGCCTCGCTGCTCAAGGCTTTGCATGCATCTTGAACCTCAAGAGCATATAGGTTCTTGACCCGTGAACCAATCTGCTTCACCTGTCTAGTGATTATGTGTCTAAGGAAAACCTTTCCCTTACTGAAGACTACATCATAGCCTCTGTCTTCCAGCATTGCGATCAACACCAAGTTTCTCTTCAGTCCTGGTACATACTTGACATCGATCAAGGTAAGGCGAGCTCCATGCTCCCTCTGAAAAATAACCGTGCCTACACCTGAGACACTATACTTCTCATCATTACCCATCCCTATGAGTATCTGGAGATCTTTCTCCTCCAAAGTACTGAACAATTTTTTGTCATCGGTCATGTGGAAAGAAGCTCCACTGTCAAGAAACCAACCACTTCCCACCATGGATGAAACCATGCATGCGAAGAGTGTGAAGTCCAACTCAAACTGTGAAGCAAGTGAGGCTGCCTCACCTTCAGATCCTTCCCCGGATCGCTTCTTGGACTTCTTATTTGGGAAATTAGTAGCATAATGTCCCAACTCATGACAACGAAAGCATCTCACCTTCGACTTGTCAACCTTCTTCCCATCATTGGAAGAACTGGATTCGGAAAGAGAAACCTTCCCCTTCCCCTTCTTCACCTTACTCGCTAAGGCACAGTTCTCCTCATCATGCATAGATGAAGAATTGTCTCTGGTACGCTGTCTAATCTCCTCTTGCACAAGATCCGACCAAATTCTCTCCCATCCTGGCAATTTCTCCCTTCCATTCACCTAGTCCTGGTAGCTATGCCAACTCTTAGGAAGGCCAAGAGTGCTAGACTCGCCATATCCTCATCCTCAACAGCTACCCCCACACTTCCCAGCTCATGCCGTCATTGGGTGAACTTCATGAGATACTGGAGCATATTGTCTCCATTCTCAGCTTTGATGTTTCTGAGTTTATCCTTGAGCGCCATTCCACCAGCTCAAAACTCAACCGCTTCTGATCTAAAATTCATGAGAACTATTTCTTGTACAGAGATCAACTTTATGGGCATTCACCGGATATCTCACCTTCCAAAAGAAGGATGAATCCAGAGGCTACCTGGCCTAATCACAGACTCCGCCTGAAGAAATAAAATGTAAACACTTTATGAATAATAGATCTGATGATCAATACAACACTGATATCATGTAGAACTTCTTCTACAAATCAGCAAGCTCCGATACCATGTAGAAATTTTGAATAATAAACACATATTCAACAAAGATTATCCCGATTATACACTATTGTGGAATACATGCACAATACATAATCTCCTCTATGTTGATCATCAATTTGCAGAAGCAGAAACAATAACATGCGCACATAGAAGCATCAATCACACATATCAACACAGTATTTTCCCAGGGAAAGAATCTCGCTAAAAACCCCAACCATCTGTATATTATATTGATTGAGAACATGTAACAATACATAGTACAATACTCCTCACAAGTATCCGGCACTATCTCCACCTGTTACACACAATACAGCTCAGATCTGATCTCCAAATCTCCTCCGCTGCTTGCCTGCCTCCACTGCACAATACCTACTGAGAATGAATGAGAATGGCTGATCCAAACTCCTATTTACCTTGTGAAAATCACCCACACTGTAAATCATGTGAGCATAAGCTATATTTCACTTGGTATTGGCCCATAGTACGCAGAGATCATTGGCATAACTCAATCCCATGCATGTGCAAAATCTCATGCACAACTGATAGCAATCTCAACCTCTAACACCTGTCTCCATTGAACTGTACATGCACTGAGTTAACTGATGTATGCTTCAGTTGCATTATGAATTAATAATTAGTGAATTAATTAATAACTAATTCACACAACTCATCACTTATTCTATTGATCAGTTAGACTAAATACAACTAGTTCAACTAAGTCAAACTGAACACAACTCCATCAACTCCACATCCAACTCCACAGAACTCAACCACATGAGTTCTAACTGATGTCATGCATGCAATAGCTCAACTAACTCATAAGAAAAACGTATTTCCTTTTGACAGTTGCATGTGCCACATCTATAGCTCAAACTGAAGTGCTCTAAGAGAATAAGATAAAGTTTATAGTCTAAATATTATTATGAGACAATAATATTTGACTTTTCTATTTTTGACTAGCAGTCTAAAAATAGACTCTGATCACTCTTACTATGATCACTCCTGCTGTGGTCACTCCTGTTGTGGTCACTCTTGCTATGATCCAAAAATAGACCTTGCGCCATAATTTGCCTGCGGGCCCACTTAGTGAAGGCGACTCCTCTCCACTAAGCTCCATCATCTTGTTGCATTCTCAACAAGCATTTCTTGTTGCACACTTTTCAACATCATTATTGACCAGGGAGAGAAGGCATTATTCGTCGAGATGGTTGAGTTGTAGGATAATTTCTTCCTCAACTAAAGCGTCAGGGTGTACCTTGACATCTAGTTCAAGAGAAGAGATTTCACACTGGATAAGGAGAACTAACTCCACCCCATAAACCACTTGGAAAGGAGCAAAGCCAGTTGTAAATTTTATCGAGGTTCAATATGCCCATAAGGCGGAAAATAGCATAAGATTCCAATTAGATTTATGTTTTCCTACCATCCGTTGCAACATGTTTTTTAAACTGCAATTAACCGCTTCTACTTGTCCATTGGCTTGAGGATAAAAAGGCTCATGAAGAAAACCCAATTTGGCAATTAGTTCCTGCCTCATACAATTTTGAAAATGTTTACCATGGTCAGTCACAATGCGTTTAGGTAAACCAAACGTGGCGATGATATGGTTGAAAAAGAATAAGGTAATAGTGTTATCGTCATTTAGACATGCAGGCATGGCCTCAACCCATTTAGTAAAATAGTCGACAACTAGGATGAAATAGTGGTGACCTTGGGCGGAGGGTGGGTTGCATTGCATAAAATCAATTCACCACAAAGAAAAAGGTCTGACGGCAATGACTGGATGTAATGGGGCAATATGAGTGTGCATCTTACGCGAAAAGATTTGACATGGATGACACTTTTGGATCGTTGATATAAAATCTTTAAAAAGTGAAGGCCAAAAGTATCTGGCATGCAATATTTTCTTAACGGTGGCAAGCTCGGATAAATGACTACCACACGCCCAAGCATGGAAATCATTTAGGATTTTTTTGAATTCTTCATGACTAAGGCATCAGCGCAAGATAGTGTCAACATTGTGATGATATAGAGTATCATCGATGGTGTATGCGCCAACAGTCATCATGAGATAGGTCAGGCTGAAAACGTTGTGTTTGGAGATATATAAGGATGTATCCAAACCAAGGGTCGGAAGTACTAATGAGGAACAAGGATTCATCAAGAAAAGGATCCATGGCCACAATTTCCTCATTAGTTTGAGGCAATTTAGCAATAAGCTCAACGAAAGCTAAGGAATTTTTGGATTTAGCAATAGCGAACTCCAAATCAAACTCCTAAAGGATAACAATTCACTTGGAATATTCCCCCCCGTGATTTGATGGCTAAGGATTTGTTTCATGTGGTTGGAGTCAGCAATGAGGATAATATTTCACAATAAAATATAATGCCTCAATCATTGTATAACAATGACGGTTGTGAAAGCCAACTTCTCGATATGGGAATAGTGAAGCTCAGGATCGATTAGTCCTTTGCTAAGATAGTAAATATGATGTTCATAACTCATATCATCCTCTTAAACAAGGACCATACCTAAGGAAGACCCTAAAGCAACGAGATATAACAGAAAATATCAGTTGAAATTAGAAGGACTCAGTATGGGTGCAGAGAACAAATCTTATTTAAGATCGTCAAACAAAAATTGGGCTTGGTCAGCCCAAATGAAAGGTACTCATTTCTTCAACAAGTGCATGAAACCTTGGGTAATGTGGGCATAATTTGCAATGAATCATCGTAAAAAATTGGCTTTTACCTGAAGTCTTTGAAGCTGTCAGACAGTAAAAGGAGGAGGCGAATTGAGAATCACCTCAACCTTTGAGGGATCAACACAGATCCCCTCTTGGGAAACAATGAAGCCAAACAATCATCCAGATCATACACAAAAAACAAATTTGTGTGGATTAAGCCGGATTTTGTAATAATGACATTAGAGAAAAACTTCTTGAAGGTGAGCAGGATGATCCTCACGAAGCAAAGAACGGGCAGTAAGGTCATCAAGATAAACTTCAACGATGTGTTTGATATCGTGAAATGCATAAGACATGTCTCGTTGGAAAGTAGCACCAATATTTTTAAGACTAAAGGGAAGTTTACGATAAGCAAATGTACCCCACACACAGATAAAATAAGTTGTGTGTTCGTCTTCAGGTTTGATTTTGATTTGGTTATAGCCAGAAAAACTGTCCATAAAAGAGAAGATAGCATTACCAGGACACGCATCAAGAATCTAGTCAATGAAAGGTGTAGGATAATTGTCTTTCGGAGAAGTCTAGGTTCAGATCACAATAGTCAACACAAACTCGAATATTTCCTTATTTATTATCAACTAGTACGGGATTATAAACCCATTCTGTCAAAGGCAGCGAGAATTTTTTGAACGTCAACTTTAATAATGACTACCTTGTGTGGGTTAACCAGACAGAGTTTCTGCCAAACTGGCTTGACTCCAAGATAATCCTTAATCTTATGTTGGACAATTTGTGGATCGATGCCATACATTTTTTCATAGAACCAAGCAAATACATAGTGGAATTATTTGAAAAGAGCAATGTAGGTGTCAATCTAGGAAGTAGTACAATCAGCCCCAATCAAGATATTTTCCACGAAACCTGGTTTTGTGACAATATTAATAGGAATTGTAGAAGAGATATTAGCAAAGTTCCCTTCAGAAGAGATAGAAAAAATCCATGTGAAAGGTGGGGAAACATTGGCATTTCCAGAGGAAACCAAGATTTGACGAGATATGTCTAAACTCTCTACATGGGGGAGAAAGGAAGAGCGATGATGAAGATCTCCCCAAGGACGCTCAAAAACCGACATGACTTCTCAAATAGCTTCATCAGATGGTAACGGAAGTTTGAGGAAGTCACAAGAGAGTGGACGGTCAATAGCCTAGGAAGGTAAAGGATAATCATCAGGTGGTACTGAAATGACATCACAAGACTCATCGGATGTGGAGGCGAGCTGGATAGCTTGATAAGCAAGCTCCACTGGACTTAAAGGCATATGCTCACCATATTGATCAATATTACATTCAAATGTCACCGCCTAGGGATCGACAAAATGTTGGGGTCCACAAGTGCGGGAAGATATCATATGGACACGAGTAATGGTAGAGGTGGAAGGAGTGCTAGGTGGGGGTAATTGAGGAAAAACTCCCATAAGAGCTGAAATTTTAAATAGTCTCGCACCAACACTCTAGAATTAACCAAGGTTATCTCCCAAAAGAAGTACTAAATTCCCCGTAGTGGAGAGTTCAGTCGATTGAACACAATAGTCAAGTTGATCGATAGTGACAATATTTCCCTCATGAGGAAAGCAAAGGACACGGAATACAGACGAGACAACGACGATCATGGAATAGAACCAACTATGACCAAGGAGTACATTGTAATCTAATGAGGCATCGATAAGTTCAACATCGGCGTATACAAATTTTCACCCTAACTCAATGGCAAACTTGGGAAGAACCCCCTTAGGTACAAAGTTGTGTCTAACAAAGGCTTTAAGAGTAGTGTTGGACATAGAGAGTGTTGGAGAGCCAAGGGCCTTCTAACATTATGTTGGCATGACACAAGTGGAAGATCCTTCATCCACCAAAGTGCGATGAATATTCCTATGGAAGACACACACGATAATCTGAAAAGCAATCTGGTGGGAAAGTCGAGGAGAAGCCTTGTCAGCATTGAATGCAATGATGTTTGAGTCAAATGGATCTACTCCACCAATGGCAGACAACAAGGCCTTGCGTTTTTGAGGACATATTTGCAAAACCTCTAAGGAAGACATGGCACAAGGAGCCTAGGAAAGATCTTCAACAATATTGTAATGTTAAGCAACCAGGGCAGAGGGATTGTGTGTTACCTTACGGATGACAGCCTTGGGGGGGCAATAAATTGGTTCCAAAGGCTTATCTAACGTGAGAGGTCCAATGGAAGGAGGTGGAGCGAGTGAGTCCTTAGGAGAAGAACTCGACTCAGGAACATCATAGGACTTAGCTCCATGGTCACATTCACATCTTCTTTACACATTAATATGGATGAATTGTGGGTAGGATGGGAAAATGGCCCCTCGTTGCCCCCTTGCGAACGTCGAGGAGGTTGAGAAACCATTTGTTGTTGAGGTTGTGCAGGAAATGGATGAGTTAATACAACACATTGTTGGGTATATTTTGGTGGTGCAAGGAGCCTATGAACTTCATCCATTCGAGGGAATTCGAGAGTAAGATGTTCAACTTGAAAAATTTTACAAGGGAATTTTATCTTTCGACAATGCCCATTGGTTTCCCCCTCCCTGATTCTGGGGATCTAGTTGAGATTATTGAGCAGTGTTATTCGTATTTTATTTATTCTTCTTATTATTCTTTTTACCACCATGTTGTTGGTTTTTCTTAGGTGATGCGGACTTCACCGTCAAAACATCAGTGCACTACTCAGAAGGGGATGCTTTAGCAAAGCCAGATGCACTTGCTAAGGCTTGTGATGTAACAATCAATTGCCCAAGCTGGGCAACAAGTTGGCTCATGGAATCAGAAACGGACCTAATAACGCCATCACCGTGTGGGCCATAATAGGTTTTCATGGGTAAATGGAAGGCCTAGGAGCATTAGGGAGGACTTCAGATAGTGTGCCTAACTGCGAATAAATCAGATCCAATTGTTGGGTAGCTAATATAGATTGCTCCTCAGTAACGCCTCGAAACATGGACACATCCTTGGCAATTTTGGGTTGGAGAGATCGAATGAACCATTTACGTAGAATCTCATTAGGGAGTTTGGTTCTAAACATCCTCTTATGATAATGCCACTCATGAATATGGTTAAAAATCAGTGTGGCATTGTCTTAGTTAAAGTTTGACAAGAGGTCAGAATTGATATCATATCGTGTTGGCCACTGGAAGTGTGTCAAGAATGTTTGAGCTAAAGATGCAAAATCATTGTAGGATGCAGTATCTAAATTGATGTACCATTTGGTGGCATCCCTGACGTTATCACCCGGGCTGGTGGGGGTTGGGTTGTGTCAACCTGTCAACCTTGGAGTAACTATTTCAAACCAACTTTTGATTGGAAGTTAGCCCTTCCAATCTGAAAGGGCTCTCTCAATATTTTTAGAATGCAGATGGTTAACTCTAGTTTTCTATTTTGATATTTCAGGTAAAAGAGTGTGAGGGTAGCCACCATTGGGCACGGAGTCAGTCAAAACAAACAACAACAAACAACACGCTATTTATGGAAGATGAGGTAATCTTTGGTTTCCTAAGGTGGATAAAGGCATCACAATAATCATAGTAAATTGAAGGAAGTTGGAGTTGTTTGACAGATTTCCAAGTAATCAATAAACTATAACACTAATGGACATTCACAGTAATCACAACAAATTGAAAGAAGTTGGAGCAATACAACATTGAATTCCAAGTAATCAATAAGTTGTGAAAACTAATAACTAAGAAAGGAGCATGATAGGATGAGACTGAAACCAAATGAATCTCAGGTCAAAACAGAGTTGTTGCAACTATATTTCTATTAACTAAAAACATGTACAACAGTGGTTCTCCCCACATCGATCCCCCTTGTGGAGAGTCAAAAGTCTACATATTTATAGAGAAAGGTCTCTCATTACATATCTACCACTTGGGCTAGATAACTATCAAATCTATTCGATTAATTAAATCATGAGCTTTCTAAGGGATTTATGTTACAATAGAGTCATATACAAATGGAATTATGTATGAACTGAACCTATCTAACAGTAATAGTTACAATTATTAAGAAAATTGTTGTAGTGTGGCACTATATCTGTGGAAATCCATACATCTTGCCCCTTGAATCTGTTGTGTTGTTCGTTGTTGAAACGTGCTGAGAGTACCATTATTGTCCTTTGTGCTTTGTTGTCTCTGGGTGTCTTATTGCCTTCTAATTTCACACTCTGTGTTCTCGTGCTCCTGTGTATCATTGCCTCTTTTCTCTACATGTTTAATAACCATGCCACTGAGAAAAGCCGAGAAATACTCTTGTTGTCTCGTGGAATGGAAGTGAAATGGATTCTGCTCTAGTTGGTTGATTCTATCTGGGTCATTAATCTGTGTTGTTTTAACATCACAATTGCAACACAGGAGGAAGAGATTTAACACTAATTTTTAGTGATTTTCCAATAAGCCAGACGTGATGGTTTATAGAGTGAAACACATAAAAAAAATGCATCTGGGGAGGGTCTTGCACATCTTAATCGGTAGGTCGGAAGGACTTTGGCAGAGTGGGACTAAGACTATGATTGCCGATTGCGATATTGCAATCGGCGAGTGAAGGAGAGTCCTGCGATATCGCATCGGCGGTGGGTCTGCGCTATGAGATATCGGCGGAGGGAGGGATATCGCAATTGACCTGAATAGGTTTATCACAATCGGCTATCGGCTTTATCGTAATCGACATGGTAATGGGATTTGCGATAAGAAATCAGTGGCGAGTTTGCAATATTGTGATATACAATATCGCAATTGCAAACAGAGGAGGGACACGGGTGGAGATATATAGAGGAAAAAGGGAAGGGTCGATGCGATATATGAAACATGGTCGGCGGGTCCCAGCCTTTAAAAGGGCAGTGGGTTATATATATATAATGGTTTCAAAAGAGTTAATGGGTTATATTTGATAATATATATCAAATGGGTTTGTGGCTAGAGTTTAATGTATAACACAAAATGGGTTGCGGCTAGAGTTTTTACAAAGGGATTTGGAATATGGGTTATGACTAGAGTTTAAATATAATACAAGAATGGAATGCGGCTAGAGTTGGGTTTTGTAACAAATGAAGGGAAATGTGGAATATTAATAATGGAGGGAAATGTGGAGAACGACTAGGGTTATGAATGGAAATGGCTAGAGTTAGAATGGGTGAATGTGGTTAGAGTAGAAATGATAAAGGATGAAATGAGATGGGTTTTAGAGAATATGGGAATTTCTCCAAAATGATTAGAATGGACCTATCCTTCCTTCTTTAATTTTCAAATGTAAAGCACAACACCTCTTTCAGAAAAAACAACAAATAGATGAAAAGATCAATGATGGAAAACCTGAACTAATAAAAGTAAAATTTATTTTAGTGAGTTATCATGGATGACATCGGCTCCAATGGAGATGTTGCACCCATGTGGTGCAGCAAAGAGCGGACCAGTTCCAGACCATTGGGTTGATCCTATTCTGAGGACTACATTCAAACCCATTGCACCAAACTGAAAAGAAAACTGAAACATGTAATCTAAAGTTGAAGGAAATACTTGCCCAGCAAGCTTATTTATGTACATACACTTATTATCTAAAAATCCACCTGCCTATTTCAAGTAATATAAAATCTCTAGTATAATCAGTCAAACAACAAATTAGATGCTTGGGCTTCTTGACTGTGCTTGAACAAAATCAGTAGTTGATCATATATGGGCAACTTTGAAATAAAATTGAATCCATCACCTGAGCTGAAAAATGGAAGATACTTCACCTTCACTGACGACTGAAATAGACTTACAGTAGAACTCATCTTGAAAATCTTCAAGCTACTGATCTGCAAGCAGTGGAGTCACCATGAAACTTCGATCTACAGAATAATTTAAGAGTGGAGTCGCCAGGGTAATATCACAACCTTTGGAACTTCTGATTTCCTGTCACCCTCAGGAATCAGAATGAAGAGACTCAAAGATAATCCCGGAAAAGGAGCTTTTCAGCTCCCGGTAGATGCACCAAAATGTTATCACCTGGGCTGGTGGGGGTTGGGTTGTGACAACTTGTCAACCACGGAGTACTATTTCAAACCAACTTTTGATTGGAAGTTAGCCTTTCCAATCTGAGAGGTTCTCTCAATATTTTTCAGAATGCAGATGGCTAACTCTAGTTTTCTATTTTGATATTTCAAGTGAAAGAGTGTGAGGGTAGCTACCATTGGGCATGGATTCAGTCAAAGAAAAACAACAACAAACAACACATTGTTTATGGAAGTTGAGGTAATATTTGGTTTCCTAAGGTGGATAAAGGCATCACAGTAATCATAGTAAATTGAAGGAAGTTGGAGTTGTTTGACAGATTTCCATGTGATCAATAAACTATAACACTAATGGACATTCACAGTAATCACAAAAAATTGAAAGAAGTTGGAGCAATAAAACATTGAATTCCAAGTAATCAATAAGCTATGAAAACTAATAACTAAGAAAGGAACATGATAGGATGAGACTGAAAGCAAATGAATCTCAAGTCAAAACAGATTTGTTGCAACTATATTTCTATTCACTAAAAACATGTACAACAGTGGTTCTCCCCACATCGATACCCCCCTATGGAGAGACGAAAGTCTACATATTTATAAAGAAAGGCCTCTCATTACATATATGCCACTTGAGCTAAAAAACTATCAAATCTATTCCTATTCTATTAATTAAATCATGAGCTTTCTAAGGGATTTATATTACAATAGATTCGTATACAAATGGAAGTATGTATGACCTAAACCTATCTAACAATAACAGTTACAATTATTAAGAAAATTGTTGTAGTGTGGCACTGTATCTGTGGAAATCCATACATCTGGCCTCTTGAATCTGTCGTGTTGTTCATTGTTGAAACGTGCTGAGAGTGCCATTACTGTCCTTGGTGCTTTGCTGTCTCTCGATGTTTTACTGTCGTCTAATTTCATGGTCTATGTTCTCGCGCTCCTGTGTATTGTTGCCTCTTTTCTCTGCTTTGTTTAATAACCATGCCACTTTGCTTTGTTTAATAACCATGCCACTGAGAAAAGCTGAGAAATACTCTTGTTGTCTCATGGAATGGAAGCATAATGGATTCTGATCTAGGCGATTGATTCAATCTGGGTTGTT
Source organism: Pinus tabuliformis (assembly GCA_031772625.1). Classification (NCBI taxonomy): domain Eukaryota; kingdom Viridiplantae; phylum Streptophyta; class Pinopsida; order Pinales; family Pinaceae; genus Pinus; species Pinus tabuliformis. The sequence continues at coordinate 635,933,983 of CM062817.1, forward strand.
AATCCGTGCTTTTTAACATCACAATCACAACACAGGAGGAAGAGCTTTAACACTGATTTTTAGTGATTTTCCAATAAGTCGGACGTGACGGTTTATAGAGTGAAACACATAAAAAAATCGCATCCGGGGAGGGTCTCACACATCACAATCTGTAGGTTGGAAGGACTTTGGCGGAGCGGGACTAAGGTTGTGTGATCACCGATTGCGATATCGCAATTGGCAGGAGGAGGAGAGTCTTGCGATATCGCATCCGCAACAAGTTTGTGATATGTGATATCAGCAGAGGGAGGGATATCGCAATCGGCGTGAACATGTTTATCGCAATCAGCATGGTAATGGGATTTGCGATATTGTGATATACAATATTGCAATTGCAAACGAAGGAGGGACATAGACGGAGATATATAAAGGAAAAAGGGAAGGGCTGATGTGATATATGAAACGTGGCCGGTGGGTCCCAACCTTTAAAAGGGCGGGGATTTACATATATATATATATATATATATATATATATATATAATGGTTTTGATAGAGTTAATGGGTTATATTCGATAATATATATCAAATGGGTTTGCGGTAATAATGGAGGGAAATGTGGAGAACGGCTAGGGTTGTGATTGGAAATGGCTAGAGTTAGAATGGGTGAATGTGGTTAGAGTATAAATGATAAAGGACAAAATTGGATGGGTTTTAGAGAATATTGGAATTTCTCCAAAACGATTAGAATGGACCTGTCCTTCCTTCTTTAATTTCAAATGTAAAGCACAACACCTATTTCAGAAAAACAACAAATAGATGAAAAGATCAATGATGGAAAACCTGAACTAATAAACGTAAAATTTATTTTAGTGAGTTATCATGGATAACACCGGGTTAAGGTATGTTGGAACAAGATAATTTTAATTGAATTTCCCATCAAAGAATTCTATGAGCACCATAAATGATAGGTGGTAGTTTGGGTGGATGGTTTCTTCCCAGGCTTTCCTTCAAACTTGGGAATATCAAATGGTAATTTGGCAGGCATAGGTGGCCACCAGGGATCATGTCGAATGGGGTCATTAGTCAACTTGGAAAAATAAAGTATATCAAGAGAAGATAAAAAGGAATTATGAAATTGATTGAATGGGTCATAGGCGGGAGAGGCCCCTGACCAACCTTGCAATCCCCCCATATAGGGATTATGATGCATGGATTGCTAGTGAAGGTATGGGTTCGCCTCAACATATGACTACTAAGGGCCACAGTAACTGGTGAAAGGATTTTCCCCTCATAGTATGTACCTCCATAGAGAAAAGGACCCCCAAGAGCATGATTACTCACATGGTTGTAACCAGGAGGATAATCTGGACTAGCATGTGTAGTAGGACCGACATAAGGAGAATAACCAGTGTGGGTGACAACAATAGCAACAGGGTTGCCTCCAAGTAAGCTATCCCCTCCAGGAAAAGTACTAGTAAGTGATGTGCCTCCGAATAGCGAACTATACCAAGCTCGTGACATGCTAGAAGCAACATTCCCCCAAGTTGATTAGGAACAACCGATGACCCTCCCCCACATATTTCTAGAAGTTACAACACACAATTGAGGAACAAGATTCATTGGTTGAGCAAAGCTAGGTGAAAAAAATCTTGACCCCACTGGATGACTAGGAGGAATAAACATGGTCAATGTAGAAGATGGATTAGGCATGGAAACATTCGAGGAATTTGTCAGAGTTATAGAGGAAACTGGTGGGACTACCCAAGAAGATGTGAGAGGTGTAAACGAAGGAGTAGGTATGGCCCCACTAAGAGGTGGCAATGATGACATGGCAGCTGACACTACTAATGCATAAGGTAAATGTGTCTCAGACTTCGCCATAGGACAGACAACTGACAATGGTAAAAATATATAAGTAGGTGTGGAACCATAGGGGTTCAACCACAACAACTCAGGTCCTAGTGGATCGGTCAAACGTGGATTGGCAAGAGTAGTAGAATCGTCTGCCAAAGTTTCGATACAAATCAAGTCACTATCAAAAGGACTAGGTATAGATTCCAAAACTATGTGTTGATCTAAGTCTTGAGCACCAATAGACACTCTCCATGCAGGAGTGACAAGTCCACCTCGTTTAGGAGGCAAACCGTGAAGATGACGTGACTAACGGCGAATAAATTCAGCCAAGGTGAAAAATTATAAATTAACACAATTATGTTAGTGCAAACACCCTAAGGCCAAAACTATTAACTCAGACCAAACAACACACACTAGAAACGTCCTAAAAGATAGTCACAACAAACCAAAATACAAAGAAGTTGGTGGTGGAAGAGTTATACTAGTGACCTATTTTCAAGCCCTTTTAGCTGTGAACTCGGTCAAAGTGCCCTCACTAGTCATGGAACACCACCCGAGAGGACTAACAGATTATGAATAATATATGTCCCAGGTACAAAGAAGACGACCCCGACCCTACACTTGTGTATGAGCCCTAAGAGATAGGCCACTATGGTCACCACCGACAATAACACAACCTGGGGGGACAGTCGCAGGACAAATCCACATGCAAGGGCAAGACACTTAACTCAGAGAGCTAAGACTAAAACCCCCTTGAGAGTTTCCTCCCAAGTGGTCCCCAAGTGCTACAACAAACGCTAATAACACCGTTTATATGCGTGTAAATTCCGTTATATCATGCCACTTAAAATAGAGCAAAAATGGGTCATGTCACCCCACCTAGCCCTAGTGTGACCTTGTGCTTAACCCTCTTGTTAGAAGGGCTTCCCAAACTGTGCTACTGCAAATGGATTTAACTCCCTAACACAAGATGCTAAATTTGTTTTGTAGTCTTGGAGAAGTTAAATCACACACCTATCTCCAAGACCCTAGCCTAAGCTAGTGTTGGTGTACTACTAGTAAAAGAAAAAAGACGAGTCTAGTTACTTTTATTATCACGTTAATTTGAAGTGGTTTTTATTTACACAGTTGGGATGTGGAGTGAAAGTTAAATGGTGTGAATGACTCTTGTTAGTAACCCTGATGCAATTATATGCAAGTTTTTCTTTTTTACTTCAATGATTCTAACTACAGGAAGGTAAGAGTTTTTCCCAACACACCAATGCCTATGATAGTGCACCTCTCACTAAATTTTTAAATGCAACAAATCCCAAATTTATAAATATGTTGACCCAAAAACAAACCAAAAATCGGAGAAACCGAAAAAGGGCCAAAGAAAAGTCCCCAAGCTAGAACGCAAAGCACTTCAAAAGCGTCTGGTGAGCCCTGGTATTGCACCAAGAGTATTGCAGCTCCCAAGGGCTCCTAAAATCTATTTATCAACTCAAGATTCGTACAAAATTCAAAGTGACAGTGCTATATACACAATAGATGGGATTCTACTCATGCTGCCCTCAACTAAGGCATTTGATCAATAGTGCTACCAGACCCTTATTTCTACTGAATTAGAAGGAAATTAACTATTGAAGGTGCAATTTAGAAGCTAGCTCTAATGACAAAAAGGAAAATGCTTTTTAAACCTCAACTTGTAGATGTTATTAACTTGTAAATGCTACTGAATCAATTCATGAAAGAAAACAAGAGCTACACTACTTGCAAAAAGGGAACTACACTATTTTGCAATCAACCATATAGCTACCAAATCCACTTGCAAACAGGAAACTACCCTACCAAATCATAACTCAATATTTCATGCATCATCTATCTAGTTCACACTTGCATATAAATCAATGTTCTATTTATGTTAAATTTGTGATAAAGAAACTAATGTTGTTCTATCTTGCAGTGAAAGAAAAGGATGGTTGGAACTGCTTAGGTGTTGCCCTTGATCATGGAGTCACATCTGGGGGTCAACCTAATCTTAAACTAAGTCAAACTTGCATCGCGGGTAGAAATAGAGGGTGAAACAGGCTGCTACAGGCATGCTATAGGAAGTTTTTATAGGTGCCCTATATTGCTATAGGAAGGTCTGTAATGCTAAAGGAAGGTTGTCGAGAAGGTTTGGGAGGTAGGAATGATGAGATCAAGGGATGGAAAGGTGGATGGAGGTTGTGGTATATGGATGAAAGGTGGCCAACACCCCTAGCCAAGCTCAACACCTCAAGAAGGCATGTTTTGAACTAAGAGGGTTGCTCACGGTGACCTAAGGGAATGAGCTCAAGAATAGAATTTTGTGATTCATCAAAGAGGGTGAATAAATCTTGGATGGAGATGGTGAAAGGCCTCTTGCATGCAGATCACATGCAGATACTAGCTGAGTTGAATTTAAATACCATCTAATCTATGCCAAAAACTCTGATGTAGTTAACAAATCCACTTCTAAGCTACAACAAACATATGCAAAACAAGATGACTAACATAGAACTTCTTCCAAGAAATCATAAATATAGCATTTTTGGACTGTGATTGTAGATTCTTCCATTCATTCTCCCATGAGAGAGATGAGATAGAGGTTGCAATCAAAAGATTTTTGAGGGGTTATGTTCTAATGAAATGCATAGAACTAATAAACATTCTAAGCTAAAAAGAAATACCAATACATAAGAGGGACCTAAGCCACTGGGGTTGGGCCCAAACCCAAGAGCCTCAACCCTCTGGAACTAACTCAGTGATGGATCAATAAGAAACTTCTCATTATCATTACATAAATGTCAAATACATTGCATAACTAGTAAAAAATAATAGTATCAAGTGTTTGAGCTCAATAGCTTCTTAGCTGAAAACAAAGTTCGAATCCTAATGAGCTCTTTGGCATGTTCATCTATACAAGAGGGTAGCTACTAACATCTCCCTAGAAAATATGAATGTTTGTATCCCAAAACTCAAGAAGGGTGGATCTAGATCTTATTTAACTACACTTGCTTGGCTGCCAATGACCTCATCCTGTTTGGCTGCCAATGACCTCGAGCTGATGAGAGAGTGTGTGGTGATTTTGGTTGATTGGGGGAGTTAAGGAGGTAGACAACCTCCTAGAATCTCTCCTTGTTGTCTACTTTGAGCTCTTGCATTGAAATCATCTCAAAAAGGCTCCATTTCCTACATTTAAACCATATTAGGCCACATGACATAGAAAAACATATTTTACCCCTCTCACTAAGCATAATATAACAAAACTTGTACATATATTTGAGAAAGAGATAGTTCTAAAGTTGGAGGATGGCATTATGACCCGTATGATATACCTATTAATGAGCCTCGTCATCTCCCCCCTACTAAAACTGTTACTTATCCTTTAAGAAACTCAGTCATCTATGTCCATTTCGTACATGGCCCTAGTGGCCTCCCTGACATCCCAAGGTTCCTCAAATGGTGTGCCTTCTTGAGGCTAGAAGCCTGCATTCTTTTCCATCTCTATCCACTCCTTCTGCTCCTCTGCTTCATTTCTTCCTTCCTGTAGGCCTAGCAGCAAGGGTGGACTGAGCTTAAGTCCTATCCATTAGAATTTTAATATTTGCATGATTATTTTGTACAAGGGTGTCCTTCCTAATGCATTCCACAGCCTTTCAGGAGAGTGATACTCCCTGATTTGAAGACTATGGGGTAAGGCATTCCATCTCCTTTGGTAGGCTTGTTGGCTTTCTGTCCCTAACAACCTAAGTGTGTCTTCAAAATGTGAGATGGCTTGTTCCTGGGGGGCAAGGTATTTGGGTGCTAGGTCAGCATCACTGGAGATGATGATATGATTGTTAATGACAATCACTGTGTTGATTAGCTCTACCCTAATATAAAGTGGTTCATTTCCTTCCTTATCCATGACTCTCTTTACTTCCTCAGCTCTTTCCTACTCATGATCCATCTAGTATGATAGGGCCATCAGTTGTGTATGCCCCAATTTTTCGTTGGGATCCCAAATATTCATATCAGTTAAGGTGAGGTTATGAATGTAGAACTCGACCAAATTTTCTTTGTCTTCTATGCTAACCTACAAAATTCAATGAATTATTTGTAATCTTGAAATGGCATAGACCCATGTTGGGTTAAGGTTTTGATTTGGAATTGTATCCACTGCTCTTTGAGAAAGAGTGCATAACACTCGGATGGTTGTTTGCATTGTAATGCCTCCATGGAGAGGCTTACCATTGTGGCCAATTGAGTTTCCTTCTCCTGCAACTTCTCTCTCAACCACCTATTTTATGCCTGTAGTTTTTCCCTCATTGTGGACTCCCTCTATCTTAGCTCACTTAATTCTTTGCCCATTTCAAGGACCTTTTCTTCCATGAGGCCCACATCTTCCACCCTTTTAGACTTATAAATTTGCATCCATCTTTAGATTCTTCCTCTTTCTGCTTCTAGCTCAAAGAAAAGTGGGTCTACACATTTTTGGGGAATAATTACCCCTCCTTCAAGGAATTTATAATAGGAGCTTAGGCTAGGTTGTGTACTAGGATCATGGAGCTATGGGAAGTCCCCCTCAAATGTTTTTGGTGAATCCGCTACCTCATGCAGTTGTTGTGTCATATTTTTCCCCTCCTGTAGCACACTCTGTTTTTCTTGTAACATGCTCTAGAGGGTGGTAGGTGTCTTGGGTTGTTTCAAGGAGGTTGATTTGGTGGTGGGCTTCCTTACATATTCTATAGGAGTCTTTGTTATGGATTTTGGAGAGGTGATCTCTTCAATTTTTCTTTCAATGGGCCCCACCTCCTCTTTCTTACTTGGGGACTCTTCAATTGTGATAAGGGCCTTTGTGGGAGTTTGTGGCCTTCCTCGCTTGGTCCTGGTGCTTTTCCTGGTCTTAAACTAGAGGGGGAATTGCCTTGGTCTCTTCTTTTTAGTTTTGACTAGGGTGCTCTCAAGGTAGCTAAAGTTGCAGCTACCTCTTTTTAAGTCGGTCCTAGAGACAAACTTACTTGTTCTAGGGATATCTCTGTTTCTTTGGGCTTAGTAGTTTTTTGAGACTTGATTTTTCCTGTTGATCCCCCGCTTCCTCTTCATCTTGCTCTTTTTCTACCTTTGCCTATGGTTCTTCCTCTATCCTCTCTTCATATGTTTCTCTTTCCTTTTCTTCTGGCCCTGTCGCTTCTTCCTCTCTTGCTTTTGTCCCTTCTTCTTCTTCCTCTACCTTCCCCTATCTTCCTCTAACACTAGAGGTTGGAGTCTCACCTGGTGTGAGGTTATGTGTGTCAATGAAGGCCTCTCTATCCATGTCTATGAATTTGGACCAAAGGACAGGGATTCTCAAATTTTTCAAGGCATCCACCACTATCAGTTTAATGAGGCCATGGTGGCCTAGGTGTTGGTGTTTTCCCTCTCTCGCTTTTTGACTCATGTCCTTGATGGATTGTAGGAGGATGTATGGTGCACTAATTCTTTGAGCTAGAGAAAATTCTACTTGAAATCTGAGTTCATGAAGTAATCTAAAATAGTAGGCATAGACCACACTCAGCCTTCCCTCACAGGAGATGTATTTCAGGATATGGTAGGCCACCTCATCCCAAGGATAAGGCTAGCTTTCCCTCCTATCTCCATTCTTGTCCTCAACGAGCTTTTCATTGGCAATGAAGAAGATATTTTTAGCCGTGGCACCAATGATTTTGTCTTCTCTTCCCCATTTGATTCCTAGGGGTAGGGTGGTCACTCTACTAATTAGCTCAGGGTTGAGTGAAATAGCTAATCCCCTTACCACAGTCGTGGCACTTTTTTTTGTGAGTTTAGGGCCATGGAAAATTCAAAGGCAATGTCGTCATCATATCCTTTTAACAACTCAAAGAATCCTAGCCACTGGTATCTTCTAAAAATGTCTACCACGGGAGGGTGTACATGAATTCTTTTAGTATCAGAGGACTCCCTTCTGTTGAAAATGCCCCCCATCTCTTTTCTATGTTTTTAGCTAAGTGGAGGAGAGAGACTCCACTTAATAGCTTTGGTGTATAATTCAGTGGCAACAGTGAGTTAAAATTCCTTGTTGATAATACTTGCCTACATTCCCTCTACTCTATAGCACGAAAAGATCTTTCAATTTCACAGTTTGACTATTACTATCTATAGAATTTGGAGTGCACCTTGCATACAATTTATGGATGGATGAAGGAGATGGTTCAATTACTTTTTATCACATGGTCTAGGATGAAGGTAATAAATTGGAGACTAATTTGACCCTTTGCAACATTCCTTCACCCTCTCAGTCTTCCTACAGCATTCTCTCAGCCTTCCTGTAGCAGTTGCAGGTTTGAATGTAGCTCCCTCCTGTATCAATGGCAGAACACGGTTCGAAACTCCTTGATGGCACCTCGAGCTCATCCTCTTCTTAACTGTTTTTTAAATGAGCATTTATGCCAAAGAATTCGAGCCCCAATACAAAATATGTCATTTTTGGCTTAGGTTTGGAGCATTGTGATGACCTAGAAGTCACACAAGGTTTCATCTTTTGGACCATTGTCCCCACTCAGAGTAATTATTCCCTCGTTCCTCATAATCACCACCCTCTCTGTGATCCCAACTCGACTGATGTGACACCTCCACGTTGCATGAGTGCTTACCATCGCTTTTAGTTTACTAGCCAAGGGTGGCCAAGTTAACTAGCTACCTCAAACTTATTAAAACACCTCCTCTCGACATTTACACATTTTTCGTTATTTACACATAGGGAGGAGATTAGAGTTTCCCATACATGTGCCTACCTCATGATCGAACTAATGCAGGGATGTGCATGCTGGAGCTGGACCTCATTGTTGTCATCAAGGGAGTTGACTTGCTGTGTTGTTTTCTTGTGTTTTTCTTAATTGCTCCTCATGATATTTGACTGTTGTGGTTGTTTTGTGTGCAAGTACCTTGTTGATGTCCATTTGGCTACTGCTAGTGGAGAGTCCTATTGGGAGTGACATGACTACTGCAGAGTGACCTCATAAGTTTTCATCAACCCCCTACTGATGAGAAAAAAAAAAAAAATTATTGCTTTCTGTGATGTACGCACAAGCTCCTGAAGCAATCCAAAGAGGGTGTAAAACTTGAATTTTGGGCTAATGGGATGGTGGAGAGGGGTGATCACATGAGTGTGGATGATGGATATGAAGTGGATGGAGGGAGGAGTGAAGAGAATATTGAGAATGTTGGCCCTGTAGCTATGGAATCTGCCACTGTCTTTAATCCTGTAAAATGACAAAAAAATAGCAGACATGTTGTAGATCCATTTCTTGTGTTTTTTTCTTTTGTTGTTGTTTTTTTCTTGGGAGACACACAGGCTGCCTTAGAGGAGGTTTTCAACATGTATGCCTACCCTAGGTGCCTCAAGAGAGGTTTTCACCCAGGGATCTTTATTATTTCTCTTCTCTTTTTTTCTCTTGGCTGCCTCAGAGAGGTTTTCAACCCAAGAGTTGGCCTCAGATGCCTCATAAAGGTTTTCATCCAAGCCTTTTATTTTCTTTTTTTCTTTTTTCTTTTTCAAAAAGTATCTAGAAATGTTGTGGATTGGAAGCTATGACACTTCCAATCACATTGACTTCTCTGCTGATTGTACTGATGAATTCTTCCTTAGACATAGGCTTTTGTATACCTTCAACCTGTAGCCATTGACAAGCAAGGGAATCCCTTCCTCATCAATGGTCCTGATTTGAACAGCTCCATTGTCATGACATTTCTCTATCAGGTATGGGCCTAACCATCTTGTCATCAGTTTTACCTTGAAATCTTTGAACCTAGAATCATATAATAAGGCCCAATCCCTTTCTTGAAAAACTTTGTCCTTGATATGCCTATCATGCCAGACCTTCTTTTGCAATTGTATGACTTCAGTGTGTATGAGGGCCTGCATTCTGAACTCATCCAAGTCATTAAATTGGAGCAGCCTCTCTCATTGTGCTTTGGTGACATCTAAGTCTAATTGGGTTGCCATTCTCAAAGTATTATACTCAAACTCAATAGAAAGCATAGCTTTCTTTCCATAAACTATATCATATGGAGTGAACCCAGTAGTTGTCTTCCAAGTGATGTTATAGGCCCAAGTGGCCTCTAGTAATCTATCTACCCAATATCTCTTGTTGTTGCTCACAAACTTGGTGAGGATGCTCTCCAATGCCCTATTTGTAACCTCTACTTGCCCATTTTCCCGAGGGTGATAAGAAGTAAATGTTCTTTGTTTGATATGATGTTGCCTTAAAATATTCTTGATCAGATGTGATGTGAATTGAGCTCCCTAATCAGTGACTACCTCTATGGGATACCCAAATTTGTAGAAGATATTCCCCCTTAAGAACTCAGCCGCTTTATCCTTTGTTGTTGCCTTAATAACCTTTGTCTCAACCCACTTTTTCAAGTAATCAGTGCATACAATGATGTACTTTTTCTGCCCTAATGGTGGATCAATTGGCCCAATGAAATCCATGCCCCACTTGTCAAATGGCTCCACGACCACTTGAGGTTGTAGGGGAATCTAATCCTTGGGTGTGGTTTTTTCCCATCCTTTGGCATTGATCACATCTGCTAGTATACCTTCTTGCATCTTGGTGGAGAGGGCTAATAATAGCCATCTTGCAAAGTTCTGAAAGTTGTTCTCTTGGCAGCAAAATGACCTCCATGGGAACCATCATGACAGGATGAGAGGATGCCAAAGACTTCCTCTTCCCTAACACATCTCCTTAATATCTGATCTAGTCCCAGCTTGAAGAGATTGCCCCCAATCCAAGTGAAAGGGGCGCTTTTCCTTACAATTTTGCTCTTCTCCCTAGACGACAGATTTGGGGGAAATTTTGCAGCAACTAGGTAGTTTGCTATGTTAGCAAACCAAGAATAGAGCACTGAGATAGAAAATAGGTGCTCATTCGGAAGTTGATCATCGACCATCCCTTCACACCTGTAGATGAAGCAAGTCTAAACAAAAAAATCTACAACTACATTTTCTTTTCCTGGCTTGTCAATGATAGTTAAATCAAATTGTTGTAACAATAGCAACCATCTAATGGTTCTAGCATTCACATTAGGCCTATTCATAAAATATTTAATAGTTGCATGGTTAGTATGCACAAAATTTTGGTATCTAGTGATGTAGTGTCTGAATTTGTTTAAGGAGTGTACAACAACTAGGAGTTCTTTCCCCGTTATAGTGTAGTCCAGTTTAGCCTTAAGAATTTTTTTACTAGTGAAGTAAATGGCACAGGTAACTTACCATCTATTTGTTCCAAGGCTGCCCCCATAGCTTTGTCAAATGCATCAGCATGGATATGGAAAGGAAAATCCCAATTGGGCCCCTAAGTATGGGTGCAGTGGTTAATTTCTCTTTCAAAATCTAAAGGGCCTCTTGGTAGCTATTTGTCCAGCAAAATTTTGTGTGTCCTTGGCTAGCAATCCAAACAATGGTGAAGCCACTTTTCTAAATTCTTTGATAAATCTACTATAATATTTATCTAATCCCAAGAAACTCCTAACATCCCTCTGCTTTTGAGGAGTAGGGACACTTTTGATGCTGGAAATCTTGTTTGGGTCCATTTGTATTCCCTCGTAGGATATTGAATGGCCAAGGATAATCCATACATTCATTAAGAATTCACATTTCTCAACACCAAGCGAGAGGTTCATTTTAATGCATTTCCTCAGGACTTTTCCCAGGTTAGAGAGAGCCTCCAGGAAGTCACACCAATAGGGAGTGAAAGCATCCATGTAGATCTCTACAGATTCATGGACCAACTCATTAAAGATGCTTAGAAATTCCCTTTGAAAAGTGGAAGGGGCATTACATATACTGAGAGGGAGGACCCTATAAGTAAAGATACCCTAAGGACATGTGAATGTAGTCTTGTCCTAATCCTCAGCGTTGATCTAGATTTGATTGTAACCACTAGATCCATCTAGGAAAGAGAAGAACTTATTCCCTGCAAGACCATCTAAAACTTGATCAATGAAAGGCAAAGGGAAATGGTCTTTCTTGGTGGCTTTATTCAGTTTTCTGTAATCCACACAAATCCTCCACTTCACATTCTTCTTTGGGACCAAAAATAGAGGGGACACCTGCTCACTATCTAAGATGGGGTATATGAAGCCTACATCCAGAAACTTTTGAAATTCTTCCTCTACTATGTCCTTGAGGGTTGGGTTCAATTTCCTCTAAGGTTGGTGCACAGGTTTTCATCCCTCCTTGATGTAGATGTGATGAGTACAACTGAGGGATGCACCCTGTTATAGACATTTTTGTGACTTACAGCATTGAGCATGAAATGTCCATAATCAAGGGATCCAAAGTCCCTAAACATGTTGTTCCTACCCCTAGAGGAACAAGGCCAACAAACCACAGCAATTCACAGAAGTTCTCCACCTGAAAACACTCAAAAACAAGCCAATTCTGGATCATGTCAACTGCTCCACTGAGCATCTGCGTTGAATGTCAACTGCTCCACTGCCTACCTGCGTTGAATGTCAACTGCAACAAAGGCTACCTGCGCTGAGCGTAACTGGACAAGTGGCAGGCTCATTTCTCAATGTGTCAATGCTCAGGAAGCTTCCAAAATGACACTTGTATCAGGGAATTCGACTGGTGATGAGTAAGAGGTTCCAAATCTCCAAGTGGAAGCAAGAACCTCCAAGTGGACTCAAGAACTGAGAGAGGGAGAGGACACTAGTTAGTTTCATACCAGCCTCAAGCTGACTCATCCTCTCTCCAAAAGATCTATATATAGATCTCTCCTCCATGGGAAGAGGAGGCTGGAATTTTGTTATTGCAAAGAATTGCTGTTGGTTTGAGACTGGAATCATTGGGTGCTTAATGCTTTGAAGAGAGGTGAAGATAGGAATTCCATTCTGCTGGGAAGGAGATGCTGGATTGGAGCCCTCTGGGTTGTATCTCTTCCTGAACCTTGTTATTTATCAATAAAGCTATCTTGGTTTTCTCCTATATACTGATGTATCTTTGATGTATGATTGCATTAGTGTATTTGATTTACTTCTAATCCTGAATCGTTTATGAATATGAATATCTGCCTTTGTGTTATGTTCTTCTCTTGTCTCAAGTAGTTGTTCTCTTGTCGCAAGTAGCTATTCTCTTGTGATCTTGCAGGAAGGCAAGTAGTTGTTCTCTTGTGGTTTTGCAAGGAGGCAAGTAGCTGTGAACATCCAAAGGAGAAGAGGATCTAGATCGAGGTACAAACGGAAGACACCGGTAAGTCCATTGATCTCTCTTCTTTCTCATTTCATAAAGGAAGAAACCAGAATAGCTGTCTCTGTTTGTTGCTAAGGCACTGTCACACCTTAGGTGGATAGGATCGTCCTGCATAGGCATTTTTCCCCACAACACACCCCCTTCATTTCTTTATAGTTCCAAGCAAAAGCATATAAGTGTTCTCTCAGCATCTTGCACAACTTCTCTTCTTGGTTAGCTGAGAGAGAGGGGTTAATATTTAAGGTTTTATATGGACCAAATTCTACAACTTTGACATGGGAAGGATTTGGGTCAACTAAGCATAATTCAGTCCAAGGACTACTCTCAGAGTCTTCCACAAGCTCATTAAGAGGCATGGTATTGGGGGATTGGTTTTGGAGGATCTGGTCAATGAGGTCATCTTCATCAGGTTCCCCCCTCCTATAACAGCATCTAGGGTACATATTGGATGGGATGTTGTATGATACACTTCATCTTCCTCCTCCTCTTCTAGCCATAGGGGTAAGTCATGCTCAATGGATGGCTGAGCAGGGGGTAAAATACCAATTGTTTGGACAAATTCCCATTCTTAATGGTCATGTTTCCGACCCTACAACTAATGTAAGCATCAACAGTGGCTAACCATGGGCTTCCCAAGATGATAAGATAACCATTGAATTTGGTTTTCGGTTAGAGAACCAAGAAGTCAGTAGGATACTCCCAGGAGTCAATAGAGACCATTACATCCTCAACAACTCCCTCAGGAGCCACTGTGGATCTATCTGCAAGTTGCAACATTGTAGTGGTCTTTCTTAAGGATCCTTGGAGGTTTAGTTTTAACATGGTTTCTTTAGTCATCACATTGATGGCAGCCCCAAGATCAATCAGGGTATGAGGGACAATGATGCCATCAATGTGCACATCTACTACTAGACTTCCAGGGTCTAAATATTTTGGACAAATCACTCTCCCCAACATAAAATTAGATAATTGACCAATAACATTTATGGTGGGGGTGTCCCTTTTTCTTCTCCTGCAGTGTTTGAAACATTTTTCATTAATAAGCTTATTATAGATGGGAACATCCTTAATAGCTTAGAGGAGGGGTATTTTAACACACATATTCTTCAATTCTCCCAGAAGTTCAGTCTCTTATGGGGTGTGCTAGTTAGGATGGATCAATCTCTCAGGAAAAGGAGGTGGATTTACTTGAGGGGTACTCTCTTCCTTTTCCTCTTTAATTTCCTCAGGTGGAGATGGAGGTTGGTTATCTGGAAGCACTCTTCCAGACCTGAGGTTGATTTCTTGAATCTCTACAGCATAGGTAGGGTAAGATGTCTCTCCATTGTAGAACTGTTGTGCGTGCTTGCTATTCGGGTTCGAATTAGGTTGAGCAGGCATTTGAGGTTTCTTGGGTGGAGTAGGATGAGTGATTTATGGTTGAGATGGAGGTGGAGGTAGTAAAGCAGGAGGTTGTTGAGTTGAGGCCTCCACCCTTGTGATGGGTTATTCCATTGAGGATGTTGAGAAGCATATGACTGAAATGGTTAGTTGACAAGTTCGGGAGGATATTGATGAGCATAAGGCCAAGAATGAGGTGTGGACCATGGTGGATGAGTGGAAGAGTACCAGGGTAGCAAGGGTGCATTCTAGTTGGGATGGTAACAAGAGTAAGATTCACCTTGCATGCCCTGCTGGTATGGCCGAGGTCATTGAGGCCTCCTTTGATTTATAAAGCAAGGTTTCTCAGCCCCACCTTCTTACCCTTGGTATATAGCTTTTAAACTAGGCAAAGAAGGACATTTATCTATGGCATGGTTTTCCTCACAGACTGAGCAAACCTCTGGGGTGCCTTCTAGTGCATTTAGGGCAGAAAATAGCTAGAGCCCTCTCGGCTTCCTCTTCTCTACTCTTGATCTACATGGTATCCATTTTCAAAGCAAAGGTATGCAACATTTCACTTTTAAAGTCCTCCAACATGTTCCCAGTCTCATTCTTGATGGATGTTGTGGAAGGAGAGGAACTGACCAAGGCTTGACTAGCCCTACCCTTCTTCCTAGTAGCCCTAGAGTGATTTTTGAACATTGTTTTGATGTCATCATAGGATAACCGATAGATGTATCCCCCAAAAATAATGTTGAGGGTTTCCAATATGTCCTCCCTAATCCCTCAGAGAAGAACTAGCTTGAGTGATTTAGGATAAAGGGTGCATCTGACCCTCCTATAACTGAGCAGAAATCCCTCCTCATAGTCCTCTAGGGATTCATCGGGTCCAAGAGTCATTCTAAATGTCTCCTCTTTGGTTTCTTTGGACCTACAATAGTCCATGTACTTGTTATTAAAAGCTTGTTACATTTGAGCCCACGTAGTGATGTTATCCCCAAGCAGACTCATAAACCAGTGCAAGGCTACATCTTTAAGGGTATATGGAAATAACTTAAGCTTCTAGTCATCAAAGGCATAGTCATAGGTCCTACAGACAACATAAAAGTATTAGGATCCTCATAGGTTAAGCTATGGAAGTGTGGAAGGCTAGTAGGGCTTATATTCTTCATTCTAGCCTCTCCATTAGTCTCTCTGATAGGAAAAAAATCAATGTTCTTGTTTTCATCCATGGTTTTTGATGGGTGAAATGGGTTCTTCTTCTTCCCTAATAGTTTCTTCAAAGATCTCAGATTGTTCACCTAAAGGGTCTTCTAACTCCCCTGTGGCCAGAGAGGGAAGTTGATAATCACCGAAGAACAGTGAAGGTTGATTGTTTGAGGGTGCGGGGGTGTTTGGTAAGAATTTTCCTTAAGTATCTCTATTCCTATGAGGCATGAAATGATTTTCTTCTCTTTTATGTGATTTTTTCAAATCTGAATGCAAAACATAAAATAATGCTTAAGCATAAATAACCTCTACCTAGACACCTCCCGGAAACGGCACCAAAAAGTGGTGAGCCTTGGTATTGCACTAAGAGTGCTGCAACTCCTAAGGGCTTCTCAACTCTATTTATCAACTTGGGGTTCGTACAAAATTTGAGGTGATAGTGCTATATACACAGTGGATGGGATGCTACTCATGCCAACCTCAACTAAGGCATTTCAATAGTGCTACAAGACCATTCTTTCCACTAAATTAGAAGGAAATTAACTATTGAAGGTGCAATTCAAAAGCTAGCTCTAATGACAAAAAGGAAAATGTTTTTTAAACCTCAAATTTTAGATGTTTTTAACTTGTAAATTCTGTTGAATTAATTCATGAAAGAAAACAAGAGCTATAATACTTGCATAAATAGAACTACATTGTTTTGCAATCAACCATCTAGCTACCAAATCCACTTGCAAACGTGAAACTACCCTACCAAATCATTACTCAATATCCCATGCATTGTCTATGTAGTTCACACTTGCATATAAATCAATGTTCTATTTGGGCTAAATCTGTGACAAAGAAACTAAAGCTATTATATCTTGCAGTGAAAGAAAAGGATGGTTGGAATGGCCTAGGTGCTACCCTTGATCATGGAGTCACAACTGGGGGTCAACCCAATCCAAAACTAAGTCAAAATTGCATCACAAGTTGAAAGACAGGGTGAAACAGGTTTCTACAGGCATGCTACAGGAAGGTTGTTGAGAAGGTTTAGGAGGTAGGAATGATGAGATCAAAGGATGGAAAGATGGATGGAGGTTGTGGTAGATGGATGAAAGGTGTCCAACACCCCTATCCAAGCTCAACACCTCAGGAAGGCATGTTTTGAACTAAGAGGGTTGCTCACGGTGACCTAAGGGAATGAGCTCTAGAACAGAATTTTGGGATTCGTCAAAGAGGGTGAAGAAGTCCTGGATGGAGATGGTAAAAGGCCCCTTGACTGCATTTCCAAACAACCCTGCAACATCATATGCACATACACTTTTTATCATTGACAAAATAAAATAACCAATGGTGCAAAAGATGGGTTGAATTTAAATACCATCTAATCTATGCCAAAAAAGTTGATCTAGTCAATAAATCCACTTCTAAGCTACAACAAACATATGCAAAACAAAATGATTAACATAGAACTTCTTCCAAGAAATCATAAACATAGCATTTTTGGATTATGATTGTAGATTCTTCCATTCATGCTCCCATGAGAGGGATGAGATAGAGGTTGCAATCATGAGATTTTTGACGGGTTATGTTCTAATGAAATGCAGAGAACTAATAAACATTCTAAGCTAAAAATAAATACCAATACATAAGAGAGATCTAAGCCACTGGGGTTGGGCCCAAACCCAAGAGCCTCAGCCCTCTGGAACTAACTCAGTGACAGATCAATAATAAACTTCTCATTATCATTGCATCAATGTCAAATACATCACAAAACTGTTGAAAATGGCAACAAGAAATGCTAAAAATATAAGTGCTAAAAATAGCACTGCTATAAATAGAAGTTTGGGTACTAGTGCTGCATTGAGAAACAGGGAATGAAAAATTGAAGTGCTAAAAATAACATTGCTATTTTTAGCAGTTTAGGATGGATTCCAATTTTAGTCAGTCCCTGGACTAAAATAGGAAGTAAAATTCGAATTTGAACTTAATAACTATTTGAAAATAAATAAATTAATTCACCATGAGTTAATTAGTTGTGAAAAATCAAATATGAAGTCTATGTGAGGACATGCAACAGTTTCTCTATTAATTGAGGAATTTATCCATCAATTAAAGAGATAAGGATGAGTTCTAATTTGAGTTGTAATTAGTTGGCTCAGTTAACTGAGTCAAGTCGAGTTAGATTGATTTAAACAGTTTGTTTAAATTAATGTGAGTTCAGTTAGTTAATGCATGCTTGCTTATAACTGTTGCACTTTAGATAACTGAATATTCTCTCATGAATAACTCATGCATGTCAGTTCAGACAGAGACCTAGTTGAGATCAGAGGAGGGACAGTGTACTCTCAATTAGATGGATTTTTCCTATAAAGGAAGCTCATCCATGGAGAAGGATTTATCTCCTTCAGGATAGCGCAGTTGGATCAGAGGTTAGTGAGTGTGTGAAGAGGCCAATTCACAAAATTGGTTGCACTGGACCCCAAGGAAAATTACGCAAAGAAATAGGAGGCTTGGAGGTCAAAGGAGAAGGTTTGAGAGAGGCCTTTGACTGTCTATGAGCAACAGAGGGATTGCGGAGAGAGCGGGATAGCTTGTGAGTTGATTCTTTTTGTAATCCTAACTATATTTCCACTTGTATGATAATACAGAGTTGGGGTTTTAGGTTGAGGTTTCCCCCGGGTTATTTCTTATGTGTTATGTGTGATTGATTTCTTCTTATCAGTTATATGTGTTCAATTGATCTTGCTCAATTCGATTAAGCTTCCGCAAAGTTTGTTGTAGAAGTAGATCTTGTATTTTGCTTTAGTATATTGCATAATTTGTTGATCTACAGTGGGAATTTCTACAATAACCAGTAAAAAATAATAGTATCAAGTGCTTGAGCTCAATAGCTTCTTAGCTAAAAACAAAGTTTGAATCCCAATGAGCTCTTTGGCATGTTTATTTATAGAAGAGGGTAGCTATTAACAACTCCCTAGAAAATAGGAATGTTTGTCTCCAAAAACTCAAGAAGGGTGGATCTAAATCTTCTTTCACTACACTTGTTTGGTTGTCAATGACCTCGTCCTACTTGGATGCTAATGACCTCAAGCCAATGAGAGTTTGTGGTGATTTTGGCTTATTGAGGGAGTTAAGGAGGTGGGAACCCTCCTAGAATCTCTCCATGTTGTCTACTCCAAGCTCCTACATTGAAATCATCTAAAAAATGCTCCATTTCCTGCATTTAAACCATATTAGGCCACATGACATAATAAAACATCTTTTACCCTTCTCACTAAGTATAATGTAACAAAAAATATAAATAAATGTAAGAAAGAGAGTTCTAAACCTCGAGGATGGAATTATGACCCTTATGATGTACCTATTGAAGATCCTCATCAACGTCAAAGCTACGAAAAAACAAAAACAAAAACAAAAACAAAAACAAAAACAAAAACAAAAACAAAAAACAAAAAATAAAAAACAAAAATCAAAAAACAAAAAACAAAAACAAAAAAAACACTCAAGTAATAAAAGGAGCCAAAAAACACACTCAAGTAATAAAAAAAGAGCCAAAAAACACACTCAAGTAATAAAAAAAGAGCCAAAAGGGAAAAAGGAAGGCAATGTCAACAAGTTAGGGTTGTAACATAATGGATCAACTAAGGCCAATATTCTACAAATGTTAAAACCGGACCCTAGAGGTAGGGAGGCCTAATAAGATCAAACGAGAGTGATATAAAGCAATCAAAAACACACTCAAATGAACTATTCTAGATGACAGCTACACAACCAATCACAACAACACCAATTGTGACAAAAACAAACAAGAAAGAGAAAAGATCACCAGAAAACAAGCGACAAAACCACACAAAGGCAAGAAGAAACCACAAGTTGGATAGGAAACAGATCCAAATAGTCACCAAAGGCAACCAAACATATCTGAATATGAGATTTAAAAATGAGAACACTAGTCCTCAACCAAAGCACAGAAGAAATCCTCAAGAGAACCTTGAAGACCACAAGCAATGCAAGATCCCAAACATACCAATAAGAAATGGCTCAGATCTAAAAAAATCAGCAACTAGATATCAACAAACACCAATATATCCAAAATATTTGCAATAAATAAGCAAAAGTCAAGAAGATCAATGCCCCAAAGATGACAAAAATATTCTCCTGATAAAGGAAAGAAAAATTATGGAAATCACGCAACAGAAAATGGATTTGGACCAGGTCCAGCCAATAAATAAAGAGCTCAAACAAATCAAGGACAAAGACAAAAACTTTTGAGGACCAAAATAAATTTTTCAGGGCTAGAAGCCTGGTCGCACACACAATTCAAACTAAATTAGGTCAGTCACTCTGTTGCTAACTGAAAGGGAGCGACTGGGGATAAAACTAAGAATTCTCGAAAAACAAGTGCACCGATTGAGAAAAAATCAAAATATTCAAACAAATAAACCCTGAAAATAGCCGCAAAGAGACGAAAAAATTGGAGGAAGCTCAAAAAACCAGAATAGAAGAGAAATGACCAAATACCCAAGGCAAAGTGGACACAAAGCAAGAATTCTCTCATTAAAAGCACTGATGTTGCATCAAAATTTGCATGCAAGGAGCTATTACTCTATGATCTTGTGCACGAATAAGATCACCAGACAAAAAAATCAAAATAGACAACATATCTACAATGGAATCCCAACCCAATGCCCAATCAAGCAACAATCAAATGTTCCTAGATGCTATGAGGGAAAATGTTTGCACCTGGCCTCCACGTAGGTTGGGGAACGATTTTGTGTCTGATGCGGACTCCTGCGCTCCACTCGAGCGATCTACCTCATCCCCAACTGATCTTAATACCTACGCACAACCACAAACATACAAATATGACAAGTGACCTTCCTCGGAAGATCTTCAGATCAAAGCTTCATAAAGCAACTACGAAGAATTGTTGAATACACATGAATGAAGGGAAGGAACATGTCACTTTCTATTGATCAGATATCAAAATCAGAATACAACATTATACCTTGACCTCAAAGCTTCCTCTCTGTAATCTCGTAGAGTCTCACTTCTATGACAAGAAAATGAGCATGAAGAGCAACAACCCAAGCAACAAGAACCTCACAAGCTTTCTCTCTCACAGCAAAATGGCAGCATAGACTCAAGATCTCTAACTTTCCCCAAATTTGGCTCTCCAAAACTACCCTGACATTCTCAAATAGTCTAGTATAAATAGGTAGAAGAGAGGTTCCGAGAGGACGAATGTAGACACTCATGATGATGAGAAGTCATGGAAACTGTTAAGTCCCTACAATACTAGTGATTACCCCATTACTATTGTAGTTGTATCCCTTATTAATATTGTTGTGCCCCTATTGTCCCCATATTGTTATTACTATGCCCATAGAATCCCTCTATTGTTATTTTTGTGCCTTTATATTATTATTGTTAGGTCGGCTGGGTTATGTTGTGACTCCTTAGACTCCTATATATATAAAGGAAGTTTTTTCATTTGAATTATGAAGGAATCATTCATTTGTGTAATGTAAAGGAGGTTTCCCCCTCGAAGAGGCTGAATTCTAAGGCGTTGATCTATCTTTTCTATCTTTTTGTGAGCTGGTTTCATAACATTTGATATCAGAGCTTTGGATTCTAGGGTTTCGCTACTCCAAATAGGTCATCATGGCATTTTCGCTATAACTTTTTCCTGTGACATTTCAGAAGCGAAGAAAAAAAAAAACAAACAAACAAACAAACCAATTTAAGACAAAATCGTACTGAACCTCGAGTCCGAATTTCAGAGCTTTTCACGCTATATTTGCGGAGATATGATCTGAGGAAATTGGTCTTTTTGTAGACTCCTGAATTACATTCCAAACAGGTGACCTAGGGAAAATCATCATAACTTTCTCTCTGAGCATCGGATTGAAATTTCGTAAGAAGTTATAGAAAGAGGATGGACTTTAGTTTCTTGTATATATTTTTCAGAGCCAAAGGTCGAAACAGATACACGTGGCATGTCGTACAAGTTCGCTCTACTGAACTAGTACATAATCAAGTCGTTGTGGGAGATTTGGTATAACTCTTCCTTGGAGAATCCAATTTGGATCAGATTGGTGGCATTGGAAAGAGGACACAGAGGGCTATTGTAGGCCACAATTTCAGAACTGGATGATCCGAAATTACAGAGATACATCAAAGGCAATATCGAGTTCCTACAAAGTGAAAAAAGGTGTGTAGATTTTTTTAAATTTTTGCTTAAGCTTGGTTTGAAAAATTATTTTGAAGGAATTCAAAGGGCATAGTAGAGCATTATTATCGATAACTGATGCCCTGAGGAAAGAAAATGCAAACACCTAGTAAGCAACCTGAAAGCTCTAGCATGACTCATGAAGAAGAGGAAGAAATACTACATGATATATCAAAATTACAAGACCAAGTGCAACAAATGTCACTCTCACAAAAGCTAACAGAAGCTAAGATAAATGGCGTGGAATCTAAGATAAAGGGCATGGAAGCTAAGATGAATGGCGTGGAAGCTAAGATGGACAATTTGAAGATAGATTTGAAGAAATATTTGAAGACAGACATGGCAGATTTGAAGATAGACATGGCAGATTTGAAGACATATTTGACAAATTTTCTACAAGAAATACTTACTAATGGTGAAAGGGTAGTAAAGGAAACTCATGATGCGAACAAAAGAAATGTTAATCATGATTTCATAGACTCTAATGTTGGATCGAAGACCCACCATATTTCAAAAATCGATATGAGGAAGTTTGATGGCAAGGATCCCGCAACATGGATATTACAGATGGAGCAATTTTTCGATCTCAATAATGTGCAAAACACACAAAAGGTACGTATTGAAAATTTATATTTTGAACCAAATCAGTTTGTATGGTATCAACGGCTTTGCTCTCGTAAAAAAATTATCACTTGGGCAATTTTTATGGAAGAATTGACAACACATTATGAGGATACAAAAAGCAACACTTTTTTTAGCCAATTGATAAGTCTCAAACAAAAGGGTTCAATAATGGAGCACATTGAGGAGTTCCAAAAATTGAACATAAGGGTAAAAAATATTCCAAATGAGCATAGGATTGATGTGTTCATAGGGACTTTAAAGGATAATATCCAACATGATGTTCGCCTTTGGGAACCTGATTCATTAGAGAAGGCATTCAGGTTAGCAAGAAAAATGGAAAGCAAAATTATGGCAACCAAGAAGCATACCACTCACAGCTATAAAAATGGAAGTGTTGTTGCCCCTAGTCTTCCATAACCTATAAGGTTGGCACCACAACAATTGGAAAAAAAAAGATCAAAAGGGCTTTGTTACAGTTGTGATAACAAATACACTAAAGGTCATAAGTGTGCTGAGAAGAAATTATTCTACATATATTGTGAAGAGTGTTATGCTCATATACCAATAGGTGTCATATTTCATGATTGACTGGTAAAATTCCCTAATATGTTCATCATTTCCTTGCTGCAAAGGTTTTCCATATTTTGAAAAGATCAAAAAATTGAAAAATGAAAAGAGAATATACCTTAAAAGAAAAATAAAAGGGTAGAAAGAATGAAATGGTAAAAAAAGAAAAAAAATGAACCCCAAATAAAAGACCATGAAAGTGTGCAAGGCCAAATGCCACTACTATTTCATGTCCTGTAAATAAGAGTTTCATGTGCAGTTTGTTTAACTTTATGCTGCAATTGATGAATGGCCAAACAGCTTAATCCTAGCTAGTTCATGTTTCAATTTCATGTTTTAGAGATAGAGAATAAAATCTGTCCAAACTGTTCAATCTTGGCAAATAAATAGTTAGGTAGAGAAGCAAAGGAGCTCAACAGTGTAATCTGAGCCCTTGGAAGAAATAAGGGCAAACTTAGATAGGATTCCCATGAAAAGAAAAGAAAATTTGTAAGGGTTTGTTAGTCCAAGTGCACCCATGGAAGAAGAACAAAAAATGTTAGGTATAATAGGTTGGGCAGGCAGTTTTGGTGTTGCAGAAGCATGCTTATGATTAATTTTAGCTCTCAATGATGTTCATCTTATTGTTATCATAAGTACCATGGCAACTGTTTTGTTACAAATCAAGTGAGGCATGACTAACTTCCCTTCATCTTTTCCCAAATCACTTACTAATTTTCCCCAAGGTGTTGAGATCTGCTTAATATCCCTCTTAAATCACTTCATCTCATTGCATAAAAGGCTTAAGTAAAATTACATTTTGCTTAGGCACAAAGCCACATTTCTGATGTAAAACCCTTTTCATTCCCTTTTGCCTAAATTTTGCAACATTATGCTTAGCGCGCATTTACTTTCAAAAAAGTTTCATATTAACAAATTAACCATTATTATATTAAATCCCTCGTAATTCTTCCCGATCCCCGTATTATGTATATATAGATATATATAACCCCCAAGCATTAATATCCCGCCCCGATTTTATTATAAATCATAACGTTGTTCATCGGGAATTAATGGTTTATCTGAAATACATTAAGAACCCTCCCCGTGCTCATAAGGAGTTAATTAACCTCACGTTAATTAACAAACCAAATCAAGACCCCGCAACCTCGCAAACCAATGGTAAGTGACCCCGATGCGATATAAAACTTTAAATATGTTGTATGGGCCCCGCTCCGTAACCCTGAGTCACCTCAAATGAGCGCCAACCATCCGATCGGTGCCCGCTCATCGGACAGCTCACAATCATATCGCGCCCCCCCTTCCATCCGATGTTTAAAGTGCGCGGAACTCTGGTATTGCCGCCCGTACCTTGGACGCGTGGCACATCCCCGCGCTGCTCGCGGCCCTCCCCACCAAAACCACTCTGGCCCATAAGCGGTGCAGGCCAATACTGCTTACCGCCCTCCCGCTGACGTCACTACCACGTCACTACCTAGTCACCATCCCATACCCCCGCGTCACGACAAGACATCACATCCCAACAACGTCATTTGACCAAAAAGCGCCAAAAAGCCCCGCGAAAGCCAAATTTTGTTAAAAAGTTGAGAAAATGTCATTTTCGCCCATTTTCATTCATTTTTCTCCGTGAAACTGTTTCATGCAAACTACGTCCAAGCAACTGCTCGAGCATACAGTTCGCCACCCGGCCAAACAAGGTCCAGCGTCCTGCTCCGCAGCTCGTTGGTCAACCTGCAATTGCACTGTTCGCCTCTAAAAAAGCAGGTATTTACCCCAATTTGCCTCCCGAACCAGTAATTTCGTTTTTCTCTGTGAATTTTACCCAACAAGGCCAAATTCAAGTAAAATCAGTCCATAACTCTCAGAAAAAGACACCCAGAGCTGCTCTTTTGCCCATTTTTCCACAGAAACTTGACCTCCAGTTTAAAAACACAGAGAACTGAACATGGAAGCCCCTGTGGCCCTCAATGTCGTGCCCCTCAATGCGCCTCATAAAGACCTAGATTGGTTACCGTTGGCAGACAAAGATTTTCAAATAAAAGAGTTATTTGGTGATATGAACCATCTCTAGGCATTTTGCCGAATTAGGAATAGTCATCTAAGTAACTCTGATATCCCTGGAATATGGGAATCTAATCTCCCCAGGTATTACCTTCCCTTAGTCAATGTGTTCCCAGATATTATCCACCATTGCTATGCAAACTATGACCCTATCAGTAAAGCAGTTATGACTCCATCACAAACTGTGCTTTTCTACATAACTGTTGAATCTATCAATGAGATGTTACACTTCCATCCAGCTCAGCCCCTTGCTCCTCTTTCCATGGGATTTTTGCTTGAACAAGGCTCTCAATTGCCTAGTGTAGAAATAACCCAGATCGCTAAATTATTCATGAAGCCAAATTGCTAGCCACAAGGCCCACCTCCCTATGTACATGCCTAGTTTACTGAAACTAGCAGGCTTATTCTTGACATGATATCCTTTATCTTGGGATTCAAAGCCAGTGAATTTGTTGATGAGACCATCTTAGTTATGTTGTCAATATTTACTCCAGGACAGTCCCCTGTTGTCAAATATGATTATGCCTCTTTCATTGCAAATAAAACCAATGAGCAATTCATAAATCTGGACAGAGAATGAGTCTTCAAGTACACTTCATTCATATACCACCTTCTGCTATATTATCAGCCACACAGTTTTTTATTTCCCATCAGGAAATTGGATTCCAAAGGAGAGAGGAGGTCTGTGATCTTTTGGACCTCAGTCTTCCACAATGTTTGTGAATCCCCTTATACCTACTGTGAATTCATTGACTTGTTTATACATCCAGCCTCCACTCTATTGATAGGAGCTCCTCCTCCTAGGTTCTCTGGTGATATAGAGAAGATTTTACAGCTCTCCAAAAACTATAGAATAGGTCAATGGTACCTCTACCAGAATCATACTGAAATCAGAATATATGGTTGTGAGTTATGCCCTTATAAGCTGCCCAAATATGTGCCTATGAGACTATTTGCACTGGAGTATTGCAGGCAACTTATCAATGCAGATTTAACCCACTTTTCCAATGTAAAGAAAAAGGCTCAGCTGAGAATAAGAAACCAGTTAGGCCCTTTTATCATTAACAAGAGGGAGGAATGGGAAGATGCTAATAAGATATTGGGGGAAGACCTTAAATTGAAGAAAAGTTTCTGGTGGGTGCCATATGACCCAAATAGCTTTATAAGTGATAGAAAAGTAAGAAACAGACTATCGGCCTATAAACATTATAGGATCCCTGAAATAGAGCAATTTTCCAATCAAGATGAGTGGGAAGAGGGTACATTAATATAAGAAATCACTAAACAAGAAAAAATGGAAAAAGCTATGAAAGATCTTGAAAAGACCCTTGACCTGGACTCTTTTGGACAGGTATCTTTCAAGCTACCTTAGCAAACCAGAGTGGGTACATCTTCTACTGGAACTTCACAGCAGCATGTACAAGAAACCAGTGCACCAGTTACAGGGTCTACTAAGGGCAAGGAAGTGGCAGGCACGGAGCAGCAAGCAATGACTGATCAGCAGGGGAAAATTCCTCTGGTCCATACCAAAGCAGCAGAGATTCCTGCATTACAAACTCCTCTAAATGAGGAAAAATGCAAGAAAAGAGACAGAGAAGAGGCCACACCCATCAGTGGACCTGCAGAACAGTCGGGTGCAAAAAGGCAAAGATTGGATCCTCTGTCAGAAGAGGAAATCATTGAAGAAACAACTGAAAGTTTAAGAGGTGAGAGGGTTACCCAACAAACTTCCCCAGTGGTGGAAACATCAACTAGCTCACATAAGCAGGAGCTAGAAAGGCAGCATAGTGTGGAAGTTTCATCTACCAGGGCACCAAGTAAGCAGACCTCTGACATCAAAAGAACATTCACAGAGATAAAGGCTAGAAATGACCCACTAAGGCTACAGATTTACAATCAATATCTTAAAATGGCCCCCACAAAACAGCAAAGATTGATGTCTGCCTATGACATTAAAGAAGGGAAGATGATCATGAGTTATTTCAAGCCCAAGGTGCAGCAACCACAATCAGCAGCTGATTATATCAGGACAAATCTGGAGGTCTTGGCCAAAAACATTCATCCAGTAGACCAGATTGAGTTGCACAAACAGATTGGAGAGATGGTATATTCCACGCTAGCTGATAAAGCTATGTTAGCTCATAAATTGCAAAACTCCTTGAATAATACCTCTGCTTAGTTAGATTTGGAGAAAGCTTGTTCTCTAGCAAAGGACAACAGGATCAAATCCTTGGAAGAAATTATCATTGAACTGGGACATGATCCCAAAGATGTCAAAGGTATAAAGGCGCTGATGAACAAAAAAGAAGAGGACATTTCTACCCTCAGAAAACAGCTTAAAATGCCTCCTTCTATGCATCCACAGACTGCAGATGTTGTGCAGCAGAAATCTGAAGAGGACATGATGGACCTGCTCATGAGACTGAATGAAAGATTGAGTGAGACAGAGCAGGAATTGGAGAAAGCTCTACAAGAAAAGCAGGGAGAGTCGACCTCCCAGCCACCTGAAGTAGCTCCAACAGTAACTATTGCCCCCTCCACACTTATAACAACATTTCCTCCCATTGTCCCAGCATGAACAGCAAAGATCATCACAGGTACCACAGCAACAACAATAGCATCGGGCAGCAGTACTACTATGAGTACAGAACAGCTGATAAAAGCCATGGAGGAATTAAAACTCCAAGTGTCAGAGCTGAAGTAAGTAAAGGAGAAGTTGGCAAAAGTATTTCAAAGTTATGATAAATCCAAGATGAATGTGGCAGAGAAAACAAGGGAGATCAAAACATTGGAGAACAAGGTGCGAGCATTAGAAAAGGACCTCTCTCTGCATAAACCTCTAACAGAAATCAAAGGAATTTTGTGGACCAACATCACTCAATCCCTTAGTGATGTGTGGAGGTCTATCCAAACCATTTATGAGTAGACTGACCTGATAAGAGTGGCCCAAGTGGAAATTCTGAAAACGAGAGCCTTATTGGGACAGATGCTTGAGCAAGATAACCGCTAATACATTTTTTGAACACCAAGACCAGTGAAGAGCTAGAAGCACTGGAAATTAGAGATAGAACAGGCACCATTCCAAACATCAAGAGAGTTCTAACCATGAGAACTCTAATGAAAAATTTGGACAGAAGTTGCCAGTACATGCAGGTAGAGATTGATTCTTTCACAGAAAAATTTACAGTCCTGCATCAAAAAGATTTGCCAAGTCCTTTGGGAAATAATGATCCTCTGATGAAACACAAGGACTATGTATATAAATTAAATACATATGCTTTTAATCAAGTTAATACATCACTAAGTACTTCAGGAGAGAAGGCACTTCCATCTGGCCAGGGCCTTTATGACAGCCTGGAAAATTTGTTCTACATAGAGCATGAGGTGAAGCATCTGTTCACCATGCCACCTAATTTCTTCAGGTACACAAAGACTGATGAAACTCTGAGAAATCTGCAGAGACATAAATTACCAGGACCGGAATGGTGGCAAAGAATGTTAGAGATCCTATAAACTTATCTTTGGTCAATTCAAAATTTTGGACCATCTGCTATAATGTGGAGAACAGAAATAAATCACAATCATGCGGGTCAAAATGCTTCACATCAGAGTTAAAGAAAGCCCAGCCAAGGCAGAATAACCAGCACAGAGTATCAGTAGAAGATAGCCGTGAACCGACTTGCAGCACCTACCTCCAGTACATCTCATAAAGATGGAACAGCCAGCACAGCATCAAATTTATTACATCAATTTATTGCTCCCCTGTTTTCGAGACTGTCTGTCTCTATCTTTGTAAAACGCATTAATGATTCCCAGATATTATGTAAGATATTTTGATGTTTTTGTATATATACCCCCCCAAACGAAGTATTTGAGGTTGGTTGATTGGGAATCATTCTCAGACTTCGCTGTTGAAGTTTTGGAATAAAAGGTTGTTGGAACCATTTTTGTCTGGCTTACTGAATGAGGAATTGCTACTAAGGACCATGCTACATAATTCTTGAATCATCTTATGGATCAATAAGTCCCTTCTAACTTGTGTTTTACAGTTTCTATGTTTTATCATCTATGTTTCATGATCTAAATAATAGAGAGAAAGAATAACTCAGAATTTGCTTGATTGCACTCTGTGTTCAGTCTTTGTTATTATCAATGTTTTCTTTAGAATTAGAATAAACAGTGAATTCTTAATTGCTTCTATTTCCCTTGATTCTTTCATCTTGAATATTTGCTAAGGAATTCTTAGCTGCTCCTTAACAGTAGTCAGCCATTTTCCCTCTGTCAACATGATGAAGGATTCTTGATTTCCCTTCACCCATTGGCCCCATTCCATCTGATTTCAGCCTACAAATTGTTCCATGTTTGAGTACCTTGCTCTGTGACACCTTTCTCTATTCAAAAACCTAATCCAGGAAGCTATCCTCCTTTGACTCCATCATGCCCAATGGACTGAAACTCTTCAGTTTTACCTCATTGTTCTGTTGAATCTCCATTCCTCCAACCAAACACAAAACAAACCCTTGTACTTCATAGCTAGCCTAATATACCTCAAAACAAAGCTAAATTATAAAGAGAGAGCCCTCTCTGGACGCAGACTGGCTAGAATCTGTATCTGAAAGATTAGTCTGTGGTTACCTCGGCCGTATTCCCTTTCTTACAACTTTGGGGAACAACCTGAGTGATAACATCATTGGCGACTCAGCTGGGGAGCTGAATAATTATTTGTTACTGCTGTTTATTTCATAAGCTACAGATGGAGCCTGAAATTTGCCAGGTAGCCTTTGAAACTTCTTTTGCTATGCAATTGCAGGAGTAAATAAACGATGCTTCAATCTATCTCCAGTCTAGTTTATATATTAAAAAGTTGTCCCAAATACTTGATCGGTTCCTTGTTTTAATATATCTTTAGGAAAATTCAAAACTCCCATATTTAAAACTTCCTACAAGATACTGTTAAAGTTGAATTGTTAAAATATTTCAAGAAAAACCAAAAACATACTCAGAAGCTAGCTCCAAAGAAGAAGATCTGTTACACCAAATCAAATCTTGATCGAAATCCCCCATCTATCTTTGAAAATCCTAATCTGATTCCTAAGATCCTTAGAAGCCAGCAGAGCTAGGAACATTCTGCTAGTTCACCCTGTGACACACATCAGCAGAACCAAACCCAATCTAAGCTTACTCCTGGAAAAGCACCAATCCTTTCTGCTATTACTGTAGCTTCTTCAAGCTCACCATCAACACTTCAAGCCATCTTTTCCACTCCTCCATCTACAGCATACTTTTCCACTGTTATCCCTGCTCTTCCAGTTGTTACACTTATCTCTACAAACATGGCAAACCGATATGCTCCCCTGCAATTACCTACAAATCCAGGGGCCATGCCTCAAGATTATCAAAGCAAAATCACCTATTTTGATGGTACTGGCACTTACACAGCTCAACAACATACGAAGAAAATGACTGATTATTTTGAAAACTATGAAATTGATGCTGATGATGTAAGAATGAAAGTCTTTGTCCAAAGCTTAACTGGAGATATCAGAACCTGGTTTAGAGCACTCCCTACAAACTCTATCAATGATCCAGAGGCTCTTTATCAGAACTTCTTGAACAGATGGGAAAAGAAGAAAGATCATTTCCACATTTTATCAGAATATGAAAACTTGAAAAGAGGCCCACAAAAAATTGTTCAAGATTACTGTACTAGATTTAATAATGTATACAATGCTATTCCTCAGAATCTCAGGCCTCCTCCAGACTTGGCCTTGATCAAATTCCCTGAAGCATTTGACTCTGATATGGCATATCAGCTTAGAGAAAGAGCTCCTCGAAGCTTAGAAGACATGCAGAGTATAGCTGTCAGTGTTGATGCCAATCTGATTTCTAAACGAGCTCGAGCTAGAGCTGAAAGAAGGACGCCTTTCAAAGAAGAACCTTCTGCCTTTGAACAAAAATTAGATGCCATAATCAAAGGAATGGATAGACTTGGTGATAGAGTAGAAACAATTGAGAGAAAATCCCCTTGGGAGGGTCAACCGAGCAACACTGGAAGAAACCCAAATTTTAGAAAAAATCAGAATCCCAATACTGGAAAGGCTAGCCCTGACCAAAACATTAGACCCCCATTCCAGGAAAATTATGTTGAAGCTTCAACTTCTAGTGAACCAACAGAAGATACTCAAATTAACTTAATGGGGCTCAATAGTGAACAGAAAATTTTCTTGACCCAAGAAGACCAAGAAGCTCACACTCTTAATCAGTTCTAAATTCAATCAGGTGAGTCATTTGATTTTAGGGAGGGATATGACATAGCCATCTATGAAGTTCACAAGCAATATAATCTGAGAAGCAGGAGGATAGATGTCCCTGAAGGCAATAAACACAAAGAAACCAAGCAACCTACCAAAGCTAAGGTTAAGAACCCTCATGTACAAACTCCTAAAAAAATTCATAATCCAAATTATCCAATAGTTGAAGAAGTATCAGATAATCAACAACCTAATAAACAGCCTTCCACTTCCATTCCTCTCAAAGGAAATGTGGAAGGACCCCCAGAAATTGAGTTAGAAACAACTTCAGCTCATAACAACATTCCTGTAAAAGAGATAGACACAGAAAATACAGCAGAAAAAAAGAAAATCTTGCTGCCCGAAATGCAAAAATACAAACAGAAAAACCTTTCAACCTTGAGACTGAAATAGGCAAATTGAAGATAGCAATTCCATTGTTAGATTTGGCTAAGCATGAAGTCTATAGAGAACAAATCAGCAGATCACTTCAGATTCCGGAAAACAGAGATGCAGTAAATGTCCTGGATGATCAACCAAAATTAATTTTCGGCCCTGAGGTAAACGGAAAATCAGTAGATGGAGGGGTTCCTCCTTTCTATGTTAGTCTGAACATTCATGATAAAATGCTTCATAATGCAATGTTTGATTCTATTGGCTCTCATAACTTAATGCCCAAATCTGTAATGGAGAAGTTGGACCTAGATATCACCAGGCCATACAAAGACTTGTTCTCTTTTGATTCAAGCCAGGTCAGATGTCTAGGATTGATCAAAGATTTATGTGTATCATTAGTTCAATACCCTACCACAACAATTTTAATGGATGTAGTGGTAGCTGACATACCACCAAAATATGGCATGTTGTTGTCTAGATCTTGGGGTGCAAAGCTCCAAGGATCTTTACAACTGGACATGTCCTATGCCACCATTTCAATATTTGGTCAGCCAAAGAGATTGTACCGAGAAGCCCTAATGAAATATGTGGTCAGTAGCCAGGAGAAACCCCAGAATTTTCCCATCTATTCCATGCATTCTGACATGGACTCCTTCATCCTATACAATGTTGAAATTTATCCCCCAATTGATGTCAAGGCTTTAGCATTAGAGCAAGAAAAATTCATAAATAAAAAATCCAGTGTTCAAACTCAAAAAATTTCTCTGGACAATGATATAACATACACTTAAGGGAAACCAGACGAAACTAAAAGTCCAGATGCCCCTATTAAACAAATTTCCAAAACTCATGTTACTAACTATGAGCATGAGATCCTTTGGTACTTGGAATTTGATGGATCAATCAATAAATTAGGAGCAGGAGCAGGAATTTGGGTACACAATCTAGAAAATGATCATGTTGAAGGACATGCTTACAGATTAAACTTCAGATGTACCAACAATATGGCTGAATACGAAGCCCTCTTGCTAGGACTTAAATTGATCAAAAGCTTAGGGACAGTTAGGGTATCAATTTTGGGAGATTCTGATTTAGTCATTCAACAAATGAAAGGGAACTTCCTCACAAATGATCTCAGATTGAGATCTTACAGAGGAGCAACAATTGAAATACTCAATACCTTTATGGAAACACAACTTGCCAAAATTCCAAGGAAACACAATTTACATGCTCACAGTTTGGCAACATTTGCCAGCACTTGTAAACTACCATTTGAACCCAATCATCAATTTACAGCTGAGATTAAACACAAGCCAACTGTACCAGACAATGTAAAAAACTGGCAAGTGTTTGACAATGACACTCAAATCAACAATTTCTTGACCCTAAAAGAAGAATTTTCCAGCACTTATATAGACATGGATGTTGTTGATGATGTAGATCAAATAGATAAAATTGAGACAAACATTTCAGCACAAACTGCAACACAAATACTACATCCAACAAAATTTACCACCAAAGAGTTGCAAGAGCTTAAAGAAATAGACTTTGATGAGGCTATTGGAGGAGAATCCGAAGTTATTGATTTAAAAGACAATTATTTGCCCACAGGATTAACTCCTCTAGAAGACATTTTTTATTCTAATGACATCCCAAAGAGACCCAAAATGCAGCCTTTAAATGCAGACATTGAACACTGTAACATAGGAACTGAACAAAATCCTAAAATGATAAAATTGTCCAAAACTTTGCCCTCTGACCAAAGGCTTAAATATGTTGAACTGTTCAAGGAATTCCAAGACGTTTTTGCATGGAGCTATGAAGATCTCAAATCTTATGATATTTCTGTGATTCAACATACAATACCCCTCAAGGAAAATCAGAAACCTTTCAAGCAAAAACTCAGAAGGGTCAACCCTATACTACTCCCTTTAATTGAAAAAGAAGTCAAAAGAATGTATGAAGCTGGGATAATTGCACCTATCAGATTTTCAGAATGGGTCTCTAATTTAGTACCCACTAGGAAGAAAACAAGAGAAATCAGGCTGTGTGTGGATTTAAGGAATCTAAATAAGGTTTCCTTAAAAGACCACTACCCCTTACCTAAGATGGACCACATTTTACAAAGGGTATTAGGTGCCTCTAGAATTTCACTGTTAGATGGTTTCTCAGGCTTCAATCAGATTTTAGTTCACCCTAATGATCAGGAAAAAACTTCTTTTACAACCCCATGGGAAACTTTCAAATATGTGAAAATGCCATTTGGACTCAAGAATGCAGGGGCAACCTTCCAACGTGCAATGAACATGGCTTTTGCTAAAGAAATTCATGATTTCCTAGTCATATACCTAGATGATCTCACTGTGTTTTCCAAATCAAACCAGCAACATTTAAATCATTTGAGACAGGTGTTCTTAACATGCAGAAAATATGGTATATCACTAAATCCAAAGAAGTCATTATTCGGCCTAGAGGAGGGCAAACTGTTGGGCCACATAATCTCAAAAGATGGCATTAAAATTGACCCTGACATAATAGAAGCCATTTTGCAAATACCTCATCCTAGAAATATCAAAGAACTTCATGCTTTCTTAGGAAAAAATAACTTTTTAAGAAGATTCATACTTAACTTGGCTGAATTAATTAGATTGTTGAATAATATGCTGAAAAAGATTCCAAGGTTAAATGGACATTAGAAGCCAAACAAGCATTTGAAGAAATCAAAATAGCTTTGACCAAAACACCAGTCCTTACAAGCCCAAAATTTGACAGAGACTTCATAATCTTTTCATTTGCATCAGAACACACTATTGCTGTTGTTTTACTATAGAAAGATGATCAAGGATGTGAAAAACCTATAGCCTTTTTTAGTAAAGCACTGAGGGATGCACCTCTAAAATACCCAATCATGGAAAAACAGGCTTATGCACTTGTGAAAGCTATCAAAGACTTCAGAGTCTACATATTATACTCCCATATAATAGCCTATGTGCCAAGCACTGTTGTCAAAGATATCCTGACCCAAGAGGGAATTGAAGGCAAGAGAGGTAAATGGATTATTACTATATTAGAGTATGATATTGAAATAAAACCTACAAATCTTATAAAAGGACAGGGATTGGCTAAACTCATCAATTAAACCAATTGCCAACCCTTGGATATTAATGAACTGGATAATGAACAGGAGATGACGACTCCACAAATCAGCTAGGCCTTCCTAGAATCACCTTGGTATGCTGATATATGTTATGTATTATTAAATCTGCACTCTCTTCTAGGGTTATCCAGAACAAAGAAAAGGTTTATAAAAATGAAAGCTTCAAAGTTTTGTATTTTTGATGCTGCTTTCTTTTGAAAAAATCATGAAGGTGTTCTATTAAATTGTCTAATAAAAGATGAAGCTGACAAGGTACTCAAAGACTTTCATGCAGGGGACTGTGGTGGACATCTTTACTGGAAATCAACTGCTGATAAAATCCTAAGGGTTGGATTTTACTGGCCAAACTTGTTTGCTGATGTCAAAAAAATTGTCACTACTTTCCATAAATGTCAAATTTTTGAAGGCAAGAGGAAACTTTTACCTCTACCCCTTAGACCAATTTCCACTGAAAGACCATTCCAACAATGGGGTTTAGACTTTATTGGGGAAATTCATCCTCCCTCATCTGGCCAACATAAATGAATCCTGACTGCCACAGACTATTTCACCAAGTGGATAGAGGCCATCCTTTGTAGACAAGCCAATGATTCAGTGATCATGCAATTCTTAGAAACCAACATCCTGTCCAGATTTGGCTGTCCTGAAAAGATTATAACTGACAATGCTGCTACTTTTAAATCCAAGAGAATGATCAATTTCTGTCACAAATATCATATCACTATAGGTAACTCCAAAGCTTATTACCCTCAAGGTAATGGTTTAGTTGAGTCCTCCAATAAAATCTTGATCAGTATTATTAAGAAAGTATTGGAAGAAAACAAGAAAAATTGGCATAAGAAGCTTATAAATGCATTATGGGCAGACAGGTTAACTACCAAGAGATCCATTGGAACTAGTCCCTATGAGCTTGTCTATGGTATGGAGGTTGTATTTCCTTCATCTCTAGGGGTACCTGTAATGAAATTATTGCAAGAAGTTCAAGTATAGCCCAATGACATTCAAAGAAGGATAAATCAGACTATACATTTGCAGCAGACCAGAGAAGAGGTATATCAAAGATCTCAAGTGCTACAAGAAAAACTCAAGAAGATATTTGATAAGAGGACTAAGGCAGAGAATTTTTTCATAGGAGACAAAGTTCTGAAATGGGACTCCAGAAGAGAAGATAAAGGAAAACATGGGAAGTTTGACTTCCTATGGAAGGGACCTTTTATTATTCAGGCCTCACAGGGAAACAATACCTACTTTTTGAAAAGCCTGGATGGTACAGAAGCAGAAGAAGGACCAGTCAATGGTCGGATGCTGAAACACTATTTTGATCCAGTTTGTTGATATATCAGGACTCTAACTTGTACATAAGGATGTTTAGTTTCTGCAGTTTATTACAGCAATAAGAATAGGAAGGAATGTGTAGAAAATTTTAAGGAACAGTCAAGGAACTTTACCACTTTTTGTGTTACCTCATTTTTTAGTTTATCAGAAATTGTAGAAGACTTGGGAGCTGAAAACATAAGAACAAACATTCAGACAAACTATCCAAAACAGAGGCGTAATTGTTTGAATCAGCTCATGAGAGATGTGTATATTTTACATGGTCCTCTGTACAGTTTTGTTTACTTACAGCAAAGGAAGATTTCAGAGTGCAACAAGAATTGTACATAAGGCCATCTGACCTGCTGTTCTTGACTTTTCACCAGGAAAAGCCATCCCCAAGTGGAGCCAGTGTTATGCTCCTATACCAATAGGTGTCATATTTCATGATTGACTGGTAAAAGTCCCTAATATGTTCATCCTTTCCTTGCTGCAAAGGTTTTCCATATTTTGAAAAGATCAAAAAATTGAAAAATGAAAAGAGGGTATACCCTAAAAGAAAAATCAAAGGGTAAAAAGAATGAAATGGTCAAAAAAGAAAAGAAATGAACCCCAAATAAAAGACCAGGAAAGTGTGCAAGGCCAAATGCCACTACTATTTCATGTCCTGTAAATAAAAGTTTCATGTGCAGTTTGTTGAACTTTATGCTGCAATTGATGAATGGCCAAACAGCTTAATCCTGGCTAGTTCATGTTTCAATTTCCTGTTTTAGAGATAGAGAATAAAATCTGTCCAAACTGTTCAATCTTGGCAGATAAATAGTTAGGTAGAGAAGCAAAGGAGCTCAACAGTTTAATCTGAGCCCTTGGAAGAAATAAGGGCAGACTTAGATAGGATTCCCATGAAAAGAAAAGAAAATTTGTAAGGGTTTGCTAGTCCAAGTGCACCCATGGAAGAAGAACAAAAAATGTTAGGTATAATAGGCTGGGTAGGCAGTTTTGGTGTTGCAGAAGCATGCTTATGATTAATTTTGTCTCTCAAAGATGTTCATCTTATTGTTATCATAAGTACCATGGCAACTGTTTTGTTACAAATCAAGTGAGGCATGACTAACTTCCCTTCATCTTTTCCCAAATCACTTACTAATTTTCCCCAGGGTGTTGAGATCTGCTTAATATCCCTCTTAAATCACTTCATCTCATTGCATAAAAGGCTTAAGTAAAATCACATTTTGCTTAGGCGCAAAGCCACATTTCTGGTGTAAAACCCTTTTCATTCCCTTTTGCCTAAATTTTGCAACATTATGCTTAGCGCGCATTTACTTTCAAAAATGTTTCATATTAACAAATTAACCGTTATTATATTAAATCCCTCGTAATTATTCCCGATCCCCATATTATGTATATATAGATATATATAACCCCCAAACATTAATATCTCACCCTGATTTTATTGTAAATCATAACGTTGTTCATCGGGAATTAATGGTTTATCTAAAATACATTAAAAACCCTCCCTACGCTCATAAGGAGTTAATTAACCTCACGTTAATTAACAAACCCAATCAAGACCCCGCAACCTCGCAAACCAATGGTAAGCGACCCCGATGCGATATAAAACTTTAAATATGTTATATGGGCCCTGCTCTGTAACCCTGAGTCACCTCAAATGAGCACCAATCGTCCGATCGGCGCCCGCTCATCAGATGGTTCACAATCATATCGCGCCCCCCTTCCATTCGATGTTTAAAGTGCGGGGAACTCTGGTATTGCCGCTCGTACCTTGGACGTGTGGCGCATCCCCGCGCTGCTCGCCGCCCTCCCCACCAGAACCACTCTAGCCCATAAGCGATGCGGGCCAATACCGCTTACTACCCTCCCGCTGACCCCGCCCGCTGACGTCACTACCTAGTCACCATCCCATACCCCCGCGTCACGACAAGACGTCACATCCCGATGACGTCATCCGACCAAAAAGCGCCAAAAAGCCCCGCGAAAGCCAAATTTTGTTAAAAAGTCGAGAAAATGTCATTTTCGCCCATTTTCATTCATTTTTCTCCGCGAAACTGTTTCATGCAAACTACGTCCAAGCAACTGCTCAAGCATACAGTTCGCCACCCAGCCAAACAAGGTCCAGCGTCCTGCTCCGCAGCTCGTCAGTCAACCTGCAATCGCACTGTTCGCCTCTAAAAAAGCAGGTATTTACCCCAATTTGCCTCCCGAACTTGTAATTTCGCTTTTTCTCTGTGAAATTTACCCAACAAGGCCAAATTCAAGTAAAATCAGTCCATAACTCTCAGAAAAAGACACCCAGAGCTGCATTTTTTCCCATTTCTCCACAGAAACTTGACCTCCAGTTTAAAAACACAGAGAACTGAACATGGAAGCCCATGTGGCCCTCAATGTCGCGCCCCTCAATGCGCCTCATAAAGACCTAGATTGGTTACCCTTGGCAGATAGAGATTTTCAAATAAAAGAGTTATCTACTGATATGAACCATCTCCAGGAATTTTTCCGAATTAAGAATAGTCATCTGAGTAACTCTGATATCCTTGGAATATGGGAATCTAATCTCCCCAAGTATTACCTTCCCTTAGTCAATGTGTTCCCAGATATTATCCACCATTGTTGTGCAAACTATGACCCTGTCAGTCAAGCAGTTATGACTCCATCACAAACTGTTCTTTTCTACATAATTGTTGAATCTATCAATGAGATGTTACACTTCCATCCAGCTCAGCCCCTTGCTCCTCTTTCCATGGGATTTTTGCTTGAGCAAGGCTCTCAATTGCCCAGTGCAGAAATAACCCGGATCGCTAAATTATTCATGAAGCCAGATTGCCAGCCCCAAGGCCCACCTCCCTATGTACATGCCTGGTTTACTAAAACTGGCAGGCTTATTCTTGACATGATATCCTTTATCTTGGGATTCAAAACCAGTGAATTTGTTGATGAGACCATCTTAGTTATGTTGTCAATGTTTACTCCAGGACAGCCCCCTGCTGTCAAATATGATTATGCCTCTTTCATTGCCAATAAAATCAATGAGCAATTCATAAATCTGGATAGAGAAGGAGTCTTCAAGTACACTTCATTCATATACCACCTTCTGCTATGTTATCAACCAGACAGTTTTTTATTTCCCATCAGGAAATTGGATTCCAAAGGAGAGAGGAGGTCTGTGATCTTTTGGACCTTAGTCTTCCATAATGTTTGTGAATCCCCTTATACCTACTATGAATTCATTGACTTGTTTATACATCCAGCCTCCACTCTATTGATAGGAGCTCCTCCTCCTAGGCTCTCTGGTGATATAAAGAAGATTTTACAGCTCTCCAAAAACTACAGAATAGGTCACTGGTACCTCTACGAGAATCATACTAAAATCAGAATATATGGCTGTGAACTGTGCCCTTGTAAGCTGCCCAAATATGTGCCCATGAGATTATTTGCACTGGAGTATTTTAGGCAACTTATCAATGCATATTTAACCCACTTTTGCAATGTAAAGAAAAAGGCTCAGCTGAGAATAAGAGACCAGTTAGGCCCTTTTATCATTAACAAGAGGGAGGCATGGGAAAATGCTGATAAGATATTGGGGGAAGACCTTAAATTGAAGAAAAGTTTTTGGTGGGTGCCATATGACCCAAATAGCTTAATAAGTGACAAAAAAGTAAGAAATAGGCTATCGGCCTATAAACATTATAGGATCCCTGAAATAGAGCAATTTGCCAATCAGGATGAGTGGGTAGAGGGTACATTAATATAAGAAATTATTAAACAAGAAAAAATGGAAAAAGCTATGAAAGATCTTGAAAAGACCCTTGACCTGGACTCTTTTGGATAGGTATCTTTCAAGCTACCTCAGTAAACCAGAGTGGGTACATCTTCTGCTGGAACTTCACAGAAGCCTGTACAGGAAACCGATGCACCAGTTATAGGGTCTACTAAGGGCAAGGAAGTGGCAGGCACGGAGAAGCAAGCAATGACTGATCGGCAGGGGCAAATTCCTCCGGTCCAGACCAAAGCAGCAGAGATTCCTGCATTACAAACTCCTCTAAATGAGGAAAAAGGCAAGAAAAGAGACAAAGAAGAGGCCACACCCATCAGTGGACTTGCAGAACAACCGAGTGCAAAAAGGCAAAGATTGGATCCTCTGTCAGAAGAGGAGATCATTGAAGAAACAACTGAAAGTTTAAGAGGTGAGAGGGTTACCCAGCAGACTTCCCCAGTGGTGGAAACATCAACTAGTTCACATAGGCAGGAGCTAGAAAGGCAGCATAGTGTGGAAGTTTCATCTACCATGCCACCAAGTAAGCAGGCCTCTGACATCAAAAGAACATTCACAGAGATAAAGGCTAGAAACGACCCACTAAGGCTGCAGATTTACAATCAATATCTTAAAATGGCCCCCACAAAACAGCAAAGATTGATGTTTGCCTATGACATTAAAGAGGGGAAAATGATCATGAGTTATTTCAAGCCCAAGGTGCAGCAACCACAATCAGCAGCTGATTATATCAGGACAAATCTGGAGGTCTTGGCCAAAGACATTCATCCAATAGACCAGATTGAGTTGCACAAACAGACTGGAGAGATGGTATATTCCACGCTAGCTGATAAAGCTATGTTAGCTCATAAATTGCAAAACTCCTTGAATAATACCTCTACTCAGTTAGATTTGGAGAAAGCTTCTTCTCTAGCAAAAGACAACAGGATCAAATCCATGGAAGACATTATCGTTGAACTGGGACATGATCCCAAAGATGCCAAAGGTATAAAGGCGCTGATGAAGAAAAAAGAAGAGGACATTGCTGCCCTCAAAAAACAACTTAAAATGCCTCCTTCTATGCATTCACAGACTGCAGATGTTGTGCAGCACAAATCTGAAGAGGACATGATGGACCTGCTCATGAGACTGAATGAAATATTGAGTGAGACAGAGCAGGCATTGGAGAAAGCTCTATAAGAAAAGCAGGGAGAGTCGATGTTATCGGGAAATCTAGTGTCCACTCGGAGCTGATAGTCCCACTAAGACTGGTAGCTATCTTAGAAACAAACAAACTAAAACTACTTTCATTTTCCTTTATGGGAAGTAGATAAGAGTGGAATGAAGGACACCAACCTCAGTCTTGCGCTTGGTTCCTTGCTTAGTTCCTCTTCCTTCTGACAGATCCTTGCCACTTCTCCTTCGTCTACCCAGCTTCAAAGAGCACCTGTAGAATCAAAGCAGCATAATACTATCGAAGAACAGAGATCTACAATCATAAACAATATAGGACCAGATGTATATTAACCACACAAATGTGTATATCATCTAACATACAAGAATGTGGAGGAAAACTTGAATAGCTTTATTAATATCAAGAATAGCAAAGAGGATTACAACCAATTATTCTGACCCAGCGTCATCCTCCAGCATGAAAGCCCTTCTTTCACCTCATGAAAATCTTAGATCACCCAACACTATGATATTCCAACAAGAAACCAACAGCACTTCCTTACAAGATACAAAATTCCAGCCTCTGGATCTCTGGGATGAGGGATCCATATATAGATGATTGCAGGGGGGTGAGTCAGCTTCTGGGATTTTGATTAGTGTCCTCTCTCTAATATTTCTTGATTCCACTTGGAGATTGATGATCTCTTACTCATCCCTGGGTGAATTCAGAGAGGCAAGTGTCACAGGAGAAGTTTGTGGAAGATTCCATGATCATCCACCTCGCAAACTGTCTCTGCCATTTGTCCACTCTCGCCCATCGCACCCCATAGAAGGGCTTTTTAGTATGCATCGCACCTCCCGTGTGCATTAGGTAGGATGCATCGCACTTTGACCATGGAGCAGGTGAGATGGTCCAGTTTTGACCAGTTCTGAGCAGTTTTTCATGGATAACTTCTGGGAGATGATGTAATCAGCTGACATTGTTCTTTTAGGGTATGGAACAACACTTTTAGGGACTTAGGAGCCCTTGGTTTATGGACATGTTTGATTGGGGTTGCAGTGCCCAAAAATTTCTATAACGGTCGACCTCCCAGCCACCTGAAGTAGCTCCAACAGTAACTACTGACCCCTCCACACTTATAACAACATTGCCTCCCACTGTCCCGGCATCAACAGCGGAGATCATCATAGGTACCACAGCAACAGCAACAGCACCAGGCAGCAGTACTATTATGAGTACAGAATAGCTGATAAAAGCCATGGAGGAATTAAAACTCCAAGTGTCAGAGCTGAAGCAAGTAAAGGAGAAGTTGGCAAAATTATAACAAAGTTATGATAAATCCAAGATGAATGTGGCAGAGAAAACAAGGGAGAGCAAAACATTGGAGAACAAGGTGAGAGCATTAGAAAAGGACCTCTCTTTGCATAAACCTCTAACAGAAATCAGGGGAATTTTGTGGACCAACATCACTCAATCCCTTAATGATGTGTGGAGGTCTATCCAAACCATTTATGAGCAGATTGACCTGATAAGAGTGGCCCAAGTGGAAATTCAGAAAACAAGAGCCTTATTGGGACAGATGCCTGAGCAAGCTAACCGGCTAATACATTTTTTGAACACCAAGACCAGTGAAGAGCTGGAAGCACTGGAAATTAGGGACAGAACAGGCACCATTCTAGACATCAAGAGAGTTCTAACCATGAGAACTCTAATGCAAAATTTGGACAGAAGATGCCAGGACATGCAGGTAGAGATTGATTCTTTCACAGAAAAATTTACAGTCCTGCATCAAAAAGGTTTGCCAAGTCCTTTGGGAAATAATGATCGTCTGATGAAACACAAGGACTATGTATATAAATTAAATACATATGTTGTTAATCAAGTTAATACATCATCAAGTACTTCAGGAGAGAAGGCACTTCCATCTGGCCAGGCCCTTTATGACAGCCTGGAAAATTTGTTCTACATAGAGCATGAGGTGAAGCATCTGTTCACCATCCCACCTAATTTCTTCAGGTACACAGAGACTGATGAAACTCTGAGGAAGCTACAAAGACATAAATTACCAGGACCGGAATGGTGGCAAAGCATGTTAGAGATCCTATAAACTTATCTTTGGTTAATTCAAAATTTTGGACCATCTGCTATAATGTGGAGAACAGAAATAAATCACGGTCATGCGGGTCAAAGCGCTTCACATCAGAGTTAAAGAAAGTTCGGC
Source organism: Pinus tabuliformis (assembly GCA_031772625.1). NCBI lineage: Eukaryota > Viridiplantae > Streptophyta > Pinopsida > Pinales > Pinaceae > Pinus > Pinus tabuliformis. The sequence goes on from CM062817.1 coordinate 635,977,416, forward strand.
CAAGGCAGAATAACCAACACAAAGTATCAGTAGAAGACAGTCGTGAACCAACTTGCAACACCTACCTCCAGTACATCTCATAAAGACGAAACAGCCAGTACAGCATCAAATTTATTACATCAATTTATTGCTCCCCTGTTTTCGATACTGTCCGTCTCTATCTTTGTAAAACACATTAATGATTCCCAGATATTATTTCTATCGGAAATTATGTAAGATATTTTGATGTTTTTGTATATATACTCCCCCAAACGAAGTATTTGGGGTTGGTTGATTGGGAAGCATTCTCAGACTTCGCTATAATTCTGAAGTTTTGGAATAAAATGTTGTTGGAACCATTTTGTTTGGCTTACTGAATGAGGAATTGTTGCTAAGGACCATGCTACAGAATTCTTGAATCATCTTATGGATCAATAAGTCCCTTCTAACTTGTGTTTTACAGCTTTTATGTTTTATCATCTATGTTTCATGATCTAAATAATAGAGAGAAAGAATAACTCAGAATTTGCTTGATTGCACTCTGTGTTCAGTCTTTGTTATTATCAATGTTTTCTTTAGAATTAGAATAAACAGTGAATTCTTAATTGCTCTTGTTTCCCCTGATTCTTTCATCTTGAATATTTGCTAAGGAATTCTTAACTTCTCCTTAACAGTAGTCAGCCATTTTCCCTCTGTCAACATGATGAAGAATTCTTGACTGCCCTTCACCGATTGGCCCTATTCCATTTGATTTCAGCCTACAAATTGTTCCATGTTTGAGTAACTTGCTCTGTGACACCTTTCTCTATTCAGAAACCTAATCCAGGAAGCTATCCTCCTTTGACTCCATCATGCCCAATGGACTGAAACTCTTCAGTTTTACCTCACTGTTCTGTTGAATCTCCATTCCTCCAACCAAACACAAAACAAACCCTTGTACTTCATAGCTAGCCTAATATACCTCAAAACAAAGCTAAATTATAAATAGAGAGCCCTCTCTGGATGCAGACTGGCTAGAATCTGTATCTGAAAGATTGGTCTGTGGTTACCTCGGCCGTATTCCCTTTCTTACAACTTTGGGGAACAACCTGAGTGATAACAAAGAGGAAGAAGAAAAGTAGTAAGAAAGGTCAAAAGAAGAGGATATACTCCAGGAACAAAGCCTAGATAAAGAAGAAATGAATCTGACCATATCTTGTAATGCATTAGCGGGAATTACCACTCCGCAAACCATCAAGATAGAAGGACAAATCAAGAAGAAAAAGGTAAGAGTGTTGATCGATTCAGGAAGTACCCACAATTTTATTCATTGTAAGGTAGCAAAAGAATTGAATTGCTTCCTATATCCAGCACCAGAGTGTCAAGTGATGGTTGCAAATGGAGGAACAATAAATTGCTCTGGAAAGTGCCATAATATCAAGCTATCCATGGGATAATATGTATTGACTAGCCCAATGCTTTCCATTCCAATGGGAGGTGTTGATGTTGTACTAGGAGTCCAATGGCTACAATCCTTGGGTACAATAGCTTTTAATTTGCAAGAACTTTTCATGAAATTTTCTGCAGAAGGAAAGGAAGTTGAATTAAGGGGTATTACAGGGAAACCGGGAAAGATAATCAGCTCTAACGGTATGACAAAGCTTCTAAAAAAGGAACAAAGAGGTGTAATTGCACAATTATGTTCCCTAGATGTTTCCACATCGAAATCATCTATTTCTCCAGATCTCCAAAAAGTCTTTGAAAATCATTCCAAGGGATTTGACACTCCAAAAGGTCTCCCACCTATTCGTGATCATGATCATGCTATTCATCTGATTCCAGGAAGTGTTCCTCCAAACATCAGGCCATACAGATATCCCTATGCCCAAAAGAGTGAAAATGAACGTATGGTGGTAGAAATGCTAGAGGCTGGTATAATTCAACCTAGTCAAAGTTCTTTCTCTGCTCCAGTAGTATTGGTGCACAAGAAGGATGGATCATGGCGCATGTGTCCGGATTATAGGGAGATCCACAAGCTCACTATTAAAGATAAGTTTCCCATTCATGTCATTGATTAATTACTAGATGAATTGCATGGATCAATTTACTTCAGCAAGTTGGATCTTCGTTCAGGATATCATCAAATTAGAATGAAGACTGAAAACATTCTGAAAACAACATTTAGAACTCATGAGGGTCATTATGAATTTTTGGTCATGCCTTTTGGCCTTACCAATGCACCTTCTACATTTCAAGGTTTGATGAATTCCATTTTCAAACCCTTCCTTAGAAAATTTGTGTTAGTATTTTTTGATGATATACTAATCTACAACAAGTCTTGGAAGGATCATGTTGTACATGTTGACAAGGTGCTACAACTATTGGAGGAGAAACAATTATATGCAAAAAGATCCAAATGTTTCTTTGGAGTACAAGAGGTGGAATATCTATGTCATATTGTATCTCATGAAGGAGTTAAGGTAGACCCTAGCAAAATTAAAGCCATTAAGGAATGGAAAATCCCCACATCCATAAAGCATTTGCGAGGATTTCTTGGGTTGACAGTGTATTAACGCAAGTTTGTTAAGAATTATGGGAGAATAGCAGCACCTCTAACAACATTATTGATGAAAGATGCATTTTCATGGACTTCAGAAGCAACAAGGGCCTTTGAACATCTTAAAGAGGGAATGTGCCAAGCACCGGTCTTAGCTACACCGGACTTCACAAAAACCTTTATTGCTTCAGGAAATGGAATTGGTGTTGTTTTAATGCAAGATGAAAGACCCATTGCTTTTGAAAGTCATCCAATCAAGGGAAAGTTTTTACACAAAGTTATTTATGACAAGGAAATGTTGGCAATACTACATGCACTTAAGAAATGGCGACCCTACCTAATGGGAAGACACTTCAAGGTAAAAAAGGATCATGATAGCCTTAAATACTTTTTAGAACAAAGATTATCCTCTGAAGAGCAACAAAAGTGGGTCAGAAAGATGTTGGGTTATGACTTTGAAATCATCTACAAAAAAGGGAAGCAAAATATGGTGGCAGATGCACTCTCAAGAAAGGATGAGGATGTGGAAGCATTTTTGTGCGCTATTTCTATTATCCAACCAGATTGGATAAACGAAGCAAGGGAGGAATGGAAGAATGATGAAGAAGTGTGGGCACTTATTCGAAAGTTACAACAAGATTACAGTACATCTGAAACATTTAGCTGGCAAAATGATTCGTTATGGTACAAATATTGCTTATACCTCTGTAAGAATTCCCAACTCAAACAAAAGATTCTTATGGAATTGCACACTTCTCCCTTAAGAGGACACTCAGGATTTTTAAAAACTTACCACAGGGTTAAGAAGGAATTTTTTTGGGATGGCCTTAAATCGGATATTCAAAAGTTTGTGGCTAAATGTCTGGTTTTCCAACAAAATAAAATTAAAACAATTAAGACCCTGGTCTATTACAACCTTTATCCATTCCAAGCCAGCATTGAGAGGAGGTTTCAATGGATTTTATCACAGGTTTACCCAAGTCTGAGGGAAAGAGTGTCATCATGGTGGTAATTGACAGACTTACCAAGTATGCACACTTTTGTGCATTATCACATCCATTTAAAGCTAGTATAGTTTCAACTGCATTTATGGAAACAATTCAAAAGCTACATGAAAATCCAAAGATTATTGTAAGTGATAGAGACCCCATTTTCACTGGAAATTTTTAGACATAATTATTTTCTTGTCTCGGTACTCAGTTAGCTCATAGCTCATCTTATCATCCTCAATCTGATGGGCAAACTGAGATAGTAAACAAATGTTTGGAAGGATATCTTCGTTGCTTTGTATCTGATAAACAGACACAATGGGTCAAATGGTTGCCTCTAGTTGAATGGTGGTACAACATTTCCTTCCATACAGCAACAAAAATGACCCCATTTATGGAACTTTATGGATATCAGCCACCATCCATCACATCATATTTAAGATAAAATTCTAAGGTTCAAGCAGTGGAACATCACATTGAGCATCAACAACAAGTCCTCCAACTCTTAAAGGATAACCTCGTGTTGGCGCAGAATAGAATGAAACAACAGGCAGATCAACATCGCAGCGAAAGAAGTTTTGATGTAGGTGATTGGGTATTCCTACAGCTACAACCATATAAACAAATGTCCCTCAAGCAAGCTAAGAAGGATAATAAATTATCACCAAATTATTATGGTTCGTACAAGGTGTTGCAAAAGATTGGTACTATGGCATACAAATTGGAGCTTCCTGCAGCTTCTCGAGTGCACCCAGTTTTCCATGTTTCATGTTTAAAGAAGGTTATAGGCGACAAGCTCCCAGTTCAAACAATATTGCCAGAACTTGACGAGGAAGGAAAAATTATTTTGGAATCGGAAGTAGTCATAGAAACAAGAACTCGATAGCTACGAAATCGATCAATTTCGGAGTATCTCATCAAGTGGAAGAACTTATCCACAGAAGATTCCACATGGGAGGGTGAGAATTTTATATAGAAGCATCCAGAACTACTCAAGCGTTGAGGACAACACTTTTTTGAAGGAGAGGGGCATGTTAGGTCCCTACAATACTAGTGATTACCCAATTACTATTGTAGTTGTATCCCTTATTAATATTGTTGTGCCCCTATTGTCCCCATATTGTTATTACTGTGCCCCATAGAATCCCTCTATTGTTATTTTTGTGCCTTTATATTATTATTGTTAGGTTGGTTGGGTTATATTATGACTCCTTAAACTCCTATATATAGAAAGGAGGTTTTTTCATTTGAATTATGAAGGAATCATTAATTTGTGTAATGTAAAGGAGGTTGCCCCCTTGAAGAGGCTGAATTCTAAGGCGTTGATCTATCTTTTCTATCTTTTTGTGAGTTGGTTTCATAACAGAAACTTCTAAATGTTAAGGTCTTGGCCAACTCGAATAAGTGATGAGATGAACTAATCTCCTAGGGACCAAGACACTCTAGAAGACATCCTGAGTCGCGGACATAGAAAATACTGAAAAAGGCCACATTTGCTCACACAAGGAAGGCTTGGGAGAGATTGAGAGGCTTCAGTCACTCTCATAGGCCTTCATCCATGCGACTGGGAAGTATGACTGCAAAAAGAGAGTCTAAGGCTTGGAAAAAAGTTAAATATCTATGAGGATTAAGGAACACTGACCCTAGGGGGTAAAATAGGCTGATAAGACCCACCGCAAGCTTCGCTCGCTTTGATATGGGCCTTACAACATCACTAAGGTTGTGGGAGATAATTATTTTGAGCTCAACATTCCCCCATTCCTTGGCCTGCATCCAATGTTCAATGTGGACCGCCTTCAGCGATACTTTCCACCATTAATGGACACATCAGACATTGGAGAACATCTCACACCAATAGAGCTAAACCTAGACTGCATGGAACAAGCCACAACTGATCAGATCATGGACACGTAGATCACGAACATTCTCCAGTAGAAGGTCCAATTGTATCGGGAGATCAAAGTTGGCCAACTCCTACACTAAGGCAAGTGGCTCACCAGGGACTAAGTTTAACAAAAGTTTCCCCATCTCATGAAAGCACTCAATGCAATGGGGACAATTGATTCGTAAGGGGAGTGGACTGATTTAGGTGGATATTGGTGGCCACCCGCTTATTCCACTTGGAACCCCACTGTTGTTTCTTTTCAATTTCCTTAATTGTATCACAACTTACTATTTAGGTAGCTTTTTGGGTCCTAAACTTCAAAGTCATTTTGAGGGATTAAATATTGTTTTTAGGAAAAATTTAGAAACTTGAAAAGTGCAAAATTAATTTATGTATTTATTCTTGACATTTTCTTTGAGATCTTCGAAACGAGGTATTATGATAGCCAAACGAAGATCGTATGCCAAAGTTACGACCCTGGGAAGTTGACGTTCCAACTTACCCCAACGGGGCCCACAAGCTTTTGGCACTTCATCTCCTAGGGTTAGGTTTTTTTATGTTTAGAATTTTTCATTGTTTCTCAATGATAAAAAGGCCACTAAGCCTCATGGTAACATAGTTTAGAGGCATGTAGCCGCCACATCTCTTCTAAGAGATAAGCAACCATCGCCCGAGCCAATTTATTCCCATTAGACATGTAAGCATATTTTAGTTCTTTGATATTAATGAAATGAAGTTTTATTTTTGTTGCATCTCGGTGTTTATGTTTGTATATGTATTATATTGTGTTCGTGTCGAAGCCCAGATCAATGGTATCAAAGTGGTACGTTATTTCTCTATTTTTCTTTACATGTCCCCAATGAGGTCAGGGTATAAGGAGTTAGGGCTCGAACTTGTTGAACCTTCACAAGACCAGCCTCGCAAACCCCGATGACCTCCTATGGCCGAAGAAAATAAAGATGATGGAGCAGGAGATCCTTTCAAAATATTGCTCGAGGAAGCCCTCGAGTGACAGAAGAACGTGATGATGGATAACATTGCCCAGATCCTTCGGCGGCTAGCCACAAACAACGCATCTTCATCCAGCGGCCACTCTGGGGACGCCACTCCCTTTAAAGTACAAGTCAACTTTGACATTCCCATATTTGAATGCTAAATAGATGCAAATGTCATAGATAGATGGTTAAATCTGTTGCAAGGATATTTTTTGATTCAACACTTTTCTCATCAAGAAAATAATACTTTTGCACTCCTCAAAGTCACCCCTCATGTTAGGGACTGGTAGGAAACCTACTGTGAACAAAAGGACGAGAGGGAATCCTCACTCTTTTCAACTGCACCGACTTAGAGTTATTTCTGAGATGCCATCAAGGAACAATATTACCTTGTCGAGAACTATGAAGATAAATACATAAAGTGAACCACGTTGCAGCAGGGAGGGACCAAGACGTGTCAAAGTTCATAAATATTTTTCATACCCTTCGCACGAAATTGGGTATCAAGGATTGTGAACGAAATTTGGCACTCAAGTATCATGGTTGTCTACACAAGTACATCCAGGACAAGATGGAGTTCTTGAACATCTCCTCACTTGGAACTGCCTATCGATACATTGTCAACATCGAGAATAAATTTAACCCAAAGAAGCGAGACTTTGGATCTGTGAATCCGAAGCAAGGTAAAGGCACCTCCAAACTATAGAAGAAAAGACAAATCCAAGGCAGGATGACATAGGACAACCCACCGAAGCCTAAAGCAAATAACAACACTATGAAGACAAAGAAGGACATTGGGAAATGGTGTGAGTTCCATAAGAGCCCCACTCACAACACAAATGAGTGTTGAGCCAAGAAGTCATTTGTGGTCGAGCTGAAAGCTTCCAAATCAAATGCATGTTCCAACTCTGAGTCAGAAACCAATAAGGGGAATGACAAAAGGAAGCAGATTATTGATGCAGGGCCCAGTTCCACCGTTGCCACTACCAAGCTCCAAAAGATAGAGCCCGAAGGTCCAGAGGAGGTGGAGCGACTCTTCCACTCACATATGTGGGTGAAGGGTTCTCCACTGCAGTTCATTGTTGACAATGGAAGCCAAAAGAACCTCATTTCAGCAGAGGTCATGAAGTGGTTTGGCCTACCAACCACACCACACTCGCAACCATACACCATTGGGTGTCTTCACCAAGGGTGAGATATTTGTGTCAGCCAACAATGTCGCCTTCCCTATAGCATCAAGCCCTTCACAAAAGAGGTATTGTGTGATGTTGCTCCTCTTGATGTTTGTGATGTATTATTAGGCCAACCATACTTATAGAAGCATCATGTTGTGTATGAGTCTAGGCCTCACACTATTATTACTTCTTTAGACAATAAGTTATACAAGATACCGAAGGTAGCACCACCTACCGCCATCGCTTTGATCTCTGCGAAGCAATGCAATAAGATCATTTCCCAGACCGAGAAATTTGTCTTCCTTATGACTTGCTCTCGGGGCAAGAAGAAGGTTGTGGCCATATCCGTGACATCCAAATGGGGATCTTCCGCACCACAGCAACATAAGGATAAGTTCGTGGAGGAGTACAAGGATATCTTCACCTCACCCACAGGGGTACCCCTAGACTATCAGGTCAAACACTCCATCGATCTCACCCTAGGCATATTTCTACCCAACGGGATGATCTATCAACACTCTGTTCTAGAGAATGATGAAATCAAGAGGCAGATTCAGAAGTTGTTGCAAAAAAGGCACATCAGGCCGAGTTCATCACCCTATGGGAGCCCGATAGTGTTGGTACAGAAGAAGAATGGTACCTGGATACTCTGTATTGACTATCGAGTGCTGAATAAGATCCCTATCTAGAATAGGTATCCAATCCCACAGATTGATGACCTTTTGAACCAGCTCAAGGGGGGTAAATATTTCAACAAGATTGACTTGAAGTTCAGTTATCACCAAATACAAATTGAACCCTCCGATGTGTGGAAAATTGCCTTCAAATCCAAGGAGGACCTTTTCGAATGGCTGGTCATGCCTTTTGAGTTGATGAATGTCCCCGCAACCTTCATGAGGCTAATGGACGACATCTTGCGACCATTCACCAACTCATTCGTGGTAGTTTATTTGGACGACATCCTGATCTTTAGCGAAAGTTGGGAAGAGCACCTCCACCATGTTCAACAGGTCTTCCGAACCCTGTGACAACACAAATTGTGTGCCAATATGGAGAAATGCAATTTTGGTATGACCCAAGTTCAATATTTGGGGTACATTATTGATGAGCGGGGCATGCATGTGGACCTAACCAAGATACAAGTTATTCAAGATTGGCCAACCCTAACCACTCTAACAGATCTCCGCAGCTTTCTGGGTCTTGCCAATTTCTACCGTAGGTTCGTGTTGGGGTTCTCTCATATCACTTGGCCTTTGAGTCAAGTCAACAAGGGTGGAGCAAAAGCAAAATTATTTGGTTTGAATCCCTACATAAGGGGTTTGTTGAGTTGAAGCATCATCTTTGGTCTAAACCAATGCTCACATCACCGGACCTGCAACAACCATTTCAGATTGAGATAGATGCCTCCGACAATGCTATTGGTGTAGTTATTACTCAATAGGGGCACCCAGTGGCATATCACAGTAAGACACTTTCAAACATAGTCTGAGAGTATTCCACCTATGACAGAGAGATATATTCCATTGTGCAAGTCTACCAACAATGGAAGCATCACATTATGGGGAAGGAAATTGTCATCCACCCAAACCATCGGCCCCTGCAGTTCATATAGACATAAGGAAAGATGTAAAATGATCGCCATCAAAAATGGTCCACATACTTGCAACAATTCCATTTGAACATTAAGTACAAGAAGGGAAGCACCAATAATGTTGCAAACAGCCTTAGTCAACCGTTGGTCATGTCACTGACCATTGTGCTCGACTTTTGTGGACATGATACTTCGGGGTGAGCACATCTTTATAAGAGTGATCCAAAATTCGGCAACCCATACTAAATGTTGTTGGAAGGCAAGAAATTTCCTGATTTTCACCTTCAAGGTGCACTATTATGCCACCCGGGACACCTTTGTATTCCTTCAAGTGAGTGTGTGAAGATGATTTGGAAGGAGCACTACAGTCGGGTCGCTGGATATTTCAGAGTAGAGAAAATAGTGGCAGTGCTATAGAAGTATTTTTATTGGTCAAACCTTCGACAGGATGTTGGGAAGTACATCAGATCCTGCACTACTTGTGCCATTTCGAAACCAACCATCAAGAAGCAAGCCTATATACTTCTTTGCCTACTCCTAATCAGCCTTGGGAATCTGTCTCCATGGTTTACATGTCAGGCCTTCCTTCTACTAAGCATGGCAACGATTGCATTTTCTTGGTCGTCGACAGATACTCTAAGATGGCAATTTTGGTGGCCTACAAGAAAAGTATCACAATAGAAGCCACTACTAAGATCTTCTGTGAACAAGTTTGGGTACACTTTGGGATCCCACATTTCATTATCTCAGATCAAGACAACAAGTTCCTGGGTATATTTTGGTCAAGCCTCTGGTCGATGTTGGATAACAGTCTCACTAAGTCCAAGGCCTTCCAACCCCAAATTGATGGCCAAACAGAGGCCATCAATAGAATGATCATGCACATTCTACACATGTACAACTTGAAGCATCCATGCACATGGGATGAAAGTCTCCCCTATTTCAAAACCAGTTACAATAAAGCTCTCCATAGCTCAACTAGGAACATCGCCTTTCAGGTGGGATTGGGATTCCAGCCATTATGTCCCATTGATGTGGTCATACCATTTTCCGCTACTCAGGTAGATTCAACTCATGTCCAGGTCGAAGCTAATAGGGCTAACAGCCTCATTGAGCGCATTCAACACATTCGCCAGTAGGTCCATGACATATTGGATAGGGTCAATGCTAAGTACAAGAAGTGTCGTGATTAACATCGGGTGCCACACAGGTTCTAGATGGGCAAAAAAGATTGGTTACACTTGCAGAAGGAGCGTCACAATGGGGCCCACCGCAAGTTTCACCTGCTTCAATATGGGCCTTAAACCATCACTAATGTTGTGAGAGATAATGATTTTGAGCTCAACATTCCCCCATTCCTTGGCCTGCATCTAGTGTTCAATGTGGACTGCCTTCGGCCATAATTTCCACCATCACTGGACAAATCAGACATTGCAGAACAACTCACACCAATAGAGCTAAAACCAAGCTGCATGGAACAAGCCACAACTAATTGGATAATGGACACACAAATCAAGAACACTCACCAACAAAATATCCAATTGTAACGGGTTGTCAAAGTTGTTCAACTCCTTCACCAAGGCAAGTGGCTCACCAGGGACCAAGTTCAGCAAAATTTTCCCCATCTCATGGAGGCACTCAACGCAATAGGGACCATTGTTTCTTAAGGGGGGAGGACTAATCTAGGTGGATATTGGTGGCCAATCACCTATTCCACTTGGACCCCCACCATTGTTTCTTTTCAGTTTTCTTAATTGTAGCACAACTTACTATTTTTGGCATTTTTTTGGTCCTAAACTTCCAGAGCTATTTTGAGAGACTAAACGACATTTTTAGGGAAAACTAAGAGACCAGAAAAGTGTTCAATCAATATCCCATTTGATTTAAGCCTCATCTTTGAGATCTTTGAAACGAGGTATTATGATAGCCAAGCAAAGATCGTATGCCAAAGTTACAACCCCAGGAAGTTTACGTTCCAACTTACCCCAACAAGGCCCACAAGCTTTTGGTGCTTCATCTCCTAGGGTTAGGTTTTTGGATGTTTATGATTTCTCATTGTTTCTCAATGATAAAAAGGTCATCGAGCCTCATTGTAACACAATTCAAGAGGCATGTAGTTGCCATATCTCTTCTCATAGATAAGCTACCATCACTCGAGCTAGTTTATACCCATTCTGTATGTAAGCATATTTTAGTCCTTTGATATTAATTAAACGAAATTTTATTTATGCTTCATCTCAATGTTTATGTTTGTCTTTGTATTCCGTTGCGTTCTTGTATCATCTCGAATTAGTGGTATCTAAGTGGTCTGCTCTTTCTCTGTTTTTCTTTACATGTCCCCAACGAGGTCAGGGTATAAAGGAGTTAGGGCTAGAATTAGTTGAACCTTTGAAAGACCAGCCTCACAAACCCCGATGGCCTCCCATGGAAGAAGAAAAGAAAGACAAGGGAGCATGAGATACTTTCAAAATATTGCTCAATGAAGCCCTCGAGTGACAAAGGAACGCGATGATGGATAACTTTGCCTAGATCCTTTAGCGGCTACCCACATGCGATGCATCTTCATCCAACAACCATTACCTCTAAGGTACAAGTCAACTTTGACTTTCCCTTATTTGAAGGCCATATAGATGTAAGTGTTGTAGATAGATGATTAAATATGTTGGAAGGATATTTTTGTTTCATGACTTTTCCAATCGGGAAAAGATTATTTTTGCACTCCTCAAAGTCGCCCCCCCATGTCAAGGACTAAAAGGAAACCTATTGTGAACAAAAGGATGAGAGGGAATCCTCACTGTTTTCAGCCGCACCCACTTGAAATTATTTCCAACACGCCATCAAGGAACAATATTACTCTGTCGGGAGATATGATGATAAATACATAAAGTGGACCATGCTGCGACAAGGAAGGGACCAAGACGTGTTGGTGTTCACTAATATTTTTCATACCCTTTGAATGAAGTTGGGTATCAAGGATTTTGAGCATCATTTGGTATTCAAGTACCGCGGTTGTCTACATAAGTACATCCAAGACGAGATGGAGTTATTGGACATATCCTCACTTGGCACCACCTATCGATACATTGTCAAGATCAAACAGAAATTTAAACATAAGAAGCGATACTTTGGATCTATGATTTTGAAGCAAGGGCAATGTACCCCCACACCACATAACAAAGGACAAAGCCAAGGCGAGGTGACCCAAGACAACCCGCCGAAGTTGCAAGAAAAGAAAAACTCCATGAAGATAAAGGACACAGGGAAATATTGTGAGTTCCATAAGAGCCTCACTCACAACACAAGTGAGTGTCGAGCCAAGCAGTGATTGGTGGTTGACCTAAAAGTTTCCGAATCAAATGCATGTTCTAACCCTGAGTCAAAACAAGACAAGGGGAACGACAAAGGGAAGTAGATTATTGATGTGGAGCCCAATGCCACCATTGCCACCAGTAAGCTCTAGAATATTGAGCCCAATTATCTAGGGGAGGGGAAGCAGCTCTTCCACTCACATATGTGAGTGAAGGGTTCTTTGTTGTAGCTCATTATCAATAGCGGAAGCCAAAATAACTTCATTTCAGCAGAGGTTGTGAAGCGATTGGGCTTACCGACCACACCACACCTGCAGTCATACACCATTGAGTGGATTCACTGAGGATGAGATCTCTACGTCATGAAGTGGTGTCACCTTCCCTACAACATCAAATCCTTCACAAATGAGGTATTATGTGATGTTTCTCCTCTTGAGGTTTGTGATGTATTATTAGGCCAACCATACTTATGGAAGCTTCATGTTTTGTATGAGTCTTGGCCTTGCACTATTATTATTTATTTGGGAAATAAGTTATACAAGATACGGGAGGTAGCACCGCCTACCACCATATCTTTGATCTCTACGAATCAATCCAATACGATCATTTCCCAAACTAAGAAATTTTTCTTCCGTATGATTTTCCCTCTGGAAAATAAGGAAGTTCTTGCCACATTTGTAGCCTCCAGACAAGGCTTCTCTACACGACAACAATAGATGGACAAGGTTACAGAGGAGTACAGGGATATCTTCACTTCACCCATAGGGGTACCCCTATACTGTCAGGTCAAGCACTCCATCGATCTGACCCCGAGCACACCGCTACCCAACAGGTTGATCTATCAATGCTCTGTTCTGGAGAATGACGAAATCAAGAGGCAGATTCGTGAGTTGTTGCAGAAAGGGTACATTAGGCCGAGTTTATCAACCTGTGGGATCTCAATCGTGTTGGTACAGAAGAAGGACGAGACCTGGAGACTCTGTATTGACTATCAGGTGCTGAATAGGTATCCAATCCCACGGATTGATGACCTTCTAGACCAGCTCAACGTGACTAAATATTCCAGCAAGATCGACTTGAAGTTTGGTTATCACCAAGTACCAATCGAACCCTCTGATGTGTGGAAGACTGCCTTTAAATCTAATGAGGGCCTTTTCGAATGGCTGGTCATGCCTTTCAGGTTGATGAATGCCACCACAACCTTCATGAGGTTGATGGAAAACATCTTGTGGCCCTTCACCAACTCATTTATGGTAGTGTATTTGGACGACATCCTGATCTTCAGCCAGAGTTGGGAAGAGCACCTCCACCATCTTCGACAAGTCTTCCAAACCCTGCGACAACACAAATTGTTTGCCAATCTGGAGAAATGCACTTTTGGTATGACCGAGGTTCAATATCTGGGGTACATCATTGATGCGCGGGGTGTGCATGTGGACCCAACCAAGATACAAGTTATTCGAGATTAGCTAGACCAAACCACTCTAACAGAGCTCCACAACTTTCTGGGTCTTGTCAGTTTCTACTGCAGGTTCGTATTGGGGTTCTCTTATATCACTTGGCCTTTGAGTCGAGTCACCAAGCGTGGAGCGAAAGAAAAATTCTTTTGGTCTGAATGCCAATAGAAGGCATTTTTTGAGGTGAAGAATTGTCTCTACATTGCATCAGTGCTCACATTGCCAGTCCTGCAACAACCATTTGAGATTCAGACAAATGCCTTCGAGTATACTATTGGCAAAGTTCTTACTCAACAAGGGAATCCAATGGCATATCAGAGTAAGACACTCTCAGACATAGTCTGAAAGTATCCCACCCATGACAAAGAGATGTATTTCATTGTGTAGGCCTACCGACAATGGAAGCATTACATTATGGGACGAAAACGGTCATCCACACAGACCACCGACCCCTGTATTGCATACAAACACAAGGGAAGTTGCACAATGGTCGCAATAAAAAATGGTCCACATGCTTGCAACAGTTTCATTTGAACATTAAGTAAGAAGGGAAGCACCAATAATGTTAGAGGATGACTTAGTCGATTGTCGGTCATGGCGCTGACCACTGTGCTAGACTCTTGTGGACACGAGACTTCGAGGTGGCCGCATCTTTACAAGAACAATCCAGAATTTGGCAACACATACCATTATGCTCTTGGAAGGAAAGAAAGTTCTTGATTTTCACCTCCATGGTGCACTATTATGCCACCTATGACACTTTTGTGTTCCTTCAAGAGAGTGTTCCAAGATGATTTGGGAGGAGTACTACAGTCGGGTCACTGGATATTTCGGAGTAGAGAAAACAGTGGAATTGTTTCAGAAGTATTTTTATTGGTAGAACGTTCAACAGGATGTTAGGAATTACATCAAATCCTGCAATGCATGTGTCTTTGCCAAACTAACCATCAATATGCAAGGCATATATACTTCCCTGCCTACTCGTCGACCTTGGGAATCCATCTCCATGGATAACATGTTGGGCCTTCCTTCTACTAAGCATGGCAATGACTGTGTTTTCGTGGTCGTTGATAGATTCTCTAAATGGCCATTCTGGCGGCCTGCAAGAAAAGTATCATAGCGGAAGCCACTACTAAGCTCTTCTTTGAATGAGTGTGGGTACACTTTAGCATCCCACAATCCATTATCTCATATCGGGACACGGGTTCCTGGGTACATTTTGGTCAAGCTTTTGGTTAATGCTGGATACGAAGCTCACTAAGTCCACGACCTTACACCCCAAAACTAATTGCCAAATAGAGGTCATCAACAAGATTATCATGCACATTTTGTTCATGTATAACACGAAGCATCCATGCACATGGATGAAAGCCTACCCTATGTCCAGCACAGTTATAACAGTGTTCTCAATAACTCAACTGGCCAAAACCCCAACCTCATTGTAACATAGTTCAGAGGCATGTAGTTGTCACATCTCTTCTTAGAGATAAGCTACCATTGCCCAAGCTAGTTTATTCCCATTTGGTATGCAAGCATATTTCAGTTCTTTGATATTAATGAAATGAAGTTTCATTTCTATTGCATATCGGTGTTTATGTTTGTATCTATATTCTGTTGTGTTCCTATATAAGCCCATATGAGTTGTACCGAAGCGGTTTGTTCTTTCTCTATTTTTCTTTGCATGTCTCGAACGAGGTCATGGTATAAGGAGTGAGGGCTCGAACTGGTTGAACCTTTGCAAGACTAGCCTTGCAAACCTTGATGACCTCCCATGGCAAAAGAAAAGAAAGACGAGGGATTAGGAGATCCTTTCAAAATATTTCTTGAGGAAGCCCTCAAGCAACAGAGGAACGCTATCATGGATAACTTTGCCTAGATCCTTCAGCGGCTACCCACAGGCGACGCATCTTCATCCAACAGTCACTCTAGAGGCGCCACTCCCTTTAAGGTATAAGTCAATTTTGACATTCTAATATTTGAAGTCTAGATAGATGCAAATGATACAGGTGGATATTGGTGGCCACCCGCCTATTCCACTTAGACCCTCACCATTGTTTCTTTCAGTTTTTTAGTTTCCTTAATTATAGCAGTTTACTATTTTTGGCAGTTTTTCGAGTCTTGAACTTCCAAATCCGTTTTGAGGCCCTAAACGACATTTTTTTGGGCAAATTCCTCACAATCACATCAACAATTGTAGTCCTCAGAGAGATATTTCCAACGAGGTAGTGCGGATTCTGTAGTAGATGAGGATTTCTTATCATTTAGGAAGAGTGAAGTACTTTATCATTTCAAGGATCATCTTGTGGAGAACCCGGTTGGAACCTGTAAAAACATTCAATGCAAAATATATATATGAGATCATATCATCGCTGAGGTAGGCATTCCAATACTTAGATAAAAACTGACTAGAAACTAACTACTACTCTGATACAGGAATGATCTTGTAAAACATCACAAGTATAGACTCATGTGGACACAGTATGGACGCAGCCATCTGTTTATGAATAGTCCATTATATAATGAATACAAAATTCCTCGTAGCCTAGATTGTGGAAACTAGATCCAGGCTCTTCATTTCTACTTCCCGAAATAGTACGATTCTATCCATGCAAATGAATGTGTTGATGTCGAACATGGTAGAAACCACTTGATTACCAGTCAATGATGTAAACTGTTAACAAGTGTGAGAGAAATCACCAGTGATGTGAATGGCTCTCAAAGTACCCAGTATAATCCATGAGATGCGAATAAATGTGTTGATGTCAAACATGTCACGGAATCCTTTGATCGAAAGTCAATGATGTAAAATGTCGTCAAAGGCGAGAAACCTGCCATTGAGGCATGTAGATCTCAAGGTACTGACGATTTCTAGATCATCTTTCTAGATAATGAGCTGATGTCGATAGAAAGCGATCCGTCGTAGGCAAGCCCACAACACGAAATCATAGATCAAGTTGAAGAAATTTAGTTGCAAGGACTGACTCAGGGATGGTCAAGATGGATGACAGATATTTTGCAAATGAATGGCTTATTGGCAGTGACCTCTTAAACACATAACGACACGACAGATGGTCTGGTGACAATTGACCCAAAGTTAATACCCAGAAACCGGCTGAAGACTTTCAATGTGGTTTGATCAACTGTTAGGCAAAGGATTTCCCAACCCAGGTGAATGAAAGTGTCGTGTTCAAGAGTGGTTACAAAGTATGACAAACAGGCTCATTCTTCTCTCTTTTCCCCCACCATTTCTGGCAAGTACCTCTTTATTTTTGACAAGCTTGAGGAGGATAACATTTGCTTGATTATAAGCTCATCCTTCGGATGAGTCCAACTTAGTTTAAATTAGAACCCTAAGAAGGAGTGGTTCGTTCCTGTTTGTAATTGAACAGGTCCTTTACTGTGAAATTTTAACGAGTCCAGTATAGGAGAAACTCGGTGTTTTTCAATTTTAGAGAGTCTGAAAAAACTTAAGAAGACTCCAGGGTTGACCTTTTTCGTAAATTTGTGTCTCCCAAGCCCGAAAAAGTATAAAATAATACTTGAGAGAACCGCTTGATCTTTTACGACCAATGAGTACTTTTCGTCATTAGTGTCGTTGACCCGAAAAAGTAAAAAAGCGATCAATGACACGTTGTTTTATAACCAATATCGAATTTGAAACGACAAAAATCCGGCACTCTTTTCATGTTTTTACGGTCGGAAAAGAGTTGTAAGTGGACCGTCTTCTAATTCCGTTTTAACGAGTACGGACAGACACTGACTACGGATTATACTCTGCTACTGGCGTTTGAAAATCAGGATGTACTATCAAAGAAGATTCTCCTTCCTCATGTGACCCAACTCTACTGTCTCTAGGAGTTACGAGGACTTTCAAGCCTTCAAGCTGGCTTGGTACTTCCTCAGGAGGTTGGCCCAGAAGTCTACGAGACTTCCTCAATAACTCAGCCACGTTTACAATCTCAGGAGACTAGCCCGAAGTCTACGGGACTGTCTTGGTAATTCAGCCACAGTTAAAGACTTTTAACTACTTCACATGCAAACAAAGTAAAATCTCAATAAAAAGCACCTAAGGTCTCTAAAGAACCAAACAAATTTGAATCATACGCCTAAAGAATCTAGGAGATCAAACACACACAAACAGTAACTTTCCGGACCGAAAACACTAGTTGGTGATGAAATCCAACGTCGCAGAGTTCAGTACAGAAATGGCGGTTGGAACAGTTACCCCGACAACCTGCTTAATGAATAGACTGGCACAAGTTCCTCCACTTAACCGTCTCGAGTGAAGTGAACCCCCCAGAAAATCCAAGTGAGTCTAGCCAACGTCTGCTCCAGGTACAGTGGGATCTTCCCACCACTGTCACCTTAGGAAGAGTCCTAAAGAATATGGCCACTAAGGTTACCAACTGAGACAAATACACCTGGGGGAACAGTCTACGATCCGATACGCACGCAAGGGCAGAGTAGCAAGCTTAATCCCCTTGAAGGCTCCTTGACATAATCCAAGGTTTACCAACAAGTGACCCTAGGCTCCTCGACAATGGTTAATCCGAGGTTTACCGTTTTTAATACGTGAATATCTGGCATCGTTCCCAATGAGGAAGGATTGATTCCCACACTGGTTTGGACACGATCTCGTGCTTCTCCTTTAAGAGGAGCTTTCCCACAGCATAAATGCAACAATTTGATTTCTTCCCTACCACAAGATACAGCTACTTGTTTGTTTTTACTGTCTTGGACAGTTAATTACTCTCCTACTCCAAGACACTAGCCTAAGCTAAGTTGGTGTATCAGAGCCCTAGAAATAAAAAAGTTACTAGGTGAATTTTACTTTAAGCGTTAATTTTAGTGGTTTTTGTTTAAGTCCAAAGGTGCGGAGATGAAACTCGTGGTATGAAGACTCGACTCAAAATCACTAAAAATGCACCTAAGATGATCTAAACAATCTTTTTCTCTTCGATGAACTTCTAAACTAAGAAAGAGTTTGAGAATGCAAAATACTTTGTAAACACAAATCTTTCTCAATTAAACAAATTAAAAGAAGAGCTTTTCCTTTCCAAAGCACTCAAAACGAGACAACTAATTATTTCACAAAAATTTCCCTTTTCGTTTCAAAGCACTCAAACACTACAAAAAACAAACTTTTTTCAAAAGAGATTTTTTTTTTTATATTTTGTAATAAAACACTCAAAACTAATGAAAATGACTAACTTTGAGATCTACAAATTATGAAAACCTATTTGAAGTCAAAGCCTACTAAAAGTCTTTTTTAAGGATGTTTTACTCAGCTAGATGCAAGCTAAGGACTAATTTATGCAGAATCACAAATCAGTCAAGAACAACCAATTTTGTTTTCTTTTTGAAAATGAAAATCCAAACTTTCAAAAACAAGATTTTCGAGGTTTTGTAAAGAGAAAACTCAAAGCGAATTCCTCAAACAAGGGGAGATTTCATCAATGGTCAGACTCATAAGAAGGCTGGTAGACACTAAGGTGATTTGAAGTCCCTACAGCTTCTAAGCTTAGAGCCACTACACAACCACACTGAAAAACAAACCCAACAAGCAAAACTCCTAGGAATTTCACCTAAAACCCTAACACTAACGAAATCAATCCAAGGAAAGCTTCTGAGAAATTATATGCAGGTCTGGGCAGTGGATAACAATTTCTAAAGACAAACTAAGCTAACTAACAGAGGAAATTTTAGGGTTTTCAAAATTTTGACAGGGTCCGCAGGCCCACAGTTGGCACAGGTGCGGTCCCGCTCTGTGCTAAAAGCCAAGCTGCGGGTAAGTACGCACTGTGTCAAACGGCTAGGGTGCGGTCCTCTCCCAAAGCTATGAAAAACGAAAAATAACCCTGGATCTACAAACTCTACCCAATTTTACACACAACAAGCCAAAAACAGAAACAAAAATAGAGTTTCTCAGGTCAAAGTAAAAACAAGGAAAACAATCAAGTCCGCAGTATGGTCACCATTTTGTCACACGGAATAAGTCGATCTTGCAGACAAGATAGACCTTCCTAGAATCTAAAGAAGACCTAATGACAAGCAAACCAACCAGACACTATCTTTCTCTAAATATGCTTTAATAAACAATAGCGAACAAGTGTTTTTAGGGCCTACCTTAGGTCCAACGCAAGCTTGTGGATGCCCTCGCTCCTTTGATCCAAATGAGCTCCTTTTCGCGAATATGCAAACACAAACAAGGCAAACAAATTAAATAGCACCTGAAAAGCCAATTGCATAAAACATATTTAACATGAAAGTCAAGGAGTCCATGAAACAAATAACATAAGATACTTGTTCAGAAAAATGAGTTTGTTGTATTAATTCAAAAGAAGAAAAACCTTACAACCTTTGCCTTGACGCTGTACAAGCTCCTCCTAGGGTCCAGAAAGAAGTCTCCTCTACTTTGACAAGTTTCACTCACTCCCCAATGAAGCCAAAAAGATGTGTGATCTCTCCTCTTAAGCTCAACTAGGAAGTCTTGATTTCACCAGCATTTACCCTAAAAAATGTTCAGCTTCTAACCTCCTTAGCAACCAGCCCAAAGCCTATATTTATAGTGCAATGGAGGGAGGTTACTAGGTCCTCCTTCAAAGGGATAAAGCCCTCCTTCAAAGGGATAGCTCCTCTCATCAAGGGATTAGCTCCTTCTCTTTTGGGATGCATGAACCACCTCAGAGCAAACAATCCACGTCAAAATTCCTTCTAGAAACCTCTAGAATTAACCCAAAGTGAGTTTTTTAAGATAAAACTTGCGCCTTTTGATTTTCACAGGGGTCCGCACCTACACCGTTAGGGACAGAGCGGGCAGGTCCGCAGTTTTTGTACACAGAAGGTGCGGGACCGCAGGTGACCATGAGAGAAAGTGCGGAACCAGAGTTACATTGATTTTTAATGTCTTTCTCTCATTTCCAAAGCATGATTTGAAGAGCTGAGGTCTGAGACTTGCTTAGGAGGACAGTACAAGTGATGATAGACCCATACTGACTGCAAATAGTCATGGTGATGATATTTTTGTGTAACAACGTCATAATCAACATCAGGTGCCACACAGGTTCCAGGTGGGTGACAAAGTTTGGTTACATCTGCAGAAGGAGCATCTCACCGGGGCCCACCGCAAGCTTCGCCCACTCCGATATGGGCCTTGCACCATCACTGAGTTTGTGGGAGATAATGCTTTTAGGCCCAACATTACCCCATTCCTTGGCCTGCACCTAGTGTTCAATGTGGACTGCCTTCAGCCATACTTTCCACCATCACTTGAAACATTAGCCATTGCAGAACAACTCACACCAACAGAGCTAAACTACGTGGAACATGTCACAACTGATCATATCATGGACACACAGATCAAGAACACTCGCTAGCAGAAGATCCAATTGTATCGGGTTGTCAAAGTTGGCCAACTCTTGCACTGAGGAAAGTGGTTCACCAGGGACCAAGTTCAGCAGAAGTTTCCCCATCTCATGGAGGCACTCAGTGCAATGGGGACCATTGCTTCCTAAGGGGGTAGGAAAGATCCAAGTGGATATTGGTGACCACTCGCCTATTGCACTTGGACCCCCACCGTTGTTTCTTTTTAGTTTCCTTAAGTAGCACAACTTACTTTTTTGGCAGTTTTTCGGACCCTAAACTTTCGGAGCCGTTTTGAGGGACTAAAAGACATTTTTAGGGAAATTTGAGAGACTCAGAAAGTGTCAAACTAGATCATTAGTTTTCTTTTTACCTCCTCTTCAAAATCTTTGAAACGATGTATTATGATAGCCAAACGGAGATCGTATGCCAAAGTTATGATTGCATGAATTTGACGTTCCAACTTACCCCAATGATGACCATAATCTTCTAGCGCTTCATTTCCTAGGGTTAGGTTTTTGGTTGTTTAGGATTTATAATTGTTTCTCAATGATGAAAAAAAAAAATGCCACCGAGCCTCATTGTAACATAGCTCAAAGGCATGTAGCCACCACATCTCTTCTTAGAGACTAGCTACCATTGCCCGAGCTAGCTTATTCCCATTCACTATCATATTTTAGTTCTTTGATATTAATGAAATGAAGTTCTATTTCTGTTGCATCTCGGTGTTTATGTTTGTATTTATATTCTGTTGTGCTCCTATACAAGTCTGGATCAATGCTCCAGTTCTAAAGATTGCAGATCCAAATAAAGAGTTCGTGGTGTGTAAAAATGCCTGCAAGAGAGGACTTGGTGGAGTCCTGATGCAGGAGGGACAAGTGGTATGTTATGAATCAAGGAAATTGAATGAGCACGAACATAATTATGTTACACATGATCTTGAGCTGGCAACGATCATCCACGCTTTGAAGGTGTGGAGGCATTATCTTCTTGGTAGGAGGTTTGTACTGATGAGTGATCAAGTGGATTGAGATACAATTCCAAGCGAGCTAGATGGTTCTCCATGATTAGTGAGTTTGATTTCAAGATCAGGTACATTAAGGGAAAGGAAAACAGGGTTGCAGGTGCTCTTAGCAGAATAGTGCAGGGGAATCATATAGCAGTTATGAGTTCTTATGGGATAGATCTACAGGATCAGATCTTATAGGCAAGAGAGAATGATGACAGGTATAGGGAGATTAGGCACAACTTACAGTAGGATACAAGTGAGTAGGATGTGGACTATCATCTCACAATGGATGGTTTGATCAGATAGGGACAGGATCTATGTGTCAGACAACAATGAGCTGAAGAAGATTATCTTGAGAGAATTTCATGTTAAGTCGTATTTAGGTCACCCGAGATATCAGAAGACATTAACAGCAGTGAAGAAGTTCTATTATTGGCCGAATTTGAAGAAGGAAGTGGCAGAGTGAGTGGCTAGGTGCTTGGATTGTCAACAGGTAAAAGAAAAAGCAGAGTGTAAGCGTCCAGGTGGATTACTACATTTGATTCTTATTCTAAAGTGGAAATGGGAGTTCATTTCCTTAGATTTCATTATAGGTTTGTTGAGGACATTTAAACAACATAACTCCATCATGGTTGTGGTGGACAGATTAACAACGGTAACACAATTCATTCTAGTGAAGTCTACATATTCAACTAGTGATGTAGCACAATTCTTCATCGAGGAGATAGTGAGGTTGCATGGTGTTTCGAAGAAGATTATGTTAGACAGGGATGTTAAGTTCACTTTCAGGTTTTGGAAAGAGTTATTTGCAGGGTTGGGTATAAATTTGGCCTTCAATACAACTTATCATCCACAGATAGATGGGTAGACAAAGAGGGTCAACAAGATTTTGGAGGACATGTTGAGAATGTATGTCATGCATCAACAACGAAAGTGGGAAGAGTATCTTCCACTAGTTGAGCTCACTTACAACAACGGGTATCAGGAGTCACTGAGGATGAGTCCATTTGAGGCACTTTATGGGTGGAGTTGTAATACTCCCATCAGTTGGATTGATCTAGTGAACAAGGTGTTGATAGGAGTGAACACATTTGTTGTTGGGAAAAGTATCCATTCAGAATGCCCCTATCCCACTCTAAGGTGTGACAGTGCCTTAGCAACAAACAAGGAAAACTATTTTCGTATTCTTCTTTATGAAATGTAAACAAAGAGGAAGGATGTAACTAACATGTGTCTTTAGCTAGTTTGTTGATCCAATCGCTCTCTCCTTTGTTCGCTTCCTGCTGCCTGCTCTCTCACTGGTCCAGCTTCACCAAGTTCCTGCAAGATCGCAGAAGAGAGAAACTACACAAAAGACATAGATTTACATTCATAACTAGTTTAGGATCAGATTTAAACTAAACATGCAAATATAACAAAACATCATTGATACACAGCATGTAGGAGAAACTCAAATAGTTTTATTGATATGATAAGAAAGTCCAAGAGGAGATACAACCAAGTGAGTCCCGATCCAGCATCTACCTCCCAGCAAAGGAATCCCTTCCTCTCCTCCAACAAAGCATAAATCACCCAATGCACTAATCTCAATCTCAAACCAACAGCAATTCTCTGCAAAGTACAAAATTCCAGCCTCTGGATCTCTGGGATGAGGGATCCATATATAGATGTAAGCAGAGAGGATGAGTCAGCTTATGTTTTGACTT
Organism: Pinus tabuliformis; assembly: GCA_031772625.1. Classification (NCBI taxonomy): domain Eukaryota; kingdom Viridiplantae; phylum Streptophyta; class Pinopsida; order Pinales; family Pinaceae; genus Pinus; species Pinus tabuliformis. The sequence continues at coordinate 636,001,408 of CM062817.1, forward strand.
GTGGCTTCTCTCTGTCAGTTCTTGTTTCCACTTGGAGGCTGAGAGCCTCTTACTCATCACTGGTCGAATTCATTGAGGCAAGTGTCATTGAGGAAGATTCTGGAAGCTTCCAGTGTCTCTCCACCTCGTTGAATGACTCTGCCACTTGTCATTTCCCGCTCAGCGCACCTGGGTAGTGCATTTAGGTGTGTTGCAACACACCTAGCTAGTGTACTGGGGTGCATTGCAACACAGGCAGCTAGTAGAGCATCTGAATTGATCCTGATTTGACTAGTTCTGAGTGGTTTTTGGTGGAGAACTTCTGGGAGAATCTGTCATTGGTTGACCTTGTTCCTTTAGGGGTAGGAACAACTCTTTTAGGGACTTTGGATCCCTTGGATTATGGACATTTTATGCTCAATGCTGTAAGGCACAAAAATGTCTATAACAGTTGCCCCCTAAAGTATGAGGCCGTTTATCGGGTGAAATGCTTTATTAGGAGGATCCGAAGTTCTTTCAATGCTGGGAGGAGACCTGTAATAAGATACAATACAATACATTATTTTTCATACTGTTTTCATGATCTAGCTGAGGCGGGCATACCCATGCTCAGCTTTATAAATTCATTTTTGTGTACATAGGACAGACAATCGTCTGATAGTAGACTGATGATCTTGATGAAATCATCATCCTTTCGGTAGGATGATTATCTGTTCTGTAATGCTGTACATGTCAATGTCTTTATTTTTCCTGAATATATATTGCAGCCCGGATGGATGAAACTAGATCCAAGGTCTTCAATCTCGTCCGATCTTCACTCTAAGTACAAGTCGATCCATGTGAGAAATGTTTTGAAATCGAACATGGAAAGACATCGCCTGATTACCAGTCAATGATGTAAATTGTTAACAAGCGCGAGAGGAATCACCGATAATGATAATGACCCTCAAGGTACTGCAGTACAATTCACGTGGTGTGAATAAAGGACTTGGCGTCGAACACCACGCAAAATCTTTCAGTCGAAGGTCATTGATGTATACCTGTCGCCGAAAGTGAGAAACTTGCCATTGAGGCATGCAAGCTTCAAAGTACTGAAGGGGTGTTCCTAGATCAACTTCTTGGATAATGAGCTGATGTCGACAAGAAGCGATCCGTCAAAGGAGGGCCTTAATGTATCCCACATCAATGACACGGAACGGAGCAAATGATTTTGATGGAGGTGAAAACGATCTGATGATATATGGTTCAGGGTGGCGGTCATGAAAGAATGAAGTATAATGTATGGTAGTGGATGGGACACGGTTGACTTCTCTGGATGACTTCTCTTGAACATATCGGCGACACTTGTGTGATGGATTGGTAGCATTTACCCCAAAGGTGGATGGTATGGCGAGACCATGGTGATGTGACTGGTGAATGAAACAACCCAACCCGACTCAGGCACGGAGTAGAAGTGTCATGTTCAAGAGCGACTTGCTACCAATAAAGGTTCTTTGAGTTTCTCCCCAATTTTTCCCCAGTCATTACTGACCAGTACCTCTTTATTTTTGTCAAGCTTGAGGAGGATAACATATGCTTGTTCTATAATTTTCCCTTCGGGCAAACCCATCGCTATGTTTTAACGAGCCTAGCGATAGTGAAATTCGTTCTCGTCTAAAGACAAGTTTGTCGCTATTAATGTTTTTAACGAGTTTAACGACAAAGATAACTCGGTCCTTTTCATTTTTAGAGAGTCTGAAAAGGTACCTAAAGATAACTCCGGAAGTCCTTTTTCGTCATCTAATCCCTTAAGTCCGAAAAAGTATAAAACAATACAGAAGGGATGGATTTTCGACAGTTTTAACGAGCCGAACAAAACAAGCGCTCGATCTTTTTGTGCAATAATCCCTCAGGTCCAAAAAGATTAAAATCTAGAGGAGGGATAGCACTTCCGGTTGCTTTAACGAGCTGGAAGGCCAAAACTCGGCAATCTTTTCATATTTTACGAGTTAGATGAAAAGAGCTTAAAGAAGACTCGTCTTTTGAGGAACAAGTGATAAGATGGGTAGCAGCTGATTCCAGGTAAGGGTTGGAATTTTCCAAGCGCGGCAGTGTCACAAGGATGGCTAGTGAAATCACTCTTCGCAGCCGTTCCTCAAAATGGGTAAACAATCAAATGGAGGTGAATGATCGGCCAATGGAAAAGTGGAGGTGACGGTGCAAACACGACCAAGGATTTAATGGCTGATAATGTTACATTCATGGTGGTTATTTACCGGAGGGTAGTTCATTTTTTAACGAGCTTAAACGCGGATTGAAACACTTGCTCGGTCGTATGTTTATTTTTTAACGAGCATGAACTATGTGCTAAAACTGCTCGATTATCCAGTCATATGATAAGAATGTCTCATGTAAGATGCCATTTTTTATGGAGCTTGCGCCTTACAAAGCTATGCCCCGCATCCTTTCTTTATGCAAGTTAGGAAACGACTAATCCAAAAAACAGATAAATATCCGCTCTTTGCTTGCACTCCAAAAGGTTTGCATGCCCCCAGGTATAAAGTATGATTTCAAGGTTACCCCTACTTCATTTCCGCCAAAACAATTGTTTTACCGAGAGAGGCCTACCTCTTTCAGGTCACCCAAAGATTGTTCTATTAATCTTTCAAACAAAACACTTCTTCGGCGATGTCTACCGAGGTAGACAAAGGTGAGTGACAATGAGCGCCAAACACATAACTTTGACAAAAGAATCTTATTCTAGAACAACCCCTCTTCCAATCACGGACGGGGTACGGACTAGTCATATTCTCCCGCGGAAACCTACCCTATAACCAAAGTTTTCCTGCCAAAGCAGACCAGGACGCATGCCCCCTGGGTTCCAGTCATATCCTTCCGAATCACTCGCGCTCATCGGGAGGACGGACCGTAGGTTGAGACATTTCTTGCGTGAAGAGACCATTTAGGGATGGTATATGACTATTTGCGATGCGTGATCCGGGAAACGAAAGTTGGTCCACGAGCTTGACCACTCTTCCTTCGTGCGGAAAACACATTACTCTAAAGAGTGAGGAGACGATGGCTCCCATGCAATATATATAGTCTCGTCCAAGGAGTAGGTTATAATCCAAGGGTCCTTGAACGACCATCATGTTCATTTGAACGGTCTTCCCTTTCAATGTGATAGGCACATTGGGGAGGATCCCTAAAGGTCGATTGGTTCCTTTATCGAAGCCTGTCAGATTTCTCATCTCAGGCAAAAGTGATGGCGAACCAAGCGCTTTCCAAGCAATAGAGGAAAGGATACTCACAGATGCCCCCTCATCAATGATGGTGCCAGCCATGACCATTCTGTATATTTGAACGATAATTCGGAATGGTATGCTTGCTGGAAAACAGGGTCTGCCTAGTTGGTTCCAGTCGAAGGACACAACTAGGTTGCTTGGAGGTGGGACCGAATAGACGGCCGGGTATGACTCTGATGAAATTCCTTCCTGCGATAAAGGAATGGGTGGATTGCCCCCGTGTTCGTCGGAGTCTGTGTTGATGAAGAGCATTTGGATGGTGTCATCCTTATCCTCTTCAGTGATTGTATCATTCGAAGATAAAACCTCTGAAGGCAAGACCGGGTCAACTGCCGCCTCGACCTTTTGACTTTCGTCTGGTATGGATTCAGTTGATTTATCCTCAATGATAGACGCTTCAGCTGACCACTTGAGCGGGCCAGCTAGATTTTCAACTAACGAAGGACTTGGCAAGAGTTTTTTATATCCAGGAGGGAGTCGTAACGGTGAAACTGGACGATCATCCAAAACTCTTTTAGCTTCATCTAAGAAGGGACAACGGTGGATGGCGTGATTGCCTTCGCACAGTTTACAAGAAGATCTAGCTCTCCCTTTTTGTCCTGGGACTTCACTTTCGCTAGTTGACGGTGTGCTTTCAACATGGCTATCAGAGGTTGACGCCACCGGATTGTGCAAACGGGGAGACCAGTCCCTTAGTATCCGAGGGATGCAAGGACAATCTCTGTGAAAGTGGTCTCCCTTGCAAATGACACATGGCGATTTAGGCCTGGTCAGTGTTGTGTGTGGATTTTCATTAGACGACACTTGTTTTCCCTTATTTGCCTTTGGCTCCTTCTTCTTTTTCTCTTTCTTCTTCTTTTCCTTCTTCTCCTTAGGAACTTGGTTTTTAGCTTTACCAGTCTCGTCGCGCGAAGAGGAAGGAAGAGAAGAAGAATTAGAGGAAGTAGAAGGTTGGTGGGAAATTCTGGACTCGTCTAATTGCTGATTTGACTCTTCAGGAATAGTGGTGTTCTGAACGACATTGGTTGAAAAGAGCCAGACCGGCAAGCCAATTGTCAGTCCTGGAAGCGACAACGTGGCCATATGGGGCGCACCAACATCTCCCCAAGAGGAGAAGGGACTAGGATTTCCACCAAGGGGAATTCCTTGGTTGGTAGGCTCCATTTTCTCAACCTAAAAATCAACGCAGGAAAAAGGGTATGATTATTCCGTTTAAAATAAATTTTAACGACGCTTAGACACAACTTGTTTTTTCAATTTTAAAGAGTCAAGAAAAAACAAAAGATGACTCTAGTCGCTTTCGATGTTTTAACGAGCCCGAAGTGACAAATGCTCGGATGGACTTTTTCCGTTATAGAGTCTGAAAAAGACCAAAAGGAACTGCTCTGGAGTTCTAGGTAGAGGATGTGCCAAACCAATCGCAAAACCGCAGAATAGTTTTTAGGGTACGGGCGGTCAATCTTCCCGAATGCTGTGTTCAGTGCATTGCGATCAGTACGGCAGTCGACACGGCTTCCTATGGATAAAGGTTTTATGCCTATAGGGGTCTCCCAATATATACTCGACGGTACGTGGGAGCACAATCCGTATTGGCACTTATTGTCTCTCAAGAGGAATCACCCAACCATCAGTGAGGCAACAGTTACCAGGTTTTACGACGCCGGAACACGTCTCTAGCCTAGACCTCTATGTTGTGCGTTAAGTTACAAAGCGTTGTTAAGTTCATTCAATTTATTTTAGGTTGATCTTTCTTAGAAGTTTGCCTTTTTGGATCACCACGAGATGTAGATACAATTCCTAAATGCAGTCTAAAGATGATAAGCAAGCTTTTATCTCTTTTCAACAATGAAAATCCTAGCTACAAGGGGAAAAGAAAGACACAATCTTTTCTCAAAGAGCATAGAGCACACTGTAAATGCACTTTTCCTAAATCAAATCATACAGACTGTCAAAATGCAAATGCACATATGCATGTATTTGTTTTCACTTTCTTAATATTGATGCCTAAAAAGAAAGCTGTTGTACAAATTTGAATTCGATTTCAAGTGACAACACAAACAAGTTTCTTTTTGAAATCCAAAAAGACGATTACGACACTTTATGATTTTGAAGTAAATACTTGTTTCGACACTAGAAATTCATAAATTCAAACCAAAAGACAAAAGTAAAAGCGTAATCAACTGTCAACAGCAAACAAACTTACTCCTAAGATCAAAACGACACTTATGACAAGTCTAGATCTAAGGGCGACAGTATGACTAGTTTACTTTTGTAAAGGGAAACTGCAAATGATGTAACAAATACACAAAAACAAATACAGTTTCTTCTATACAACTGAGGCGGAATTAAGGCAAAGAAAAGGGGTTTCAGATAGGTACACACACTGATAACAGGCTGCAAAAAACAGAGATAAAACTGAGCAAAAAGAAGCAAAGAACCACAGCTGCACAAGGCAAAGGCTGATCAGCGCACCCCTTGCACAGAGAAACTGAATTGCAGCGCAGGTAGCCCTCTCGGGACCTGCATTGAAATGCAGAGTCTCTTCACAGAGCCTGCGCTGAAGCAGAAACAAGAATTGTCTCCGGGTTCTGGGTAACGGTTTGCAATTTGATCTAAGGTTTTTGGCCGGATAAAAGCTATCAACAAGGTACAATTAGAGGGATGATTTAAAGGAGGACTAAGAGCTATCACAAAGGGCAGTTAGCACATTTGTGGATCAACTGTTCAGATCATAAACAGGCCCAGTAAATGGACTAGAGTAGCAGATCTCTACTTTTCATTTGTAAATGGCAAATGCAGTTCGATTCTCCACTCCTAAGTTTATGAGAAGAACAACAATAGAAACACAAATAAACTAACTAGATACGATCCCCAGTGGAGTCGCCAATTTGCTGTTGGGAAAAGTATCCATTCAGAATGCCCCTATCCCACTCTAAGGTGTGACAGTGCCTTAGCAACAAACAAGGAAAACTATTTTCGTATTCTTCTTTATGAAATGTAAACAAAGAGGAAGGATGTAACTAACCTGTGTCTTTCGCTAGTTTGTTGATCCAATCGCTCTCTCCTTTGTTCGCTTCCCGCTGCCTGCTCTCTCACTGGTCCAGCTTCACCAAGTTCCTGCAAGATCACAGAAGAGAGAAACTACACAAAAGACATAGATTTACATTCATAACTAGTTTAGGATCAGATTTAAACTAAACATGCAAATATAACAAAACATCATTGATACACAGCATGTAGGAGAAACTCAAATAGTTTTATTGATATGATAAGAAAGTCCAAGAGGAGATACAACCAAGTGAGTCCCGATCCAGCATCTACCTCCCAGCAAAGGAATCCCTTCCTCTCCTCCAACAAAGCATAAATCACCCAATGCACTAATCTCAATCTCAAACCAATAGCAATTCTCTACAAAGTACAAAATTCCAGCCTCTGGATCTCTGGGATGAGGGATCCATATATAGATGTAAGCAGAGAGGATGAGTCAGCTTATGTTTTGACTTGTGGCTTCTCTCTGTCAATTCTTGCTTCCACTTGGAGGCTGAGAGCCTCTTACTCATCACTGGTCGAATTCATTGAGGCAAGTGTCATTGAGGAAGATTCTGGAAGCTTCCAGTGTCTCTCCACCTCGTTGAATGACTCTGCCACTTGTCATTTCCCGCTCAGCGCACCTGGGTATTGCATTTAGGTGCGTTGCAACGCACCTAGCTAGTGTACTGGGGTGCATTGCAACGCAGGCAGCTAGTAGAGCATCTGAATTGATCCTGATTTGACTAGTTCTGAGTGGTTTTTGGTGGAGAACTTCTGGGAGAAGCTGTCATTGGTTGACCTTGTTCCTTTAGGGGTAGGAACAACTCTTTTAGGGACTTTGGATCCCTTGGATTATGGACATTTTATGCTCAATGCTGTAAGGCACAAAAATGTCTATAACAACATTGGCAAAGATGGAACAAAAAATGCAGGTTATAAAGAATAATATAAAGGCAACATAGGACAGACAAAAAAGTTATGCAAATCAACATAGGTTGTTTAAGGAGTTTCAGGTTAGGGAACATGTGTACTTGCGCATCAAGCCCAAGAAGAGCTCCTTAAGGATCAGGTCATGTGCGAAGTTAGCACATTGATATTGTGTGCCTTTCGGGATCCTTAAGAGGATTGGACTTGCACTGCCCCCGACAATGGAAGTCCATGATGTTTTCCATGTTTCATTACTTAAAATATATGTAAAAGATGTTGATCATGTTATTTATTGGTCTGTATTGCAGGTGGAACCAAAAGGAGAATTCTAACCGAAACCTCAGTGTATTTTGTAGAGAAATATGCTCATGCTCTGGAACCAAGCAATCGAGCAAGTTAAAGTGCAGTGAAGCACTTTGGGCTTGATGAAGCTACATGGGAGATGGTTGATCAAATGCGGGCTATGTATCCTTCCTTGTTTGTCGATTAAGGTGAAGTGGTTTTGGTATATGTATATATGTATATGGATGTAAATACTGCGATGAGTTGTGTTATAAAGCTCCAGTAAGCAGTATGGTTGTCATTTTGGTTATGTTCGTTTGTATTTCAACAAGTTGATCATTGTAAATATTGCATCGAGCTAAGTTATACAGCTCCATGTGCAGTATCCTTTTCTTTTCAACTGTCTTGCTTATTGTAGGTGTCATTGAACACTAACGATAGTGTTCCCCTAAGGGGAGGGGTCTATAATAACCCTATTGTTGAATCTCAGAATTACTCTCTCCTTGACAACTTTTCTCACTTCTTTCTCTTGTTTTCCATAAAAAGACAGATCCCCATCACTGATAAATGATAGATTTTGTCTCAAGGAGGACATTAAATGATTGACATGTTATACTTCTATGTTTTTGCTATTAGAATAAGTTTTTGCATTTTAGCTACGGAACGCAGCCTATTCTGCAGCTAATTGTGTGTTCTGTAGCTACTTCCATGGTTTAGCAACTTACAGGTGTTAAACGAAGAAACTGGCCACATGGGCATCTTTGGAATTGTCTCAACATGGATCCTATCCTAGTCACCTAGCCCAGATCGATAAAAGGCCAGCTCAAGACCACAGTCAAAGGTGGAGTCAAACATATGGAGCCCGGAAGCAATATGACTCTTTGTCTACCCTTTCGTGGTTAATTAATAAATCCAACAGTTCTGTTGAAGCATTAATTCAGATCAGCCACCTGTGTCAACGGTTTTGTGCAACCACCTTGTTCGAATTCAAGTCACCTGTAGTTGATCAATCATTTACGCAGACTAGTTGTAATACGTGTAGACCACCTGTAGCTAATTTTCCTCAAAAGATAGTTATGAATATTTTCTTTTAAATACTGGTTGAACAGAACCGGAGGGAGTTCGAAGTTTTTAATGTATTAAGTTTAAACTTATTAGCTCTGTAATTTTGGACTTTTGTTCCTATTTTATCATACAAAGTCGTGTGTTGACTGAGATTCATTTGAAGGAGAATTTTGAATTAAGTTAGTAGCTCAACCCAGTCAGTTGCAGAGGGCCCCTGCGCTGAAGGAGGTTTTCTTTTCATTTGTTTTCTTCTTTTTGTTCAGTTTTAATTTCATCATTTACTTTTAGCAGTGTTTATAACTTAGGTTGATTTCTTGTAGTTTGATTTCTTTTAGTTCTAATCAGTAGCATAATGTTAGAATTCAATTGTGCAATCTTGTTTCTCCAATCCATTTCATAAAGGAAACGCCTTTGCTTTTAAACAAAGTAAGATTCAAAATAATGAGGATGCATTGTTGACTAGTTTACTCATTGTTTTTGTTATTTATTTCTTAGTTCAGGTTGTCAATGCACTGTATTAATGAATGTTTTTGGTCACCATTTCAAGATGATATCCATCCTAAACTAAATGGTAAAACATTCACTTTACATAAGGGTTGAAACCAATCAGTTACCTTCTGCATGTTTTTATTTAGTTTTTCTAGATCATGAAGTATAGAAGTTGCTTGAATTCCATCTCAAGGAGGTTATCTTTCAAAATTGAAGGTTAGAGTGACTAGAAGTACTTCAGTTAATTTCATCCTCTGTATTTATTTCAACATGACTTACAACTTTACTTTCTAGTTTTGAGAATTATTCATGAATTGGGATTAAATGACAAGATAGGACAGAGGCTCTATTTTTCCTTCTTTTAAACTTAGATTTTGACTAGTTTTAAGTGCTTGGTTCACCTTTAGGAAGTTTAGATTTAGTTTCTCATAGTTCAAATTGTACATCATTAGGAATCAAAGAATAGAAATCCCCAAAACAATATAAAACACAAAACAACGAAGTAATAAGGGTTAACTAAGCACATACAGTGCACTACACTTCATCAGCTTACGAACCTCGATTAATAATTTATGCAAAGTAATTTAGGACACTAAATTGACTAAACATTTTGGCATCGTTGTTGGGGAAGTGTAACTAGGTAACCTTATCTCTTACATTAAAAAAAAAATGATATGCATCGAGAAAGAAACTCTAGGAGTAGATTTATAGCTAGAGGCAGAAGCTCAATTCCTACAACACCACCTACTCCACCAAGAATAAGAAGAGATACACCTCCATCTCAAGCTCATACTCCCAACCATAGGACTCTTGAAATTCTAGGGTCAGAAATCCAATCAAAAGAATCTCCTACTTCATCTACCAAGGCAGTCCTAGAGGAGAAAAATCTTGGGTCTCCAACAGCAGGAGTAGCCTTTTTCACCTCCATATGGGAGCACATTTTAGTTTAAGAATTAGGAATACCCAGTCATCTGAATTGGATCCTAGAACACACTCTAAGTTTTCATGAACTCTTAGAAACAATGTAAACTTTGAAACGGGAACTATAAACTCAAAACGGGAACTCTCGCCAAAAAACGCCAAAAAAACATCAAAAACAATGCTAAAAACGAAAAGTGTGTATACTGGAACGATGATTTTTTTTTAGGGACAATTTTGAACATGTTTTAAAAATGGCAGTGAAAACGAAATTTTCATGCAAAATACAGCATGAAAATGAAAAAGTGATGATACTGGAACGATGATTTTTTTTTAGGGTAACTCCCCCCACCCACAATCGGCCGGCCACCTGCCCCCTCCCCTCACTCACCACCCTAACCACCCCCCTCCCCCCTCTCACCCGCTCCCATCCCTCATCCCACACGCCCCCTCCCCCAACCTCTTCCACGCACCCCCTCACTCCCTCCCTACCCTACCCGACCCTCACCCTACCTGCCCTACCCACCCATCCCCTCACCCTACCCGCCGACCCCCTCATGCCCTCCCCACGCACCCCCTCACACCCTCCCCACCTTGCATAAAATAGGAGAAGGAAAAAGGCACTTCAATGTTTTATTTTAGTAGTTCCCCAACTTCAATGCACCTTCATGGTGATGAGGGTTAACAATTGGTTATTTTCTTGGCACCCACACTCGTATGGTGATGAGATATGGCCAATGTGTTGTGTAATTACATCCCTTCTATTAAATATGATTTCCGTGTTAGAGACTTACTCTTGAAGGATGAGGGCATTGCTAAGCAATAACTCAAACTAAAGAAAAAAGCCTATAAAAAGGAAGGAAAACCCTAATCTTCAATTGAGTGCTCCACTTGTTCATGAGATTATTTTTGTAAAGAAAACAAAGAATTGTTTGTCTTAATGGTTTCCACTACAAATCTATGTAATGGTCACTTGTATAATTGATTTTGTTGTTTTAATTTATCATATGCATAATGTACTTATAATTATGAAATATTCAACTTTATGTTTCATATACTTCGAATGTGATTATAAATAGGTTTTGGAATGGACGCTAATTCTGTTTTTTCAATATTAACATATGATAAATTTGAGACATCTATATCTACACTCTTTAAAGTGATCCTCATTTATATGGATTACATTTTTTTTATGAGCTCAACATGTCACTTATCAAATATAACTTGAGGGAGAATAGCATTCCATTCCACAATCACTCTAGCTAAACCCAATTAATAAATAGATTACACACCAATAAACATCAACCAACTCTCACTTTCCTCAGCAATGATGTAAAAATATATATAGCCTATTAAATGTGTTTACTGACTCTCACTTTCCTCAGCAATGATGTAAAAATATATATAAACTATTAAATGTGGACCATTAAAGTGACCTTACATATGTAAACATGCAACTAAGAACATAATAGATACATATTTCTTTAAATTTTAATTTTAAGATTTAAAAGAGGGAACCAAATATAATTATTTAAGGTTATTTATTTTTAATGTTTGATTCCAACAACCCTGGCAATATATATATCTGTGTTGAGTCGTTATCACTTCACATGTTGAACCCTGTAACTATGTTGATGGCTACCACCACTTATCGTTGCTTACCAAGTGGAACCAAGAACAGAGGATTTCATAGCACAACATGTTGAAGCCTGTAACTATGTCCCTGACTACCACCACTTAGTGTTGCTTACCAAGTGGAACCAAGAATAGAGGATTTCATAGCACAACTTATGAACAACTTGAAATATATATTAACATGCACAGGGCTAAAAACAATTAAAGAGAAAATTACCAATACATATTAAAATTTAAAGTAGTGCTACAATTTCGAAGTCAATGCTCAAATTTTATCTTTTTTATGGTACTACAACGAGAACAAATAAGCTATTGTGAATGTAATATGGTGGAATCACTGTAAATCGATGTCAAACACTAAAACTTTAGAGTTCGGAATTTCGGAATTTATGAAACGGATGAAAAACAGGGTTGAAAAACAAAAATAAAACTGACCGATCCCATTATAGTCATAACTTTACTTCAATGAAACCATACCAATTTGGTGCTAAGACAGACACTGTGAATCACTATGGGAAAACATAGCCAATTTTTGACCTTCTATGCATATTTTTAATCGCTATGGTGAAAATACAACTAGTTGTTAACGAGAAATTTAAACCTACACCATCCTTTTGTTGTTGGTAATGATTAAACCTTTAAATGTTTTCATTCAAAGCCCTAACGGTTTTCTAAGACTAAGTTGCGATGTTTGGGTCAAATTTCAATTCCCACGCTGGCCAATACTACAAATCTTGCTTCAAAGTAACCACTAACGGTTTCCCATTCAGTTGCATTGTCTTCACATGAACAAACACTCCATTCTCCAAGTCCTTGATAACATTTACAAATGTCCCCAGATCAGGACTTGGTTTCCCATTAACTTCAACAATACACTGTCTGGGAGAATGATTCATCAAAAGTCTTGGAAAATACTCCGCCTTTAGTTGATGGCCGATTCTCAGAATCGACCATCAACTAAGGGCGGAGTATTTTCCAAGACTTTTCATGAATCATTTTCCAGGTGCTGAGAAACTCCCGCCGCGAGCCACTAGATTTATCGAACGCCACCGTTGACAACAGTAAGGGTCGCTGGCTGGGCGGCGTTTGCGTCTCCACTTCTACATCCGCTTCCATGAGGCCTTCGTCTCAGACATTTAGCGTCCTTAGCCCGGTGACGCAGCCAGAGCAACCTTGAAGCCGACCGGAGCCACTTCTTCGTCCCCGTCGATTCACTACTCTGGACGCCGGTGGGGAGTGCCATGTTATCTCCTTGCCGCATGCCCACCACAGGCGGTGCTGTCGTTTGTTGTGGGGAAAAGTATCCAACACGGAATGACCCTATCCCACTCTAAGGGTGATAGTTCCTTAGCAACAGCTGAAGCAAAGCTATCTAAAGTTACTTCTTTATGACATGCAAGAGACGAAAGGAAGAGATCCACTTACCGATGTCTTGCGCAAATGGTCGATCCAATCTCCTCTATTTGCCGCTTGCTCCCAGCTCCAAGTCTTCTCATGGGCCCAGCTACACGAGATCCTGCGAACAAGACAAGAAAAGGAAACTACAAGAAGCATGCATTCATAATTGATTCAAGGATTAGCATAAATCAAATACGCAAGTAAGACAATACACCATTGAAACACATGCGGATAGAAGAACCTCAAATGCTTTATTAATATAAGGAAGTAAGGTTCAGGCGGTGATACAACCGTGAGAGGTCCAATCCAGCATCACCTTCCCGACGGAAAGAAATCTCCTCTTCACCTCCCTCAAGCAATCACCCAATACTCACAACTGTAAACCAACAGCAATTCTTTGCACTAAATTCCGGCCTTCAGATCCCATGGGATGAGATCCTTATATAGAGTTTTGGAGTGAAGATAAGTCAGCTTGATGTGTGACTTGTTGTCCTCTTCAACTCCAGTTGTTCTTCAGTCCTTGAGTCCACTCGGAGTTTCTACCTTCCACTTGGAGTTTTAGAAGCTCTTAACTCATCATTAGGCGAATCTTCTGATCCAAGTGTCATTTTGGAAGCTTCCTGGGCACTGGCACATTGAGAAAAGATTCCTCCACATGTCAAAGTACGCCCAGCGCAGGTAGCCTTTGTTGCACTTGCTATGCAGTGCAGGTACACCATAGAGCTTTTGACATTCAGCGCAGATGCTTAGTGGAGCAGCTGCTTTGATCCAAAATTGACCTGTTTTTGAGTGTTTTTCAGTGGAGAACTGATCTGAAGTGCTGTGGTTTGCTGACCTTGTTCCTCTAGGGGTAGGAACAACATGTTTAGGGACTTTGGATCCCTTAGATTATTGACATTTCATGCTCTATGCCGTAAGGCACAAAAATGTCTATAACAGTTGCCCCCTAAAGTATGAGGTCGTTTATCGGGTGAAATGCTTTATTAGGAGGATCCGAAGTTCATTCAATCGTCGGGAGGTGACCTGTAACAAAATACAATACAATACATTATCTTTTCATACTTTCTTTTCATGATCTAGCTGATGCGGGCATTTCCCATGCTCAGCTTTATAAATACATTTGTTGTACATAGACAGACGATCGTCTGATAATAGACTGATAATTCTCTGCTTTTAATTATCATCCTTTTAGTAGGATGATCATCTGCTGCACATGTCTATGTTTTTTATCTCCTGAATATATATCGCAGCCCGGATGGATGAAACTAGATGCGGGGTCTTCAAACTTGTCCGATCTTCACTCTAGTACAAGTCGATCCATGTGAGAATTTCTTGAAGTCGAACATGGAAAGACATTGCTTGATTACCAGTCAATAATGTAAATTGTTAACAAGCGCGAGAGGAATCACCGATAATGATGATGACCCTCAAGGTACTGCAGCACAATTCACGTGGCGTGAATATAGGATCTGACGTCGAACACCACGCAAAGTCTCCTGGTCGAAGGTCATTAACGTATACCTATCGCCGGAAGTGAGAAACTTGCCATTGAGGCATGCAAGCTTCAAAGTACTGAGGGGGTGTTCCTAGATCAACTTCTTGGATAATGAGCTGATGTCGACAAGAAGTGATCCGTCAAAGGAGGGCCTTAATGAATCCCACATCAGTGACACGGAACGGAACTAGTGATGATGGTGAAAACGATCTGTGAAATATGATTCAGGGTGGCGGTCATGGAAGGATGAAAGATGATGTATGGTAGTGGATGGGACCCGGTTGACACTTTCTGAATGACATCTCTTGAACATATAACGACACTGATGTGATGGATCGGTAGCATTACCCCATGTACGGATGGTATGGCGAGACCATGGTGAAGGGACCGGTGAATGATAATAACCCAACCCGATATTTACGGAGGCAAAATTGTCATGTTCAAGAGCGACTTGCTACCATTAAGCTTTGAGGTTCTCCCAATTTTTCCCCAGTCATTTCTGACCAGTACCTCTTTATTTTTGTCAAGCTTGAGGAGGATAACATATGCTTGTTCTATAACCTGCCCTTCGGGCAAGCCCATCGCTATGTTTTAACGAGCCTAGCGATAGGGAAACTCGTTCTCGTCTAAAGACAAGTTTGTCGCTATTCAATATTTTTAACGAGCCTAGCGACAAAGACAACTCGGTCCTTTTCATTTTTAGAGAGTCTGAAAAGCGTACATAAAGTGGACTCCAGGGGTCCTTTTTCGTCATCTAATCCCTTAAGTCCGAAAAAGTATAAAACAATACAGAAGGGATGAATGTTCGATATCTTTATTGAGCCGAACTAGACAAGCGCTCGATCTTTTTGTGCAATAATCCCTCAGGTCCAAAAAGATTAAAATCTAGAGGAGGGATAGCTCTTCCGGTCCTTGTGACGAGCTGGAAGGCCAAAACTCGGCAAACTTTTCATATTTTACGAGTCAGTGAAAAGAGCTCAAAGAAGACTCGTCTTTTGAGGAACGAGTGATAAACAGGGATAGCAGCAGATTCCAGGTACAGGTTGGAATTTTCCAATCACGGCAGTATTACAAGGATGGCTAAGTGAAATCACTCTTCGCAGCTGTTCCTCAAAATAGGTAAACAATCAAGTGGATGTGAATGATCGGCCAAATGAAAAGTGGAGGTGACGGTGCATAAACACGACCAAGGCTTTTATGGCTGATGAATTTACGGTCTCAAATGGTTATTTACCAGTTCATTTTTTTTGGATGAGCTTGAACTCTGGGGGAAAGCTTGCTCACATGCTTATGTTTATTTTTTAACGAGTATGAAGTCCGCGTTAAAACTGCTCGGTTTTGCGTTTATTTTTTAACGAGCATGAACTCTACCAAAACTGCTCGTGTTGCGTTTATTTTTTAACGAGCATGAACTTTGCCAAAACTGCTCGTTTTGTTTGCATGCCCCCAGCATCATAATAACGCATGTCAAAGGAGGGTGCCCCCCAAGCTTCATTGCATTCAACTTGGTGGTTGGAATGAAGGTTTACCTTTGAGTTTTGAAAAGGGGATTTGTTTCATTTTTTAATGAGGTTGACATAGTAAAAGAACTATCCTCATGACTCCTTGTTTCATTTTTTAACGAGGTTGACACGAGATAAGAACCGTCCTCGGCGCCCACTGTATCTACAATATTTCCATTAGGGCGATGATCCATGCTGACAAAATGTTTAGGAATCTTCTGAATCCGTTAGATATAGAAGATTTCATATTGTAGGTTTCCACTGTGGCTACTTCCGCCAGATTAGTTGCCGGCGGTAAGGCAAAAGTACCCATTAAGGCAGGGTCTTTTAGGATACCTACTCCAATATTTTGAAGCGAATGATTATTTTCATGGATCATTGTGCTGCTTCCCGTAACTTGAGAACTGTTGGGGAGAAATGTTTGTTGGTCGACGATTGTAATTTTCCCTTGAAAAGGAAATACAATCCTCCTGAAGTAGGTCGACACAACTGCAGCCATGGCATATATCCAAGGCCTTCCCAGTAGGATGTTGTAATCGAGGTTTCCGTCGATTACTTCAACATCAACTTCTACTGTTTTGCCCCCCAGTTCAACTTGCAAGTTACTTAAAATCCCGTATGGAGTGTATGATCGTCCATCAAATGCTTTTAATCTCATTGACGATTTCGACAAGGGTGGTGAGCCTAAATTTTTCCAGCAACTCATCGACATAAGACATGTAGATGCCCCCTCATCAATAATTGTTCGATGAACAGTTTTGTTGAGGGCTTTCACTTGAATAAGGAAAGCTAGTTGAGCTGGTATCTGAGGGTCATATCCTTTATGATCAAAGGCCACAAGATTGGAATCCATTGGGCCAATCCCACCTATTGCTGATAATAAAGTTTGCTCTTGGGAGGGGCAATTTTGCTGTACCTCAGGCGTCGACATAGCGGACGATGATTGAGCCAGGTCCTCTATTATATTGTAACCCTGTGTTATTTTTGCACGAGGATTAAATGTCGATTTGTGTACTACTCCCTTTGGTGACTTTATCATTGGTTTAGGAACGATGGGTGGCACGACTTTGGTCAAAGTTGTTGTTGAACTACTAGGTTGTTTATTTGCCTTGTTGTTCAACTGCTTTGGATTCCTGTAATCTTTATTCCTTGTCAAAGCATTATTCTGCTGCTTTGAGGTGGACAACATAAGCACTTGGGATCGGGAAGCATTTCGATTAGCAACCAGATTTTGGCCTGGGTTAGGAAACGGATCAGTCAATATTGCTGGGGTTTTCGAACTCTTAAAGAGCTTCTTAACTTCAGCTATATGTGGGCAATCTTTCGTCCAATGATCCTCATCGCATATATGACACCCTGTCGGGGGTTTCCCTTTCCTTTTCTTTTTCTTCTTGCCCCCTGGTTGCTTCAGTTGTTTTCCCTTGTCGGTCGACATGGCATTTACTTCTGAGGCAAGAAGTTCCTCATTTGCATTTTGACTAGAAATTTTGCGTTTGTCAGTCACGCCATTACTGGCGTGAGAGTCAGTATTCGATTTAGGAGGGGGGGCGATTTAGGAGGGGGGGGGAATTGAAAATTCAGGTCTGGGGGCGTCAGGTATTTTGTCGTAGAGCGTGCCAAACTGAGTATATACTAAGTCTAAATATTGAACGCGAGCAATGACTTGCTCCTCTGTTACGACTCCTCCCTTGGCCACATCTTCCGTTATAGCCGGAAGTAATGACTTTATAAACCATTCAGCTAACAGCTGATCGGGAACGTAAGTTTTCACCATCCTACGACGACGACGCCACTCATGTATATGATCAGATATGTGAGTAGCTGTCGTTTGTTTGAAGTTGGTCAGTATTTCGGTTCCTGTTTCATACCTGATTGGTAATTGAAAATGGGTTAAGAAAGTCGTGGCTAAGGAGCTGAAATTGTCAAAAGAGGCTCTTGGCAATTCAATGTACCATTTAGCCGCTGGACCTGTCAATGTCCTCTGGAAGAGGCGAAGTCTTATCGAATCATCATTCAGGGTGTTTGATGAACACCATAGATGGAATGTCATCACATGATTCGACGGATCTTCACCTGGATTTCCATTGAATTTAGGAATGTCCGATGGAAGTTTATGCGGAATCGCTGGCCACCAAGGGGCATAAGCAATTGGATCATTCGTCAACCGGTTTAGATCTGGTAATTCTAGAGTTGCTACAAAAGGCAACTGTTGGTTCAGGTTGGGCGAAGCATATCCAGGATAAGATGGTATCGCCTGAGCAATGGGTCTTTGCAGACTAGCATAATGCTGACAACTCTGACAAGGTTGATGGGTATAACCATTATAGCATGGTTGCCCATTACTTACAAAGACTTGTTGCTCAGGTCCTTGATATGATTGCTGGAATGGCGGTTGTTGAGATTGAAACAGCTCTGGTTGTTGGACCATTTGCTGTTGACCAATACTAGATGATTGACCAAGATTGGGAGTCACAGTACTTGTTTGAGCCTGAGTCGCTCCAGATAAGGAGGCACTACCCTGATATTGTGATTGAGCCGTTGAGACAAGAGGCTGTTGTATTGCATCCTGAGAAACTTGGGGTTGACATACAACAGGTGGCGCTTGTACTTGCGACGCATTCACCATAGCAGGTGTGGTGGGAATATTCGACAGAGGGTGTACTGGTTGCATTGAATATACAACCCCTGGTTATTGAGGCAGTATTGGTACCCAACCACTGGATGTAATTCCAGTTTGACCTGAACCTTGTTGTAAACTCTCATATGGTTGTTCTCTAGGAGGGAACAATGAAAGAGCATACTGCCCTCCACATGGTGGAAATCCAGTACTTAAAGGGTAAATTGGCCTTTGAAGACACATTGGATCAATTTGTTGAGTTTCAACATAAGAAGTACCAGATGATAATCCGGATGAAGAAATAGGAACTAACCATATTGTCGTCCCTGATTGGACTCCGGCTTGCTGTTGACAATTTGCCGGGACAGATGGTATACCAGCGAACATCGTTGGAGTAGCAGCAGGAGGTTCTGTTGCTGCTGTGTCAGACGACACAGTCCTAGATGTCGACGGTTGTTCAGACATATCTAGTCTATCCAAAAGATTTCTTAGCGATTCTACAAGAATTTACGATGCCAAAAGACTAACTTCGAAGATCAACGCAGGAATAGGAGGTGATTATGTTCCGTTTAAAAAGAATTTTATATGACGACGCTTTAGACACAACTTGCTTTTTCACTTTTTAAGAGTCGAGAAAAAGCTAAAGATGACTCTAGTCTCCTTCGATGTATTAACGAGCCCGAAGTGACAAATGCTCGGATGGACTTTTTCAGTTATAGAGTTTGAAAAAGGCCAAAAGAAACTACTCTGGAGTTCTAGGCAGAGGGTGTGCCAAACCTTTCGCGAAACCACAGAATACGTTTTACGGTACGAGTGGTCGATCTTCATGAATGCTGTGTTCACTGCATCGCGATCAGTAGGGCGGTCGACACGGCTTCCTATGGATAAAGGCTTTGTTCCTATAGGGGTCTCCCAATATACGCGACGGTACGCGGGAGCACAAATCCGTATTAGTGCTATCGTCCCTCAGGAGGAATCACCCACCTTCGTAGAGATCGACAGTCACTATGTTTAACGACGCCGGAACACGTCTCTACCTAGACCTCTACTGTGTTTCGTTATGTTTCAAAGCGTTGTTATGTAAATTCAGTTCGTTTTAGGTTGATCTTGCTTAGCAGTTTGCCTTTATGGATCACCACGTGATGTATGATACAACTCCTAAATGCAGTCTAAGAATGATAAGCAAGCTTTTTCAATTCTTTCAACTTATGAAAATCTTAACTACTGAGGGAAAAGAAAGACATCATCTTTTCAAACAGATCATAGAGCACACACTGATGCACTTTCCTAAATCGACATGCAAACTGTCAAAATGCACATGCACAATGCAAGTATTTCTTTTCTTCTTCCTTAATGTTGATGTATTACAAAAAGAGAGTTGTTGTATAATTTCGAATCCAATTTCAAGCGAAAGCAAACAAGTTTTTTGTCCAATAATCAAAAGAATACCTTAAGATTCACTCGTTTCGACATAAGAAATACTGAAATCCGAACCATATAACGAAAGCAAATGCTCAAGCAGCTATGAACAGCAATAAACTAGCTCTTAGAATCACAACGACACTTTATCACAGGTCTAGATCCAAGAGGCCACAGCAAGACTAGTTCACTTTCGCTATGGGAAACTGTGAATGAAAGTAAGAAATACAATAAGAACAATCACGGTTTCTTCACACAACTGAGGCGGAATGATGGCAAAGAAAGATAGTTTCAGATGGGTATACAGGTTGACAACAGGCTGCAAAAACAATATTGAAAACTGGGCAACAGACAGTAGGGAACCCCAGTTGCACAAGGCAAAACTGGATCAGCGCAGGTACTGCACTGTCAATCTGACATGCAGCGCAGGTAGCCCCTTCGGGACCTGCGTTGCAGCGCAGGTAGCCTTTGCTGCAGCTGCACTGAAGAGACAACTCTCGTCTCTCTCAGATTCCGGGTCACAGTTTGCTCAAAAATCAATGGTTTTTGGCCAAATCAGAGGCTATCAGCCAAGTATACACTAGAGGATGATTAAGGAAGATGAACACTATCACAAAGAGCTAAAAAGAGTCCTTGTGGATCAGCTCTTCAAATCATAAACATGCCCAGCACTGAGCTAGAGTAGTTGCCCTCTACTTTGCCTTCGAAGGATTCGAATGCAGTTCAATTCGGTACTCCCTTTGTTTAGGAAATGAATAGCAAGAAACACAAGCTACCAAAAAGACACGATCCCCAGCGGAGTCGCCAGTCTGTTGTGGGGAAAAGTATCCAACACGGAATGACCCTATCCCACTCTAAGGGTGATAGTTCCTTAGCAACAGCTGAAGCAAAGCTATCTAAAGTTACTTCTTTATGACATGCAAGAGACGAAAGGAAGAGATCCACTTACCGATGTCTTGCGCAAATGGTCGATCCAATCTCCTCTATTTGCCGCTTGCTCCCAGCTCCAAGTCTTCTCACGGGCCCAGCTACACGAGATCCTGCGAACAAGACAAGAAAAGGAAACTACAAGAAGCATGCATTCATAATTGATTCAAGGATTAGCATAAATCAAATACGCAAGTAAGACAATACACCATTGAAACACATGCGGATAGAAGAACCTCAAATGCTTTATTAATATAAGGAAGTAAGGTTCAGGCGGTGATACAACCGTGAGAGGTCCAATCCAGCATCACCTTCCCGACGGAAAGAAATCTCCTCTTCACCTCCCTCAAGCAATCACCCAATACTCACAACTGTAAACCAACAGCAATTCTTTGCACTAAATTCCGGCCTTCAGATCCCATGGGATGAGATCCTTATATAGAGTTTTGGAGTGAAGATAAGTCAGCTTGATGTGTGACTTGTTGTCCTCTTCAACTCCAGTTGTTCTTCAGTCCTTGAGTGCACTCGGAGTTTCTACCTTCCACTTGGAGTTTTAGAAGCTCTTAACTCATCATTAGGCGAATCTTCTGATCCAAGTGTCATTTTGGAAGCTTCCTGGGCACTGGCACATTGAGAAAAGATTCCTCCACATGTCAAAGTACGCCCAGCGCAGGTAGCCTTTGTTGCACTTGCTATGCAGCGCAGGTACACCATAGAGCTTTTGACATTCAGCGCAGATGCTTAGTGGAGCAGCTGCTTTGATCCAAAATTGACCTGTTTTTGAGTGTTTTTCAGTGGAGAACTGATCTGAAGTGCTGTGGTTTGCTGACCTTGTTCCTCTAGGGGTAGGAACAACATGTTTAGGGACTTTGGATCTCTTAGATTATTGACATTTCATGCTCTATGCTGTAAGGCACAAAAATGTCTATAACATCGTTCGAGCGGCAGCGGTGGACAAGTTCCAGTGCGCGTGATTCTTAACCTGTTATCAATGAAATGAGACATTGGTGATTCTTACAATGTTGGACCTTACAATCACCAGGGCGTAGAATATAGCGCGATGTTGCATGTTAATTGACACTTTCTTTTTAAAAAAATAAAAATTAAGATTGATAGTTACAACAATGCAATAAGAGTGAGGGCACGTATTATCCACAGATGGAAATTACGCGCTAACACAGTCTATACTGCATATATGTAGTTCGATGCATTCACCGTCACTAAATAAAGCAGCCTTAAGCTCTTAATCCTCACCTCACCTCATAAGTTGAATAAACTCCTGTAAAAGTTATGTTATAGGTCAAACTCAAACCGTAGATTACTTTTCATGTGTTCATATTCGCCGAAGTTGCTCTCAACTGTTTTCTTGTCCGTGCGACTACAAATTGAAATTAAGCAATGAAATCACATGTTGCTAAGAGATTTGACCCAATTATGAAGTAGGTTGAATTAGGAATTATGGGCGATTTCTTGAGGAATTTTAATATTCAGTAATAGGAGGATTGAGACCTGCCACTTGTAGTTGCCAGATAGTATCCAGCCCGGAGAACATACTATAAAATGACAAACTAGCAAAGATGAAAGTTCCTCCGTCACCTTCCAAGAAAATGACATGAACGACGAGAGTGGAAATAAGGACTTTCCAACGGTCTGCTTCAACTCTACATGTGGCTCGTGGGTTTCCTTTTGCAATTCTCATGCTATTCTATTCGCGCATTCACCTAGTTACATAATTGTGACGTGCCTTGTATGAGAAAATTTCCAAGATACCATGTACTAGTGTATAAATTTCAGACCTAAAGGAGGGCGGTTTCTACAATTCTAGTGACCAACCCAACTCTTTTAAAAAATTAAGTATAAATTAAATGGTAAGAGTAATCCAT
This sequence comes from Pinus tabuliformis, assembly GCA_031772625.1. Lineage (NCBI taxonomy): Eukaryota > Viridiplantae > Streptophyta > Pinopsida > Pinales > Pinaceae > Pinus > Pinus tabuliformis. The sequence continues at coordinate 636,024,258 of CM062817.1, forward strand.
CATTTGTATGGGAAAGATGTAAAATAGTTTAAAAAATATAAAAAAGATGTAAAATGGTTTAAAAAATTCATAAAAATTGAATAAAATATAATTTTATTTTAAATCATTATTATTAATGGAGGGCATGTATTATTATCTAAATTGACATTAATGACCAAACTATATTTACTCAATCAATCAAGGTGCCTTTGTTTTATGTATTGTTATGTTTTTTTTTTTCATCAGACATATTTTCCTATGAAACCCAATAAAACCACATATTCAAATGGTAAAATTTACACCGTTCAAATATTTTAGCATTTTTCAAAACATTAATTTTATTTATACAATTATAAATAGATTTTAAATCAAAGGAAAAATTATAATCCTACCAATCATTTTTTATAAAACATGTAATAATAAAATTATTACCTTTTAATTTATCTAAAACTCATACATAAACATAATCTACCGAAGTGCCTTGATGTGGTGGCGTCGAGGAATCAAAGGCTTGCATTTCCAAGCGTCCACGATTCACTTACCAACTCCCAAGATCGAGTTCATTTATCCGAAGAAAATTCATTAAAACAGTTAAGGTCAATATAATGATTACATTGTCAACTAATTGCATACTTTTGCGTTTAAATTTTCTCATTTAAACAGGCTTTGATGAAATATAGTTTGGCCATTAACGTCAATTTGGATAATAATACGTGCCCTTAATTAATAATAATGATTTAAAATAAAATTATATCTTATTCGGTTTTTATGAATTTTTAAAACCATTTTAAGTTTTTCCAATACAAATGATGGAGTACGCTTACCATTTAATTTATATTCAATTTTTTAAAAGAGTTGGGTTGGTCACCAGAAGTGTAGAAACCGCCCTCCTTTAGGTCTGAAATTTATACATTGGTAGTACACGGTATCTTGGAAATTTTCTCATACAAGGCACATCACAATTACTTAACTAGGTGAATGCGCGAATAGAATAGCACGAGAATTGTAAAAGGAAACCCACGAGCCACATGTAGAGTTGAAGCAGATCATTGGAAAATCCTTATTTCCACTCTCGTCGTTCATGTCATTTTCTCGGAAGGTGACGGAGGAACTTTCAGCTTTGCTAGTTTGTCATTTTATAGTATGTTCTCCGGGTTGGATACTATCTGGCAACTACAAGTGGCAGGTCTCAATCCTCCTATTACTTAATCTCAAAATTCCTTAAGAAATCGCCCATAATTCCTAATTCAACCTACTTCATAATTGGGTCGAACCTCTTAGCAACATGTGATTTCGCTGCTTAATTTCAATTTGCACTCGCACGGACAAGAAAACAGTTGAGAGCAACTTCGACGAATATGAACGCATGAAAAGTAATCTTCGGTTTGAGTTTGACCGATAACATAACTTTTACAGGGGTTTATTCAACTTATGAGGTGAGGTGAGGATTAAGAGCTTAAGGCTGCTTTATTTCAGTGACGGTGAATGCATTGAACTACGTATATGCAGTACATACTGTGTTAGCGCGTAATTTCCATCTTTGGATAATACGTGCCCTTTCTCTTATCGCATTGTTGTAACTATCAATCTTAAATTTATTTTTTTTTTAAAGAAAGTGTCAATTAACATGCAACATCGTGCTATATTATACGCCTTGGTGATTGTAAGGTCCAACATTGTAAGAATCACCAGCGTCTCATTTCATTGATAACAGGTTAAGAATCACGTGAACTGGAACTTGTCCGTCGATGCCGCTCGAACGACAACACCGCATGTGGTGGGCATGCTGCAAGGAGATAACATGGCACTCCCCACCAATGTCCAGAGTAGTGAATCGACGGGGACGAACAAGTGGCTCCGATCGGCTTCAAGGTTGCTCTAGCTGCGTCACCGGGCTAAGGAGGCTGAATGTCTGAGACGAAGGCCTCATGGAAGTGGATGCAGAAGCGGAGACGCAAACGCCGCCCAGCCAGCGGCCCTTACTGTTGTCAACGATGGCATTCGATAAATCTAGCGGCTCGCGGCGGGAGTTTCTCAACACCTGGAGAATGATTCATGAAAAGTCTTGGAAAATACTCCGCCCATAGTTGATGGCCGATTCTCAGAATCGGCCATCAACTAAGGGCGGAGTATTTTCCAAGACTTTTGATGAATCATTCTCCCAGACAGTGGATTGTTGAAGTTAATGGCAAACCAACTCCTGATCTGGAGACATTTGTAAACGTTATCAAGGAATTGGAGAATGGAGTGTTTGTTCGTGTGAAGACAGTGCAGCTGAATGGGAAACCGTCAGTGGTTACTTTGAAGCAAGATTTGCACTATTGGCCAGCATGGGAATTGAAATTTGACCCAAACATCGCAACTTGGTCTCAGAAAACCATTAGGGCTTTGAATGAAAACATTTAAAGGTTTAATCGTTACCAGCAGCAAAAGGATGGTGTAGGTTTAACTTTCTCGTTAACAACTAGTTGTATTTTCACCATAGTGATTAAAAATATGCATAGAAGGTCAAAAACTGGCTATGTTTTCCCATAGTGATTCACAGTGTCTGTTTTAGCACCAAATTGGTACAGTTTCATTGAAGTAAAGTTATGACTGTAATGGGATCGGTCAGTTTTATTTTTGTTTTTCAACCTTGTTTTTCATCCGTTTCATAAATTCTGAAATTCCGAACTCTAAAGTTTTATTTTTGTTTTTCAACCCTGTTTTTCATCCGTTTCATAAATTCTGAAATTCCGAACTCTAAAGTTTTAGTGTTTGACATCGATTTACAGTAATTCCACCAGTATTACATTCACAATAGCTTATTCGTTCTCATTGTAGTACCATAAAAAGATAAAATTTTAGCATTGACTTCGAAATTGTAGCACCACTTTAAATTTTAATATGTATTGGTAATTTTCTCTTTAATTGTTTTTAGCCCTGTGCATGTTAATATATATTTCAAGTTGTTCATAAGTTGTGCTATGAAATCCTCTGTTCTTGGTTCCACTTGGTAAGCAACGCTAAGTGGTGGTAGTCATCAACATAGTTACAGGCTTCAACATGTTGTGCTATGAAATCCTCTGTTCTTGGTTCCACTTGGTAAGCAACGCTAAGTGGTGGTAGTCATCAACATAGTTACAGGGTTCAACATGTGAGGTGATAACAACTCAACACGGATATATATATTGCCAGGGTTGTTGGAATCAAACATTAAAAATAAATAACCTTAAATAATTATATTTGGTTCCCTCTTTTAAATCTTAAAATAAAAATTTAAAGAAATATGTATCTATTATGTTCTTAGTTGCATGTTTACATATGTAAGGTCACTTTAATGGTCCACATTTAATAATTTATATATATTTTTACGTCATTGCTGAGGAAAGTGAGAGTCAGTAAACACATTTAATAAGCTATATATATTTTTACATCATTGTTGAGAAAGTGAGAGTTGGTTGATGTTTATTGGTGTGTAATATATTTATTAATTGGGTTTAGCTAGAGTGATTGTGGAATGGAATGCTATTCTCCCTCAAGCTATATTTGATAAGTGACATGTTGAGCTCATAAAAAAAATGTAATCCATAAAAATGAGGATCACTTTAAAGAGTGTAGATATAGATGTCTCAAATTTGTCATATGTTAATATTGAAAAAACTAAATTAGCGTCCATTCCAAAACCTATTTATAATCACATTCGAAGTATATGAAACATAAAGTTGACTATTGCATAATTATAAGTACATTATGCATAGGATAAATTAAAACAACAAACTCAATTATACAAGTGACTATTACATAGATTTGTAGTGGAAACCATTAACACAAACAATACTCTGTTTTCTTTACAAAAACAGTCTCATGATCAAGTGGAGCACTCAATTGAAGATTAGGGTTTTCCTTCCTTTTTATAGGTTTTTTTCTTTAGTTTGAGTTATTGCTTGGCAATGCCCTCATCCTCCAAGAGTAAGTCTCTAACATGGAAATCATATTTAATAGAAGGGAAGTAATTGCACAACCCATTGGCCATATCTCATCACCATACGAGTGTGGGTGCCAAGAAAATAACCAATTGTTAACCCTCATCACCATGAAGGTGCATTGAAGTTGGGGAGCTACTAAAATACAACATTGAAGTGCCTTTTTCCTTCTCCTATTTTATGCAAGGTGGGGAGGGCATGAGGGGGTGCGTGGGGAGGGTGTGAGGGGGTGACCGGGTAGGGCGGGTAGGGTGAGGGCCAGGTAGGGCGAGGGGGGCGTGAGGGGGTGGGCGAGGGGGGCGTGAGGGCAGAGTAGGGTGGGGGGCGGCGTGAGGAGGTGGGTGGGGCAAGTTAGGGGAGGGTGGAGAGGGCTGGCGGAGGGGCGTGAGGGGGAGGGGGCGTGTGGGGTGAGGGTGAGGGGGGCGGTGGCGCAGGGGGGGTTGAGAGGGGGGAGGGGGCGGGTAGGGTGCGGAGTGGGGGGGGAGCAAGTGGCTGACCGATTGTGGGTGGGGGACGGGGAGAGGGAGAGGGCGGGTAGGAAGGGGCGTGAGGGAGACGGGGCGCGTGGGGTGAGGGGTGGGGGGGGGGAGCTAAGAGGGGGGAGGGGGTGGGTAGGTTAGGGGAGTGTGGGGAGGGCGCGGTTAGGGTGCGGTGGGGAGCGGGTGGCCGGCCGATTGCGGGTGGGGGAGGACGAATGGGGGGGTGAGGGGGTGCGGAGGAGGAGAGAGGGGAGTGTGGGTGGAGGGGCGGCTTTGGGGAGAGGTGGGGGTGCGAGCGCTGTGTGAGGGAGGGGTGGCGAGTAGGCCGGGAGGGGGTTGTTATGCGTTCAATGTTTGTAATATGTGATTTTCGCATTAATTTTCAAGTTAATCATTATTTTTTGAAAAAAAAAAGTGATTATTATTATTTTTTTACATGAAATTCATTTAAAAAAAACTATTATTTAACTATTTTTAGTTAAAAATTTCGTATAAAAATTGTGATTTTCACATGTCAATTGTAGCAAAAAATTATCAAAACGTATAGTTTTTTAGTTATATTTATGTTAAAAATGGTTATTTTTATGTCCATTTTTAAAAAATATTGTTTTTTAGAAACAATTATTTCTTGTGCATTGAAAAATTAGTTAACGATGTATAAATGTGTAGAATATTTAAAATTCCAAATATCGACCTTCTTCTTTATATATGCAAAACAATAAAAACCTCACTAAAAATAAAAATATAAAAAAAAATATACATATATATATATATATATAAAGAAAAAGAACACTTTAAAAATTATTAAATTTACAAAATAATTATTTACATTTCATACATTAAAAAAAAAAAAGAAAAAAGAAAAAGAAGCCTTTTAAAAAAAGGGCCTGGTGTAGAATTACCACATTTTTAAATCAACATAAAAATCACTACCATTCTAAAATGCAATGTACATAAAAAAAAATATAGTGCCAAAAACTATGCTCTAAAAAACACGTGTGTTCTGCATCACCCCTTTTCAAAATCGGGTCACTTTTTTGCTATCTCTACAAAATGGGTAACAGTATGAGTTCCCATTTCAAAGTTTACATTGTTTAAAATTATGCCAAAGTTTCAAAGTCTTGCAAAGGTCAAGCTTATCAGAGATATCCTCGTAACAGTTGCAATTTGTGATTAGCGCGGAGCAACGAGGACCCTTGGTCAAGCACACAGACCGTCGGCCCATGGTAACGCGCGTTGTCACAAATTAGCAAAAAGGGAGGTCTTTTCGAGAAATGGGGTTGGTTTCTCGCTAATCGCATATCGTCGGGCAAACCCCTCAAAGAAGGAAAAGCCCCGAGCGCCCGGACCCAAAAAGTTATAAAATGCAACGGATATCGCGCCGATTTCGTCAAAGGCAGGGTCCCACAAAAACTGGCAGAATATCGGAAGGGCTTCAAGCAGTAAGCGGTTTCAATTGAGTCTCGCCCAATGCCACACAAGGGGTGCCACGCATCCAGTGGAAGAGAGAGAAAATCACTCACATCAGATGAGTAAAAGTCGTGTTACTTATCCGCCTGATATGAATGATGACCGTTGGATGTAGAGGCCCCAGATCAACGGCGGAGACGCGTTCTGATGGATGACCAGATTTGACGGGGTCAACAGGCAAAAATTTGTAAAGAATTTGAAGTCCAATATGGATGATGCGTTGGTGGAGATCCGTATTTCGCAGGAATTCTTGGAGTTAACAGACAAAATGGTTGTTCAAACATTTCCAGTGAACTTGACACACTCATCTGTTACAAAATAGGTGGCCACTTCCCTGTGAGGCGTTATACAGTGATAGATTACGCCGAACAGAGGGATTCAAACGGACAAAGGCAGGGAAACCGGAAAGCCAGGAAGCCGAAACGAACAGTTAGAAAGCAGATTGGCTTTAAAGCCACGAACTAACAAAGAAAGAGGTAGAGTTAGTTAGACGCAGAAAGCTAAGAGCAGAAAGAAGGAGCTGAGCTGACCTACAGAAGTAAAGGCAGCATCGAGCCAGACAGAGCCACAGAGAGTCAGAGAGTCTGTGTACTCCAGAGAAGGCTTGAGAGGATCAAGTGAACTCCTTTGTATATGCCTGTCGTGTATGAGTCTCAAATTGGGCTCACACTACTATGACCAATAGAGGTCGAGTTTCAGTAAGTAGAGTCTGTGTACTCCAGAGACTTGGGGGATCCAAGTATAGTCTTGTTGATTCATATCTGCTGTGTGAGACTCAAATTGAGCTCACTGTTGTAAAAACTCTACTTTTGAAAACATAATAGAGAGGCCACCACTGAAGGCTGGACCAGGAGATGTAGCCCAGGAGTATTGGGTGAACTCCTTATTAAAATTGTTGTGTTTACATGTTTGCTTGTTATGTTTTCTCTAATTGCTTCAGTGTCTGTGTATTTCGAAATCTTATCAATCCATTGCATAAAATAACACAAGCACATCCATGCACATGAGTCTACAATACCTTAATTGTTTGTCTTAGATCTATTTCAGACCAAGTGGTATCAGAGCACATTGGTTGCTGAGGTTAGACAAGATTGTGCTAGATTTTGTTGTTGAATGCTAACTAGGACAAAGCTCAAATTACGAGAAGGAGAATTGGTTGAAGCTAACCCAAAAATAAGAAGAGTCTATCCTAAGAGGAAAATGGCATAAGAAAGTCCCATTGGAATCAGACTCCCAGTTCATGGATAGTTTCATGACAATGAGAGCCATGGTAGAGGAAATGTATAGAGAATTTAAGAAAGATAGAGATGAAGATTCATCAAACTCCAAACAAAATAAAGGAGCAGAAGAATCTCTCCTCAATGACCATTCTAACGGCAAAGGGAAAGAAGAAAAGCTTCCCACACCCCCTAATAGCCCTGAAAATAAAAAGAAGAAATCTTTGATTAAATTAGATGTTAAATTTGATTTACCAATACATGATGGAGAGTTGAATGCAGAGAAGCTGGATAATTGGATTAGACAGATTGATGTGTATTGCAAAGTGCAGAGCATTGATTCAGAGAGCAGTAAGATTCAGCTGGCCAGCCTACGCCTTGGAGGCACTGCCTTAGTATGGTGGGAAGGCAAGACACAAGCTAACATGAAAAAAAATGGCAAAATTCTTTCTATCTAAAGTGAAATTGTTTCTGCAATTAAAAAGCAGTTCTATCCACTAGCTTATATGCAGCAAGCCATGATGAGTTGGAAAAATCTTCGACAATTGAAAGGGCAAAGTGTACAAAGTTACACCCAAGAATTTAGGAAAAGAGCTTTGATTCTAGGAATTTCTTTAGACTCACCTGAAACTTTGTTGAAGTATATAGGTGGTCTACACAGCTATTTAAAGCATATCATTCTCATGTTTAATCCCACTAGCATAGATGAGGTATTTGTTCAGGCTACACATCTAGAGGCTAGAGGCAAGAATGTGAACCCAGAAGTTGGGGGATCATCAAAACCCATTGCAAGCAAGAATAAGGAAAAGAGAAAGCAGAAATGGAAAGAGAGGAAGGCAAATGCTATACAAAAGACCAAACCTTCATGCACTCACTGGAAGAAGGATGGGCATGATGATGAACACTGTTGGATTCTGCATTCAGAGCTGAGACCCAAGAAGTACGATGGCAAAAAGAAGAAGACTGCTGCAGCTATTCAAAAAGATTTGGGGTCAGACTCAGGGGATGAAACAACAATCACAGCCACAGGTATAAAAGGTAAAAATTCTAAAGCATCTACTAGTAATTCTGCACAACCTACTGATAATGAAGAAAATGAGAGGAAAAGGCATGAGATTTTTCATGTTAGAGTTATTTCCAAGCATAAAAAAAATTGATACTTTGTTTGATAGTGGCTCACAAGTAAATTTAATTTCTGAAGCAATTGTAAAGAAGTTCGGATTACTAACCACACCTCACAAGAAACCATATCCATTAGGTTGGTTATGTGATAAAGCAAAGCTACAAGTGACTAGACAACGTAAACTTAGGTGTTCTTTTGGGTCAACATTTGTAGATGAGGTTGAGTTAGATATTGTTCCCTTGGATATATGTGGAATTGTTTTAGGAAGTCCTTACTTGTATGATAGTAAAGCTATTGTCTATAGGGCAGAAAACAAGTATTAGCTCATTAAATATGGAATTGAATACATTGTAAGAGCTCATAAACTCAAGGATAATTATACTCTCATAAACTCGGGGCAGATGAAAAGAATTGTAAATTCATGCAAACATTTTTTACTGATGGTTGTAAAGGAAAAGAAACCTGATAAAACCAATGTATTTGAGGGCTGTAATGCTAAATAGCAAGCCGATTTAGAAAAAGTTGTTTCAGAATATGATATACTATTTCAATAACCTAAAGGTCTACCACCCAAAAAGGAAATAGTACATGATATTAATTTGCAGCAAGATGCTCCATTGCCTAACATCGGAATTTACAAATTGTCCACTTTATAGAATGCAGAAATCAAGAAGCAGGTACAGGAGCTACTCGAGAAAGGATTCATAAGACCTAGCACATCACCATGTGGATCTCCAAATGTCTTGGTGAGAAAGAAAGATGGCTCATGGAGAATGTGCATTGATTATTGAGCACTGAAAAAGATAACGATAAAAAATAGTTATCCCCTTCCTCACATATATGATCTATTAAATCAGTTGAAAGAAGCTTTTTACTTTTCCAAGTTGGACTTGCATAGTGGCTACCATCAGGTCAGAGTTGCAGAGCAAGATGCATGGAAGACTGCTTCCAAGAGAAAGCAAGGATTGTATGAGTGGTTAGTTATGCCTTTTGGCTTAACTAATGCTCCTGCTACTTTCATGAGAGTAATGAATGATGTACTCAGGCCTTTTATTGATGATTTTGTCATTGTATATTTAGATGACATTCTTATATTTAGTAAAACATGGGAAGAACACTTGAAACGTGTAAAGTAGACTCTAGATGTTTTGAAAAGAGAAATTCTTTATGTTAAGCTCTCAAAATGTCAATTTGGCAAAACATCTTTGAATTATTTGGGTCATATTGTAGGGGGTGGTGAATTAAAGATAGATCCCTCTAAGGTTGCAGTAATTGTAAACTGGCCTAAACCCAAATCTTCTACTGAAGTTAGAAGCTTCCTAGGAGCAGCACAGTATTGGAGAAAGTTTATTTCTAACTTTTCCTTGGTTGCAGCTGCCTTACATGCTTTAACAAGATTGAACAAGGTGTTTCAGTGGGGAGGAAAACAGCAGAAAGTCTTCGAAACCTTGAAAGAAAAGATTAGTACAACACCAGCACTAGCATTGCCCGATCTTCAAAGACCATTCGAGATTGAAACCAATGCCAGTGACTATGCCATGGGAGTAGTTTTGATGCAGAACGGTAAACCCATATGTTATCATTCTAAGACATTTAATTCTACAGTAGTTAATTATCCCACATATGATAAAGAATTGTATGCATTAGTACAGAGTGTGAAAAAGTGGAAACATTATCTAATGGGAAAGGAGACTATTATACATATTGATCATCAACCACTCCAATATTTACACTCACAAACTAAGTTGCAGCAATCAAGACATTATAGGTGGATGGGTTTTCTACAACAATTTCATCTTGTCATCAGATATAAAAAGGGCATACACAATAAAGTTGCAGATATGTTGTCCAGACCAATTATAAATGCATCTACTATACTTAAGCATAATTCAGTATTGCATGAAAGCTACATTGAACAGTATACTCAAGATATAGATTTTAAAGATGTATATGCAACTTTAAGTCATGGCAAACAAGTAGAAGAATTGGATTATCATGTTAAGGACCAACTCTTGTATCATTTTGGAAAGTTATGCATTCCTCAAACCGAAAGAGTAAAGATAATTCGAGAAGCACACACTTGTCTAATATCAGGTCACTTTGGTGTAAGTAAAATAGTTGCACAGTTGCAAATATTTTGTTATTGGCCAAAAATGCATGACACAGTTTCTAGGTATGTAAGAGGGTGTACCATGTGTGCTAAAAGCAAGCCTAGCAATAGAAAACTAGGCTTGTACACTCCACTACCAGTTGCTTCTCATCCTTGGGAAAGTGTTTCCATGGACTTTGTTGGGGGACTGCCTAAATCTAGAAAAGGTCATGACTATTTATATGTTATTGTGGATTGGTTCAATAAAATGTGTATTTTAATACCTTGTAACAAACAGATTACAGTTGAACAAACAACAAAGTTGTTCTTTTAACATGTATGGGTTCATTTTGGATTACCCACTTCCATTGTATCTTATCGAGATTCCCGATTTGTTGGGAAATTTTGGTCGAGTCTGTGGGAATTGATGGACACCAGACTAAAGAAGAGCACAGCCTTTCATCCACAAACAGATGGCCAAACAGAAGTGGTCAATAGGACAGTGATCCAGTTGCTCAGAGGCTATTGCAGCAAGCATCCCAAGCTTTGGGATGAACACCTATGCTATGTGCAGCATGCTTACAACCGAGTTAAAAATTCTTTTATACAGAGATCTTCTTTTGAGACCTGTTTTGGTTTCACACCAAGGTCTCCCTTGGATTTTGTCTTTGGTAAAGACATAGCGGTTGAAGGACATAGTGATGTGGACAAGGCAACCAAGTTCACTGAACAAATCCAAGAGATTCACCACGCAGTACAGGAACAGTTGGAAAAGAGCCAAGCCAAGTACAAGGCAAGGCATGATAAGCATCGAATTGAGCATAGTTTCCAAGTTGGTGATCAAGTCTGGCTGTATATCAGCAAAGACCGAATGCAAGGTGAAGGTAAGAAGCTGAAGCAAATAAGGTATGGACCTTTCAGGATACTTGAGAAAATTGGTGAAAATGATTTTCGCCTTGATTTGCCAGCTTACATGCACATCTATTTCGTAGTTAATGCAGAAAGCTTGAGACTGTTTGAACCTTTATTGATTGAAGATCTCGAAGAGCAGAGCCAGTTGCCTTCTATTGATGATCTGTTGCTTGAATATCTCAATGAATTACAAGAAGATACAGTTCTGGACAAGAAGGTAAGGACAACGCGTAGAGGGGATGTTGAGTACCTCAGGATTGAGCTCAATGGTTCAAAACCAAGCAATGCAAGATGGATAGAAATTGGGCAAGTGAGGAATTTATACCCTCACTTGATTGATGCTTAAAAACCAACTTTTGGTGGTCCAAAAGCTTTTTTCAGTGGGAAGGCCGTGATCCGAATTAGATCCTATAACACACTCTAAGCTTTCATGAACTCTTAAAATTATGCCAAAGTTTCAAAATCTTATAAAGGTCAAGCTTATCAGATATATCCTCGTAACAGTTGCAATTTGTGATCAGAGCAGAGCAACGAGGACCCTCGATCAAGCACGCAGACCGTCAGCCCATGGTAACGTGCGCTATCACAAATTAGCAAAACAGGAGGTCTTTTCGAGAAACGGGGGTGGTTTTTGATACGCGATTAGCGAGCGACAAGTCGCTAATCGCATATCGTCAGGAAAACCCCTCAAAGAAGGAAAAGCCCCAAGCGGGGGACCCGAAAAGTTATAAAATGCAATGGATATCGCGTCAATTCCATTAGAGGCGGGGTCCCACAAAAAACCGGCAGAATATCGGAAGGGCTTCGAGCGGTAAGCGGTTTCAACCGAGTCCCGCCCGATGCCACACAAGGGGTGCCACGCGTCCAATGGAAGAGAGAGAAAACCTCTCACATCGGACGGGTAAACATCATGTTACTTATCCGCCCGATATGAATGATGACCATTGGATCTAGAGGCCCCAGATCAACGGAGGAGACGCGTTCCGATGGATGACCAAATTTGACGGGATCAACAGGCAGAATTGTAAAGGATTTGAAGTCCGATATGGACGATGCGTTCGTAGAGATTCATATTTCGCGAGCATTCTTGGAGTTAACGGACAAAACAGTCGTTCAAACATTTCCAGTGAACCTGACACACTCATCCATTACAGAATAGGTGGCCACCTCCCTGTGAGGCATTATACAGTGATGATTACACCAAACAGAGGGATTCAGATGAACAGAGGCAGGGAAATCGGAAAGTCGGGAAGCAGAAATGAACAATCAGAAAGCAGATTGGCTTTAAAGTCACAAACTGACAAAGAAAGAGGGAGATTTAGTTAGACATAGAAAGCTAAGAGTAGAAAGAAGGAGTCGAGCTGACTTGTAGAAGCAAAGGTAGCATCGAGATAGACAGAGCCAGAGAGAGTTAAAGAGTCTGTGTACTCCAGAGAAGGCTTGAGAGGTTCAAGCGAAATCCTCTGTATATGCCTGTCATGTATGAGTCTCAGATTGGGCTCATACTATTGTGACCAAGAGAGGTTAAGTTTTAGTAAGTAAAGTCCGCGTACTCCAGAGACTTGGGGGATCCAAGTACAGTCTTGTTGATTCATATATGCTGTGTGAGACTCAAATTGAGCTCACTATTGTAATAACTCTGCTTTTGAAAACATAATAAAGAGGCCACCACTGAAGGCTCGACTGGGAAACGTAGCCCAGGAGTATTGGGTGACCTCCTTATTAAACTTGTTGTGTTTACATGTTTGTCTGTTGTACTTGTTGTGTTTTCTCTAATTGCTTCAGTGTCTATGTATTTCACAATCTTATCGATCCGTTGCATAAAATAACACAGGCACATCCATGCACATGAGTCTGTAATACCTTAATTGTGTGTCTTAGATCTATTTCATACCACCTGGTGAGGAAGAAGAAGTACAACCTCTCTCCCATATCCCATTAATAGAAGAACCAGAGGAAGAGAAAGTAACCTTGCAGGTTGAACCTTATACTGACTCTGAAGAAACTATAATGGTAGAAGAAGGAGAGGATGGAGAATTCACACTGTTTGGAGGAGGGGGTAGAGGAAGAGGTAGAGGAAATAATGGAGGAGGCAGAGGAAATAGGGAAATAGATAATTCTTTTGGATTCCCTATAGTGGATGAAGAAACAAATGCCACAATGAAAAATATCTCACCTTCTGTCCTCCCAAATTTCCATGGGTTAAAAAGTGAGGATCCTGAAACATTTTTATTTGAGTTTGAAGTCTTGTGTAGAACCTATGATTATCTAGAAGACTCTCAAAAACTTAAGTTGTTTCCTTCAACACTGAAAGGAGCTGCTTTGAAGTGGTTCATGGGGTTAGTCACTCAGTCCATTAGAACATGGAATGACATGAAAAAAGTGTTTTTGGATAGGTATTTGGATTATTTCATGCCTACCAATCACAAAGATGAAGTGTTCAAAATGATGCAAAGGGACGATGAAAATTTAGAGGATTTAATTGAGAGATTCAACTATAATTTGAAAAGAGCGAAGATGGACAATTTAGATGAAGATACCTTAAAATCTCTTTATTAAAATCCATTAGAGATGAGTGGATAGATATCCTTAAGATGATGGGGAAGGGAGATATCTCTCAAATTCCATTAAATGACATAGGAGAATTATGTGTTCATCTCCCAAGAGGGAAATCCAAAACTGGGAAAGGTCTAAGAGATCCTTCTCTTGTTAAAGTAAATAAATCTGCAACTGGGTCAGTGAGTAGGGCAGAAATTGGTAATATGCTTGATGAATTCAAAACAGATATTCTAGGGAGTCTTAGTGAGCAAATAGACACCCTTAAGTTGCAAAACAAGCAGAAAATCGAGGCTGATGCTTTAGCTATTTTCTGTCCAAAATGCAAAAAAAAAAAAAAAAATGCTCTAAGAGAATGCCCTTTAGATGCAAAAATTATAGAGACTTGTATGATTTGCTCAGAAAACCATGAGACCAAGGGTTGTCCTTCGATTCCAGGTCTTAAGGCTGTTTTTCAAGAAGAAACAGTTCCAAATTCAGCAAAACCTCTTTGCTTTGTCTATATAAAACCTTGGCAGGGGCCACAAAATTAGGGATTTAACAATCAAATGTATCTTCAACCCCCACCAAATTGGAATCCTTGGCCTCAATCTCAATCTCAACCTTGGGCTCAAGGAGTACAAAATCCTTATGGGAGATTTTCTTAATATTATCAATATCCTCCATCATATTAGAATTACCCTCCCCCACACATTCCACAACAAAATCAGCAACCACAACTTCAAAATCAGAATCCTTAACTTTCATTACCATTTCCACAACAAAACCAAATCCTCAACTCTTACTACCATTTCAACAGAGACCAAATCAACTACCTGCCCAACCATTACCAAAACCCAACAATAAAAATCCTCAGAATACTTACATGGTGTAAGGACAACAATTTCCAACTTATATGGTCACTCCTCTAGATCTCAATGATATTCAACTAAGATCTAGTAGGATATTAGAAAAGGAAAGGCCTTCTGTAGTTATTCACAAACAAGACAATTCTGAGGAAGATTCTCTACATCCCAATAAAATTTTTGAGGGAACATCTCTCCAAAACCAAAATATTGAAAATGAAAAACAGAAAGAACCAGTGAACTCAACTCCTACCATTGAGCAGCCAATATCTACTTCTGCACCTCCTCTGAAAGATTACAAGTTGATAGAGGAGTAGAAAAGCAGATCATGTTACCTAATTATGATTTTCTAGATGAATTAAAAAATGTATGTATCAAAATATCTTTGTTACAAGCCATTAAGGAGATTCCAATCCTAGCTAAAACAATAAAGGAGTTGAGCATAAAGAAACCAGGAAGAAAAGCAAAAGAAACAAAAAGAATTCACCTGGTAGGAAAAATAGCAGATATAATGATGGGAAAAATTGCCATACAAAAATATGTAGATCCAGGAAGTCCAGTTGTGAAAACACATATCAATGGAGTTGAAATTCCTAATACATTGATTGATTTAGGGGCAGCAATAAACATCATGAGCAAACAAACCATGGAACAACTCAAGCTTCCTAATCTTCTTTACACACCTAAATTACTGCAATTAGTGGACATATCTATAATCAAACCAGATGGAGTGTTAGAAGATATTTCAGTATCCTTAGATTCTTGGGAATATCATGTTGATTTTATGATCTTAACCCCCAAGAACAATCCAGGAGGACATCCACTCATATTAGGAAGACCTTGGCTGGCCATAGTTGATGCTTTCATTAGTTATAGATATGGTGATATGTATATTTCTAATGGGAATTCAACAAAGAAATTCACTCTATATCCTCCAGCAAGAACAATCACAGAAATAGATGACAAAGAATGGATTGATGATGAAAATGACATTTAGCCTCTCTTTACTATTTCAAATATTAGTGAAGATAGTCAAATCTTAAATACAATGGAAAATTTTAAATCATCTCCAAAATATGAACATGATTAATTTCAAGAAAAATCCAATATTGAATATTTGTCATCTAAGCAGATGTCTCTTTATTCTATGGAAGAATTTGGTAGCTCTACAATTGAAATCTTTCTAGGGAGAACATTGAACATAAACAATAACTTGGAGAAATTACAACAGGAAAAGCTAATCAAGACATTACAACAACATTATGCTGCATATGCATGGGAATATACCAACATGAAAGGAATTAGTCCTAAGACTTGTATACATCCATATACATTGAGGAAAATTCTAGACCTATCAGAGAACCTCAGAGAAGGATGAATCCAAATCTTAGGGAAATTGTGAAAGAAGAGCTGCAAAAACCGATGAATGTAAACTTCATTTACCCAATTTCAGACAGCCAATGGACTTCCCCTTTAGTGATTGTGCCTAAAAAGAATGGTAAATGGAGGGTGTGCATTTATTGTCGAGAATTGAATAAAGCCACCCTTAAAGATCATTTTCCTTTGTCCTTTATAGATTAAGTGTTAGATACATTAGTAGGTAAGAAGTACTTCTCATTCTTGGATGGTTTTAGTGGTTATAATCAGAATCAGGTGGCACCTGAAGATCAAGATAAAACCACATTTACTTGTCCATGGGGAACCTATGCCTACCGAGTACTTCCTTTTGAGTTATGTAATGCACCTACAACATTCCAAAGAGCAGTACTAGGAATTTTTTTTGATCTAATACATGATTGTGTAAAGGTATATATGGGTGACTTTACAGTCTATGGGAATACATTTGAAGAAGCTTTGGAAAATTTGGAAAAAAATCTTAAAAGATGTAAGGAAGCAAAACTTTCACTTAGCAATGAAAAATGTTTATGATGTTTACAGAAGGTACTGTTTTAGGGCATCACATTTCGGGAAATGGGATTAAAGTTGATAAATTTAAAGTTGAAGTCATCTCTAAATTATCAATTCCAAATTGCCAAAAGGATGTTCGAAGTTTTCTAGGATTTACAAGATACTATAGACGATTTATATAAAATTTTACTAAAATAGCATCCCCACTCTTCAAATTATTCGCTAAGGATTGTGAATTCAATTGGAATCCTGACTGCCAGCTAGCATTTGAGACCTTAAAAGCAAAAAATTTTGAAGCACCCATCTTGAGAGGTCCAAATTGGAAACTACCTTTTCACATTTCAACAGATGCTTCAGATACAAATCTGGGAGCTATATTAGGACAAAAAGACTTGATTCCCTATGCCATCTACTATACAAGTAAGAATTTGACTCCCACTGAGTTGAATTATACTGTAACTGAAAAGGAATTTTTAGTTGTTGTTCATGCAATCAACAAGTTCAGACATTATATAACAGGCTATGAAACCTTTGTTCATACAGATCACTCTGCAATTAGATACTTAATGAATAAACCTATTACTAATGGTAGAGTTACAAGATGGCTTTTACTTTTGCAAGAATTCAATATTACTATGCTAGATAGACCTGGAAAACAAAACACAGTTGCTGATTTCTTGTCCAGAATTCAAAATATCAAAGATGACACTCTGGTTGAAGATAAGTTTCCTGATGAATATCTTTTTGCAGTGACTACTCAAACTCCTTGGTTTGCAGATATTGCTAATTACTTAGTCACACGGAAATTGCCTTCACATTTGTTTCCTAGAGAAAAAAAGAAAAATCATTCAGATAAGTGCAAGATACTCATGGATCACTAATGAATTGTATAAAACAGGCCCAGATCTTATGATCAGAAAATGTGTTAGGGAAGATGAAATGCCCGAGATTCTTAAGGCATGTCATGATGAGCCGTGTGATGGACACTTTGCTAACAAGAGGACAGCCTATAAAATCCTTTCTTTAGGATATTATTGGCCTTCCATCTTCAAAGATGCCAAAGAATATGTCAGGACGTGTGACAAATGCTAGAGGGTAGGGAAACCTGTTCCTTCAAATGAAATGCCACTACAAATTTAGGTACTCATTGAACCTTTTGAAAAATGGGCCTTAGATTTTGTTGGACCAATTAATCCTCCATCTAAGCAAAAGAAGTATATATTGGTATGCACTGATTATCTGACTAAATGGGTAGAGGCCAAAGAATTACCTTTTGCTAATGAAAAATCTGTAGTTAATTTTCTTTTTGAGGACATCTTCACTCGTTTTGGTGTTCCAAGAGAAATTGTGACAGATCAGGGATCTCAATTTACATCTAAAATGGTGAAGGGTCTTGTGGAAGTTTACAAGATCAAACATAGGAAATCTACTCCCTATCATCCACAAGCAAATGGTCAAGTTGGATCTACAAATAAGGTGATTGAAGGAATTCTCACTAAGATTGTGCATCTACATAGAAGAGATTGGGTAGAAAGTCTTCCTGAAGCCTTATTGGCCTATAGAACTACATGGAGGAACACAACGAGACATACACCCTATGAACTCTTTTATGGGAAATAATTCATGTTCCCTATAGAGTTCCAAATCAAAACCTTCAAGATGGCAGTCCAATTGGGACTGGATTTATCAAAGGCACAAAAACATAGATTGGAGCAACTCAATGAACTTGATGAAATTAGGCAAGATGCAGTTCAAAGAACTAGTATAGTCCAACAACAGAGGGCTAAATGGCATGATAAATATATTAAGGAGAAGAAGTTTCAAGCAGGAGATTAGGCATTGTTGTTCTATTCAAAGTTCAAAGATTTTCAAAGGAAGTTTCAAACGCATTGGCTTGGGCCATATGAGATTGAAGAAGTCTTTAATAACGAAGCAGTAAAGATAAGGACGATAGATGGAAGCAAAATACCTCTTCTTGTGAATGGTCATCGGTTGAAGATATATCAGAAACCAATTTCAAAGAGAGGAGTTCATCAAGATTTTCCAGAATAACTCTTAAATGAAGCTAGTGAAGAAGAATTCTTCTTCTCCACTAACTTAGTCTTTAATTTTCCAAATAAAAAAATGATTAAAAAAAATTGTATAAGGTTGAAAACCAATCATTGGTTGGCATACTTATACAAAAAATACAGGGTGAAAATCAAAGATTTATGATATTCTATATTTTCCATTTCCTTTCTGTAATAAAGCTACATTCATTTGCAGTTTAGAGTCTGCAAATTCATCATCTCATTCCATCTCATTCTGTTTTCATTTTTGTTATAATTCCACTTCATCTCACTGTCATATTTCATTTACATTTTATCTTTTTACAGTTTTACCCCATTTCACCCTATTTTTCATTTTATCTCACATCTCATTC
This sequence comes from Pinus tabuliformis, assembly GCA_031772625.1. Classification (NCBI taxonomy): domain Eukaryota; kingdom Viridiplantae; phylum Streptophyta; class Pinopsida; order Pinales; family Pinaceae; genus Pinus; species Pinus tabuliformis. Next base: position 636,043,223 of record CM062817.1, read on the forward strand.
CATCTCACTGTCATAACTCATTTCCATTTTATTTTTACACTCATATTCCATAGCCATATTTCACTTTTCCTTCTTTTCACATTCTACAGCTGATTCCATTCCGCAGCTAATCTGATTCTGCAGCTACAACTTACTTATTAGCTCTGGCACAATTGTACAACTCACAAATAAATCATGAATGCAGGGAAATTGAAGAATCAAGTTTTGGAGATCAACCATGCTCAAAGTACCTACAGATCAACACCAAAAGAATTATCAAGCAAAAGGTTAAGTTCTAAAGGTAAAATGCAAAATTTATTTCAAACAGCAAGTTACAAACATAAGTTATGTATAATATGAATGATCATATGTCTCCTTAACAAGTCATCATTTGATTTGACTGCCACTTCATGATACCACATCTCCGCCACATCTTCCACATTTGATACCAAACGGTCTATAATGATTTCATCATACCACACCTCTGCTACGTTCTCCATACTCTGTACTTAAACGGTCCCTAATAACTCCATCTGTTAATGGTCAAAACTACGATGTGACCAACGTATTCATGTCTCCCGAAACCCTCACTATCTACTTATTCCATGCTAACCCATAGTTCTTTTTCACCATACCTGCAGTCAGTCCATTTCATAGACCAGGAGAGTAATTCTAAAGGTTAGAAAATTCTATGAAACAGAGGCCATGGGACTCATTGTCAGGACAGAGCCCGTAGGGGCAAAATATATGGAAGGATACCCACAACTCAAGGAGATGCTACAGAAGGCTGGATGGATCAATTTCATTGAAAAATTTGATGGCTATCACAAAGAGATCACAAAATATTTTGCTAGATCATTCGATGGTACAGAAGTAGAGATTGGAGACATTAAGTTTGCAGTAACAGAATCTTACATAGCAGAGGCTACATAACTGCCAAGACTTGGTGAGAGATGGTTCAAAAATAAAGAATTTCACAGTGAATCATGGAAGGTAATCCTCAGGAACCCAAGTATGGATTTCATTCTCTTTAGAAAAGGAATTCCTAGTTTAACACTTAAAAATAAATGGAGAAACATGATTTTGATATTACAAAAATTCATTACCTATGAGGGAAGATTCAGATGCATGTATGTTTATCATATACGTTTATTGATGAACTTTCTAGAAAATGGAAACATCAACCTCCCTTTCTTCCTTCTAAACAGTTTAAGGAGGATGGCTTCAAATGTACAGAAGAAAATAGAATTCATAGACACAACTATGTACCATCATGGGTTGGTAAAAATACTGGTTGAATTTCATTTGAAAAAAATAGGAGATACTTGGGAAAACTTCTTGATAAGAAACTATTTCCAAGAGGCACCAGAATCACCTGAAGAGGGTAATATCAAAAGAAGTAAGAGGAAAAAGACCAGTATGACCATTCAAAGCAAACTCGAGTCCTCCACATAGAAAAATGATGAAGAGCCAGTCTCTGAGACAGAGATTAGGGAGTAGATCAAGCAAAAAGGGAAGATAAAAAAGAAAGCTGGTGGAATTACTGAGAACAAACCTAAATCTTCATTACAACAAGATGATGAACAATTAATCTCTGAAAAATTGACAGATATTAGGAAACAAATCAAGAGGAAGGAAAAGATAGAAGAGGAGAAAAAGGGTACAAAGGAGGAGAACATAAGCCCTCTACAGCTTAGAAGGAGCTCTAGACTCCGAGGTATGGTAAAGAAGGTATTATCAAAGGGAACAGAGTTCATAAATATAGAAGAAGAAACCCCAGTACCATCTCTTGATAATGTTCCATTTACATACAGTCCTCAAAACTCTCTTAAACAGTATTTCAAAGGCAGCCCCAACAGAGGATCCCTAGGCATAGACTGAGTGCAGCAACAAATTTATGATTACATAGAGTCACTGGAGAAGAAAAGTGCCTCAATGGATCCAGAATCCTCAGCCAATCCAGAACAACCTGTCAATCCACAAGAACCTCTAACTGACTCTCTCAAACAAGAAATCTATGAGTTAGAGATATTGAACAGGCATATCAAGAAAGAAAATGAAACCCTGAAGGAACAAAGCAAATTGGATAAAGCCATTCATGATAATACAATACTGCACCTAGGGCTATGGTACAAGAAGAATAGGAAGAATAGAAACTTGAACAGAACAGTCATCAACCTAAAATACAGACTTCTCATGAAGAAACCCAGGATGGAAATCACTTCAAAGAAGAGCAAGAGAAGAAAATTAGATGTACTAGCAGAGGTATCTGAGTAGATGCAATAAGAAAGAAGAGTTCACATTTTTGGCAAAATTGCATGTGGACATGCAATGATTTTGCAGTGGGGGTATGTTGAACCTCGGAATTACTTCTCCTTGACAACTTTTCTCGCTTCTTTCTCTTGTTTTCCATAAAAAGACAGATCCCCATCACTGATAAATGACAGATTTTATCTCAAGGAGGACATTAAATGATAACATGTTATACTTTTATGTTTTTGCTATTTGAATAAGTTTTTGCAATTTAGCTACAGAACGCAGCCTATTCTGTAGCTAACTGTGTGTTCCGTAGCTACTTCCAAGGTTTAGCAGGTTACAGGTGTCAAACGAAGAAACCGGCCACATGGGCATCTCTGGAATTGTCTCGACATGGATCCTATCCTAGTCACCCAACCCAGATCGATAAAAAGCCAGCTCAAGACCACAGTCAAAGGTGGAGTCAAACATATGAAGCTCGAAAGCAATAGGACTCTTTGTCTACCCTTTCGTGGTTAATTAATAAATCCAACAGTTCTGTTGAAGCATTAATTTGGATCAGCCACGTGTGTCAATAGTTTTCTGCAACCACCTTGTTCGAATTCAAGTCACATGTGGTTGATCAAACATTTACACAGACCGGTTGTAATATGTGTAGACCACCTATAGCTAATTTTCCTCAAAAGACAGTTATGAATATTTTCTTTTAAATACCAGTTGAACAGAACCGGAGGGAGTTCGAAGTTTTTGATGTATTAAGTTTAAACTTATCAGCTCTGTAATTTTGGACTGTTGTTCATGTTTTATAATACAAAGTCGTGTGTTGACTGATGATCATTTGAAGGAATATTTTGAATTAAGTTAGCAGCTCAACTCAGTCAGTTGCAAAGGACCCATGCGCTGAAGGAGGTTTTCTTTTCATTTGTTTTCTTCTTTCTATTCAGTTTTAATTTCATCATTTACTTTTAGCAGTGTTTATAACTTACGTTGATTTCTTGTAGTTTGTTTTCTTTTAGTTTTAATAAGTAGCATAATGTTAGAATTCAATTGTGCAATCTTGTTTCTCCAATCCATTTCATAAAGGAAACAACTTTGTTTTTAAACAAAGCAAGATTCAAAATAATGATGATGCGTTGTTGACTAGTTTACTCACTATTTTTGTTATTTATTTCTTAGTTCAAGTTGTCAATGCATTGTATTAATGAATGTTTTTGGTCACCATTTCAAGCTGATATTCATCCTAAACTAAATGGTAGAACATTCACTTTACATAAGGGTTGAAACCAATCAGTTACCTTCTGCATGTTTTTATTTAGTTTTTCTAGATCATGAAGTACAGAAGTTGCTTGAATTCCATCTCAAAGAGGTTATCTTTCAAAATTGAAGGTTAGAGTGACTAGAAGTACTTCAGTTAATTTCATTCTCTGTATTTATTTCAACATGACTTACAACTTTACCTTCTAGTTTTAAGAATTATTCATGAATTGGGATTAAATGACAAGATAGGACAGATGCTCTGTTTTTCCTTCTTTTAAACTTAGATTTTGACTAGTTTTAAGCTCTTGGTTCACCTTTAGGAAGTTTAGATTTAGTTTCTCATAGTTCAATTTTTACATAATTAGGAATTAAAGAAAAGAAATCCCCAAAACAATGAAGTAAGAAGGGTTAATTAAGCACATAAAGTGCACTACACTTCATCACCTTATGAACCTCGGTTGATAATTTATGCAAAGCAATTTAGGATACTAAATTGACTAACACCTATGTTAAAAATCCATGTAATAAAATTAATAAAGGAAAAATAAGATTAAGGTCATGGGACAATTATTCCAAGCTGAATGTTGGGCAAAACATCCTAGTGTGGGTGTTCATTCGGTTTATTATGGCTAAGGGGAAATTGGAAAAAGCAATGGAAAATGAATTGAAAAGGAAAAGAGACATTAATTGGCATTTTATTTATGAAAATAAAGGAAATTAGGAAAAAATGAAGGTGAAAGGTCACAGGTTGCAAGTGAGGAGAAAAATGAAGGAAAATAATGGAAAATGAAGAAAATAGAGGCCTCATTGATAAAAGACTTTTAAGGATGAGTTCACAACTTTTTGTTAGTTAAGTATTGGAACTCTCTCTCTATTCTCTCTACTCTCACATACTCTTGCACACTTAGAGCATTCTTGGAGCACTCTAGCATTGGAGCAAGGAAAGCAAAGGAAGGGCAAAGAAGGAAAATGAAAACAAAGATCAAGCAAGGAAGAGTTGGATTAAGCTGCTACAGCGAGATTACTGCATGTATCAAGTTGCATGTGTGATTTCCTTGGTAGTTTTGGCATGCATGGTACATGCATGTGTGTATTTGGTTCTCTTGTTGCCATTTACATGGGCTTTTCCAGGTGTGACAATGATTTTCAGCCTTGCCTTTCCATTTTTGAATAGCCATGGTGTGATGGGATTTCTCTTATCTGTTTGAGTTGGATTGCCGGATGGTTTCGAAACAGAGTGGGGTGGTCTCAGGGAGGAAACACAAGGCCTAGAAATCCCTGGATCGGTGAAGGTGGGATTCTAGTAAATCTTGATTGTATATACCCTCGTCAGGTCGAGGAATCTTCGACCAATGAATGCAGGATATACAGTAAAGCCTAGAGGGAGGAGACAAGAAAATTCCTCATGGTTTAGGTGGAGAGACCCGAAGGCATCCATGCTTGTATAGGCCTAGTGATCCCAGGACCGATATATGGTGGGATTGCGGTAAATCCTTATAGTGTATGTTTCTTGTTTGGGCCCAATAATCCCTTGGCAAGATTGTGGTAAAGCTTGGTTGTATAGATGAGGGCTTGGGCATAGGAATCCCTTGGTGGATTGCGGTAAATCTTGAGGAAGCCCTGGTTGGGTTGATGTAAGTCCCACATTTATGCTTGGAATATGGCACGGGGGTGATTGGCTGAAAGAAAGATTTGGTTCAACCCAATCTATGGTTGGGTGGTATGTGGAAGTCCCTGACTTGGTCGACTTTTACATATGTTAATAAGAAATCTTTTCCTCTTATGTTCCATGTGTAAATATACTTCTTAATATGTTGTTTTAATGGTTGTTTTATCATTGTTATTTTATTGGTTATATGTTGGTTATAAGCATGGTTTATGACAAACTTGAGTTATGGCTCTCATCTTGTTTTGTTTAGTAAATGAAATGTTAATGAATGTATGACCTAATAGATGATATTACAACTATTATGAGAGGGCATTAGACCTTCTTGACGATTCTTAGATAAGTATGAAGTCGTTATGCTCAGATGTGTTTATATGACCTGTAGATTACATGTTCATGATGTGTTTGACGGAATGCCTATCATGGTTGTTAGGGTTAGGTCAAGTCCTTGTTCAAGTTTTTGTATTAGTAGCCTTGTCTCAATGTTATTTATCATTTCTGGAAGTTTCATGAAGTTATGGGCAGAGGCTTTGTTGAGAGATTAAATTGTCAGATTAAATCCCTTAATATTAATTGTCAACCCGGGGTTCGTAAACATGAGTTGCCTTGTGCTTTCTTCGTTCAAGTCTAAATTAGAGTTTTAACACTTCTTGGTAATGATTCGTGTAGTAATAAACACACTAACAGTAACAAACAATTAGTTGTCAAAAGCAGACCCAACAATCAAATTCAATCTAGAGATTTCAAAAGCCTTTATAAACCTTAGCATTCAAATCTGAACTCAACAAACGACTGAGTTATGAATCTCAAGTAATAAAATGGAATTCTTCTCATGCAAGACTTTACTCAGTCAAATCCCTAAATGCTGGTACCAGACTTTCTATTTGTAATAACAGTTTATTCATCACTCGGCAAGCAATCTATAATGATAGCGATTCAATCCTTAAGTAGACAAACAAACTTATACTAATAACCATTCAATCCTTAAATAATCTACACAAACCACAATTCATTCCTGAAGCAACTAAGAAGTCTATAACAATTCAATTCTTAAGCAAACAAGCAATCTATACTGATAACAACTCAATCAAACAATCGATCTGTACCTAATGGTTGGTTATCCTCTTAACAAAGATTTGAAATTTAAGTACTAATCTGGAGCAATCACTCTATTTTATTCTATCACTTACTAATTTATCGTTATACTTGCAATTAAGTAATCTACAAGTCTCAATCTGATGAAAACAACTCAAACCCTTAGCCTATTCGACACCTAGTAATTCAACTAAACAACCCTTAAGAAATTGTACTTTAAACTCTTCTGTAATCACACCAATCCTTACTAGTAATGACCTTATTTGGAGCCAATGTACTGTTGCTTGAAATCTAATTGATACATGACTCCTGAAAACTGGAATCAACCACCTCACAAAGCAAAGGAAATCATTTATCTAGGCAAATAATAAAATTAATCTTCACACGAAATAGGGGAAAATCATTTATCTACTAAACTCAATGAAATCAATCAACACTCAAAACAGAGAAATCATGTATCTATTAAACTTAATGAAATCACAGTTATCAACTAATCATCGAAAGCACTCATGGGTATGCTATGTTCAATCCACTCGATCCACTCCGCAATCCAAGAGTCTATTCATCAAATGAAACAGAGATAATTGGTAATAAACCATCCAATATTTATGAAAGCGATCTTCAATCTAAACAACTTGAACCTAGACCGAAAATTATCAACAAGAGTTCTATTATGGGGAATTGCTTGTAAAATAATTTAAATGAAAAGTCAATCCGTTCTAGTTCCTGAGGGAACATAGAGCAGTTTGATAGCTAGACAAATCTCGTTCTTAATTAGTTTGAATTCACCAAATAGAGTTAACTTATCAAAACAATCACAGTATTTTCAAAGTATAGATAATCTGTTTCACTCATTAGGTGATCATATGGCATTTCTCGGCTAATTACAACTCAATGCGATAGCAAGCATGCTCTGTTCTGAAATCAAAACAAGGTTCACACAAAATTCAACTATGAATTATGGAAACGAATGAATTAAAGAACATTAATGCATCTACACTCTTTTAAACAATCAAATGAATGCAATTCACATACAGTCAAGCCAAACCAATTCATAATGCAAGTAAAACTAATTGTGACTAGTCACACAATGGTTATATCTGCAATATACAAATCAACCCAGATGGGTGGGCCCTGGCCACACCTGGGAGCTAGATAAACTTATAGTAAAGAAGAAATCTCAAATGCAATTAATCGACTATCCTCAACAATCCATCAACACTTACTCTCAAACTCAGAGCAGAACCATTTCGATATTATTAAAGATGAGTTATATAATTCACAGCAAAGTACTTCACAATTTTTAACACTAACTTGACATATTACATCCCCTACCTTTATGGGAATTTAATTACAATTAAACACTGAACTAAAAATGGTAATTTATAACAGTCTTAACAAGTCGACTTCTCTAGAGAAAATAGGTTTGAACAGCTGCCCTGAATTGGTCCAACAAATTGTAACCAATTCCCAAACTTGGTGTATGCTGCAACCAGAGAAAAGAGAATGAAGATCTTGGGATCAAATGCGTTCCTTGCAAGGCTGGTGACATCTCATCATCCAGAAGCGCACGACTTCTTATCCATTGCACTGTTTGAGTACCAAATCCGAATATAACTTTTGAGTACAGTAGTAAGGAGCCAAAGTACACCGCGACTTCTTTCCATTATCCTCCCGCACATGTTACTGAGAACTCTACACTTGATCATAATAATTAGTTAGTTTTAGGAATCAACGACCTATATCTGCTTAAATCCACTAACAAATAGCCAAATGTACCATAAAAAGATTTACCTCAAATAGGGACCAGGATCATGATAAGGTAGCAAAATAGCAAGGAAATAGGTTCCATAGTGTCAAAAAGTGGTCAAAATGGGGATTGAAGATGGTATTAATAGGAACAAAACAGAGGATCAACATCCTCCCACACCAATCCTGATGCATGCCCTCATGCATCCACAAAAAAGAGACTGCATTCAATCATCTGATAGGCTTGTTTCGGGCTGTTTTCCATCTCAGAAGGTGCTTATTTTTCCTTGTCAAGGCATCATTATGGGCATACAGTTTCATATTAGAGTCCCTGACTTGCTGGTTTACATATTTTACAAAATGAAATAAAACCTTGTATTTATTTACTTTCTCCCTAAGCTTGGTGATTGTCTTTCATAGCTTGATAAGCCTGATCTTCAAATTTTCTTCAGCATCCAGTGTGGGGGCTTTAGTCGGGGTCGTTGATTGTTGTGAGGTACTTCCTCCCGATGATTTGCCTCTCAGTTTCTTAGATGACTGATGCGGAATAGCCTGTGTAGTGTCTTTGCTTGCTGTCGGTCCAGTGGGAGACAAAGCCTCCAGATCCTGGGCAATATCCTCAGGGATTTTAAGCTTAGTCATAGCAGTGGGCTCCTCCTCAAGGGGCATTTTTTATTGCAGAGGATCGTCATCATGGGAGGATGAAATAGGAATATGTGCAAGGCCAGTGCCTTCAGCATTGGTCTGCAAGGTAGGAGCCATGCTGTGAGTCCGACAATGGCCTTGAGTTGAGGTTTCAGCCACGGGAATTGGGGGAGTGTTGTAGGGGAACAGGGGTCGTTGGTGTTTAGCCTTAGGGGTGGTGCTTCCGAGTTTGAAGGAGGGTTCTACTGGAGATTCCAGAGCATTGCTCTCTGCCATGGGACTTAGTTCTGGCTGGGTGGGTTTTGCCTGATCATGTTTCCTTTTTCGCTGCAAGCCCAACGGATTTCCACTGAACCCTTCCTTATGCCATCTTTTAAACTATCTGCAACTGTATGAGGGGGTTCGGAACCAGGAGTAGGGGAATGGGTAGGTGTGGACTTAGACTTAGATGGGGGCATTGCGTCATCTATTTTTAGGGAGCGGCCCACTGCGCGTTGCTTGCCCTTGATTTGTGTCTCCTGTCCAGGGAATGCCTCAATGAGGAAGTCCTCCCACGACCGCTTTCGTTTCTTAAGCTCGACCACCAATAAAATTTTAATTAAATTATGATGATACAATGCAGTTTCGAGCTTCTTGCCATGATACTATACACCCTTTGCCATTTTATGCAAGCTTAATCTTAGGAAATAAGGAATGTTTAGTGGCCTATCTTCAATAAAATGAACCATGAGCCAAATATGATAAAGGAATAGAACGACAAACCTTCCCTCACAGGTCACAAAGCGTTATAACATTGTCAGGAGTGGATGCCATTGGTCCTCTATGCAGTTACGAAGCACTCCCTTCGCCCAACTAATTGACCTGTAGGTCGGTTTCAAGAACACGGTGCAATTTGGTATGTCTAACTGGCCGCCCTTGAAAAATCGCTCACCAACAATTGGTAGCCCAATAGCCTGCTCGCTCATTCTTCTGTGACGCTGAAGTTGAGGTCACCGACTTGGGCGTGCTCACCATTAAAACTTCGAGCGAATGCCATTGTGACTTGATTGTTATAGCCCTAAAACTTTCGTAAAAAGATCATCCATCCTTTCTCCTCTAGAATTCCCTTACATTGTTCATATTATGGACTTCACAAAAATTGAACAAAAGTGGGTTCATGTCTGTCTACTCCCATGGTGCCTGCGTTCTATTGAAATTCCCTTTTTTCTTCAATTGACTATATTGTTGGTCCCTTATTATCCCTCCACCCATGCTCACAATCGATCTCTGTTTTAATGGCGGATGAATTACCGTCGTAATGGAGGATCAGATACAACGGATCGATTGCCATGATGGTGATAATCCCATCTTCGACTAGTTTAGAGCGTGAGAAACTGGTTGCAGTGTGCGATCCATGGATGGAGCATGTGAGCATTTCGACTATGAAATGGCGCATCTTTACCATGATGACAAAGGGTGTCATGAAACAATGGTCAAGTGGGTGAGCAGTCATCATAACAAGAACAAATCATGGCGGTGGTGGTGACGTCTTATTAGCATGCTGGAGGATAAGTGTTTACAAGATCAGGAATAGACATGTGAGGTCATAGGATGTATGATCATGGTGATCACATGATAGATTTAGAGGCATCCTTCAATGATTAACATTTTAACTACTTGTCAGTTAAACTTAAGCGAATATAGGTGCGTACCTTTACCACTTAAATGATTTGGGTTGAGTGTGCATTTGATGTGCTGAAGCTACGCCTTCTGTAATGATGTGCCCATTGCCTTGTTTGTAGAGAATTGCCATACTGTGCCTTTGGCGAGTTGGGTACTGATGCCATAAACCTGTACTTAACTTAGAGTGAGCTGGTAGCCCTGATCGTTTCTTGTCTGCTTATGAAGACAGGCCCCGACTCATCAAAGCATGTTAACAAAAACAAGATGATTATGTTTATGATACAAAAATTTCTTGCGCATGTTGTCACAGCACTGTGTGGTTATAGGCCCCAATTTTTAAACAAGATCTCCGGATCCTCGTATGCAATATGAGTTGCATTATGGACATAACATAGAACATAAACATTTAACATAAAACGACACATCATATTTTGATCAAAACATGAAACATAGGTATCTTGAACAACATGTGGAATCAAATTCTGAGATCCTCATGAAATAACAACTGAAGTTGGACAGAGTATAAGATATCGGCTGTCTGTACTGATTTCGGAACCTTTAGATTGAATGTCATAGACCAGGATGCTCAATTATTTTAGAAAAGGAGACTACTTATCAATCCATGGATTTTAACCAGGCCTGGAATGATAGTTGCCTAGGGCATTTCTTCTTTAGGGAGCTGGAAATGGCCAGAAGAGAGCTCCAAGGGGGCTTATTTTCCATAGTTTATTCCTTTGGGCCCGAAAAAGAATAATTCACAACCCAGAGGATCCCTATACTACTACTACCTTATTATTTTAGCGAGCCTAAAGTAGTTATTGCTCGAGGCATTCTTATTTAGAGAGTCTAAATTGCCCAAGTAGACTCCACAGGTTTCCTTTCCGTAATCATTTCCTTGAGCCCGGAAAAGAACAATTCTATGCTCAAGGAATCCCTAGGCTAATATTGGTCCATTTCATTTACGAGCCTGGATCAGTCAATGCTCGGGAGCTTCATATTTAGAGAGTCTAAAGGCTTCCAAAGGAGACTCCACCGATTCCTTTTCCATAGATAATCCACCAAACCTGGATAAAGGAATAAACTTCCTTCTGATGGATTCCCCCTTTATTCTACATGGAATGTGGGGAGGACCACTTGTAGATATAAAAAGCGACAACCCACTTGTTTATATATATATATATATATATATATAACTAATCAACTGAACCAGCAAGGGGCTGATTATTGACATGAATCAGCTCCAATCCTGGATCCTCTCGAACTTCCTGCAAAAATTGATCACGTGAAAGTGGTTTATGATAAACTTTAAGCCGATGGCCATTTACTACAAAAGAAATCTTATCATCATCGATAGTACAAATATGAACTGAACCGTTATTAAAGACTTCAGTTACCTCATACGGTCCTAACCATCTAGTGAAAATTTACCTTTGAAATGCTTAAACTTACTATCGTATAACAAGGCCCAGTCACCTAGACGAAAGATTTTCTTCTTAATAAATTTGTCATGCCATCAGGCTCTTTGGTCCTGTACTAATGCAGTTCTGTGGTAGGCATCTTGTCGGATCTCATCAAGCTCGTTCAATTGCATCAATCTCTGTTCTTGAGCCTCATTTAAATTCATGCCCAACTGAGCAGCAGTTCTAAATGTTTTTACCTGGAATTCGATGGGCAAGAGCACTTGTTTACCATAAACTAATTCGTAAGGTGTGTGTCCGGTCACATTCCTCCAAGTGATCTGATAAGCCCAAAGTGCTTCTGGTAACTTTTCTGCCCAATCTTTGTGATGCAGTTGAATTATTTTTGTAAGGATAGATTCCAACACTTTGTTCGTGGACTCCACTTGCCCATTAGCCTGGGGTGGTAGGGGGTCGATTTATGGTGCTTAACTTGATATTGCTCCATGAGTGCCTTGACCAACTTTGATGTAAATTGGGTTCCTTGATCAGTGACAATTTCACGAGGCACCCCAAATCTTGTAAAGATGTCTTCAAACAAAAACTCTACTACTGCCTTCTCAATGGCAGCATACAATGCTTTGACCTCCACCCACTTGGTGACGTAATCAATGCATACCAAAATATATTTCTTCTTCTTTAACATTGGGGAGATGGGCCCTACAAAATCCAATGCCCACTTCTCAAAAGGTTCAATAGCAATTTTTGGTTTAAGAGGCATTTCATCTAAGGCAACTGGTCTCCCTATTCTTTGGTAAGTGTCACAACTCAAAACAAACTTCTTGGCATCTTTGAATAAGGTCGGCCAATAGTATCCGATATGGAGAACTTTATATGTCATTCTTTTGTCGGCAAATGGCCACCACAAGGCTCGTTGTGACTGGCACTTAATATATCGTGCATTTCATCTTCCTGCACACACCACCTCATAATCAAGTCCGACCCTATATAAAATAGATCTCCCTTGATCCAGGAGTAACTAGCACTGCGCTACACTATATTGTGCCTCTCTCGGGCCAACAGGTTTTGAGGTAGTTTTCCTGATACCAGATAATTGGCGACATCAACGAACCAAGGAGTAACAGTAGAAATGGAAAATAGAGCTTCATCTGGGAATTCGTCGGGCACTGGCGTTGGCATGCTACCCTGCATAAGATTCAAACGAGATAAGAAATCAACTTCTAAGTTGTCTCTTCCAGGACTATCAATTATAGTTATATTGAATTCTTGTAGAAGCAACAACCATCTAGTTATCCTATCGTTAGTAACAGGTTTATTCATTAAAAATATAACAACAGAATGATCGGTATGGACAAATGTCTCATATCCGGAATATAATGTCTAAAATTTCCGCTAGCATGCACAACTGCTAACAGTGCTTTTTTCAGTAACCGTATAATTTAATTCAGTGGGAGAGAGATTTTTGCTAACAAAGTAAATGGCATAGGGAAAGTTATCTTCACTTTGTCCCAACATTGCTCCTAGTGCAGTGTCCAGAACATTTGTACAAATGTGAAAAGGTAAGGACCAATTTGGTCCTCTTAGCACTGGAGCGATAGATAATCTCTCTTTCAGTACCTGAAAAGCATGTTGACAGTCAACATTCCATACAAATTTAGCATCTTTAGTTAACAACTTGAATAATGGTGCTGCAATTCTAGTGAAATTCTCAATAAATCATTGATAATATCTTGCGTGCCCTAAAAAACTTCTTACCTCTTTTTGCGAGCTCGGAATAGGGATATGCGAAATTACCTCGATTTTTGCTAGGTCAACTTGAATCCCTTCAATTGACACATGATGGCCTAGAACAATTCCCTTAGTTTGCATCATTCTACATTTATCACTACTAAGGGCTAGATCGGCTTCTTGACAACAGATTAATACCTTTTCTAGATTCTCCAAAGCCTGTAGAAAGTCATCCCCATAGACTGTGAAGTCATCCATATAGACTTCCACACAGTCATGGATCAGATCAGAGAAAATGGCAAGCACAGCTCTTTGGAAGGTGGCGGGGGCGTTACAAAGACCAAAAGGAAGGACTTTATATGCATAAGTACCCCATGGGCATGTGAAAGTAGTCTTTTCCTGGTCTTCTTCGGCTATCTGAATTTGATTGTACCCACTATAACCATCTAGAAAAGAAAAATATTTCTTACCTGAAAGCATGTCGAGAACTTGATCAATGAAAGGCAATGGAAAATAATCGTGCAATGTGGCCTTGTTTAATTCTCTGTAGTCGATGCAGATTCACCACTTGTCGTTCTTCTTTGGAACTACTACCAAGGGTGATACCCACTTACTATCAGAAATGGGGTAAATGAAATTTGCGGCCAAAAGTTTCTGAAGCTCCTCTTTAATGATGTCTTTTAATGTTGGGTTCATACGCCTTTGTGGTTGTCGAACAGGTCTCATTTCTTCATTCATGTAGATATGATGGATGCAAGTGTCTGGATGTATACCTCTCATATCCAAGTAATCCCATGCAAATGATCGCGTTTGTTCACGAACCATACTCATCAACTACTACTTTTGTTTTGTAGTCAATCTTGTACCAATGTGTAAAATTTTCCCTTCGAATATTTCCACAGGTTCTGTGGTGAGCTCATGGCTTTCCTCCATTGCTACAAATGAGGCAAAGACAGCCGGGTGGCAGGTTTCCTGAAACTCATCACTAAACACATGCTGATAACCGTTAAAAGAGATAGGATAATTGATACAAGAGCTATCTGCTAAATATTGCTACAAAACATGCTCATTAGAATGCTCCTGGAGACCTCTAGATTGATCTAATGTTAACAAGGGGAACATGCAATCTTCGTCTCCATATGGGTTTTCGAGCCATAATGGTACTTCGGCAGCTATCTGAGCAGGTGGAAAGATGGACAAGGTTTGATTGTGAGAACCATTTGAAATAATCATTTCCCCATTCCTGCATCCAATGACGGCATCAGCAGTTGCCAGCCATGGCCTTCCCAGGACCACAGGGTGTCCAGGTCTAGAGGTTTTGGGAGAAATGACTACAAAATCTATAGGGTATTGCCAAGAGGCAATAGTGACTACTATGTCTTCCAAGGATCCTATTGGTTTGACAACGGATTTATCTGCCATCTCTAAGAGGATAGGGGTGGTTTTCAGTCTAGGTAGTTGTAGCGACATCATTGTTTCATAAGTCATTGCATTTATGGCCGCTCCTAAATCTACCAGGGTGTTAGGCAGAAGTACTCCATTTATTTCAATAGTGACAATGGGATTCCCGGGGTCATTGTATTTGGCAGGCATGTCATAGATCATTGTGGACATCTGGCTCATGATTTTGACATTTTGGTTCTTATGCCCCTTTCTTCTCAGCTTCTTAATGCAGAGGTCCTTGACAATTTTAGTGTATATGGGAATGTCTCTAATTGCCTGTAAAAGTGGGATTTTAATACAGACATTCCTAAGTTCATTTTCCAGGTCATATTCAAGCGGGACTTCCTCTTTCTTTACTATCAGTCTTTCCGGGTATGGTGGTTCAAGTGATTCTTCTTCTTTCTGTTGTTGTTTTTCATTTTGTGAATGATTTTCGGATGACGTGGAGGGTACCTCTTCCTAGATGATGACAACTGATTTTCCTTTGTGCAGTGATCATGTATGTAGGAAAGGGTTGTATGTCTATGTTTTGCAGGAGTTGAGGTAACCTATTGTGATTAGGGTTAGGTACGGGTTGTGCAGGTAACAATGTTGGTCGTGGTGGGTTTATGGTGGTTGGTGCCTGCGAAGATGAGGTGTTAGTAGGTGCAGGTAATAATTGATGTAAAGGAGGTGGTGGCAGCATAGGTTGTTGATACATATTAGGGTTATACGCTTGTTGATAGGTTTGTGTGGCCGAATTATATGAAGTACTTGGCATGTTTGGATAGGGCGCATAGAATTGAGGTGGAGGTTGATAGTTGTTGGCATAAGGGTTTGACCTTGAATTCTAGTCCCAAGCAATATTTTGCAGTTGCTTAGCAACCCAAGGAGGGTAGGATGCGGGAAAGGTCCATGGTTGAGTCTGGCTATAACCTTGAAGATTTGGATCTGGGAACACATTCTGACTTTGGCCTCTCCAGGTGGGTCTTTTGGTTGCTTGTGATTGGTCGATAGTTTCAGCATTCCCCTTGTAGATGGCTTGTAAGCCGGGAAGTGATGGACACTTCTCGGTCGGGTGTTCTAAGGTACAGATTCCATAGACCTCGATGGTGTTTAACAGACACTCACTTTCTGCATGTTTACGCCTACATTTGGAACAAAATACAACCATGGTTACCTTCTCGGCTTCCTGCTTTTGTTTAATTTTCATGGTGTATAGCTGGTCACTGATTGTGTTTAGGATATCAGTTTTAAAATTTTCTAATAGGTTCCCTAGCTCGACTCTTGTAACAGCCTTAGCCGCAGATTTCTTTTGCACATAGTCTCTAGAATTGTCTCTAAGTTCCCAAAGCTTTTTACCTATTTTGGCTTGGCTTTTAGAGTAAGTGTGACACAACTCAATGACTTCAGCAAATTGCTTTTTATAAATGTCTCCGCCACTGAGCAAATTTAATGTCTCAATACAATCATCTCTTAGCCCTTTTAGGAAAACAGTTCTGATAATCTTTTCATCTAGGTTGGACCCACAAAATCTGTGGAAATTGTATAGGAACCGTTCAAGATACTCTTCTACATTTTCATCTTCATTTTGCTGCATCCTAAGGATATCATTGATGTCCCTACTCTTACAAAAGCCTTGATATTTTTTAAGAAAAATTGATCTCATGTCATCCCATGTGTATATAGTGTGTTGCCCTAGACTCATGAACCACCTAAGGGCTGCATCTTTTAATGTGGCGGGAAATAGTTTGAGTTTATGAGCATCATCATAATAATTATAACTGCGACATAGAATATCGAATTAAAAAAGAAAGGCATCAGGATCTTCAAATGATTTACTGTAGACAATGGGAGAGATGCCATTGGAATGCTCTTCATTGTGATGTCACATGTCACATTTAAAATAGGGAATCTGAAGGTGACTTCTTCCTCGCCTTGATTGCCTCCTCCAAAGAGATTCCCATTGCATCAAGGGCCTTCTCCCTCTTCTTGACGTTCTTCGTTGTGTCTGTCCTCTCCATCTAGGTGATCCATTTCTGCAACCGGCACCCGCTGAGGTTTGCTGATTATGGGGTGGCCCAAGGGTATTGGAACACGGTATATGTTGGTTGATTGCTCGTCCACGAGGTTTTGTTGTTCTATTGGTTCCTCCACAGGGTTGTCGTAGATAATCTGTTGAATGATCCTTTCTCCTTGATCTAAGAATTCCTGGTCTGAAACCACGTTAGCATCAACACTTCCTCCTTCTTGTCTCAATCCTGCATATCGATTAGCAATGATGAGAATAGGTATATTAATTGATCCAAAAGTTGAAGGAAATCTAGAACTGGAAATAAATATACCCTTACTATCCCTAGGTCTACCTGCACTCCTATGCATAAAGATAAAGGAAATAACAAATATTCAAGGACAAGCAGTGATCGGTCAGACTTTGGAGCAACCCCAACAAAAGTGGATGCGTGGCTCTTCACTCACGTCTTACCGTACTCTCTTCGCCCTCTGATAGCCCTGCAAGACCCTGAAACTCAGATGATAATAATTACCTGAATAAGAAATGACAATCTCCCCGGCAACGGCGCCAAAATGTTGAGAGATTAAATTGTCAGATTAAATCCCTTAATATTAATTGTCAACCCGGGGTTCATAAACATGAGTTTCCTTGCGCTTTCTTCGTTCAGGTTTAAATTAGAGTTTTAACACTTCCTGATAATGATTCGTGGAGTAATAAACGCACTAACACTTACAAACAATTAGCTGTCAAAAGCAGACCCAACAATCAAATTCAATCTAGAGATTTCAAAAGCCTTTACAAACCCTAGCATTCAAATCTGAACTCAATAAATGACTGAGCTATGAATCTCAAGCGATAAAATGGAATTCTTCTCATGCAAGACTTTACTCAATCAAATCCCTAAATGTTGGTGCTATACTTTCTATTTGTAATAACAATTTATTCATCACTCAGCAAGCAATCTATAATGATAGCGATTCAATCCTTAAGCAGACAAACAAACCTGTACTAATAACCATTCAATCCTTAAACAATCTACACAAACCACAATTCATTCCTGAAGCAACTAAGTAGTCTATAACAATTCAATTCTTAAGCAAACAAGAAATCTATACTAATAGCAACTCAATCAAACAATCGATCTGTACCTAATGGTTGGTTATCCTCTTAACAAAGATTTGAAAGTTAAGTACTAATCTGGAGCAATCACTCTATTTTATTCTATCACTTACTAATTTATCGTTATAGTAATCTACAGGTCTCAATCTGATGAAAACAACTCAAACCGTTAGCCTATTCGACACCTAGTAATTCAACTAAACAACCCTTAAAGAAACTGTACTCTAAACTCTTTTGTAATCACACCAACCCTTACTGGTAAATAACCTTATTTGGAGCCAATGTACTGTTGCTTGAAATCTAATTGATACCTGACTCCTGAAAATTGGAATCAACCACCTCACAAAGCAAAGGAAATCGTTTATCTAGACAAATAATAAAATTAATCTTCACACGAAACAGGGCAAAATCCTTTATCTACTAAACTCAATGAAATCAATCAACACTCAAAATAGAGAAATCATGTATCTATTAAACTTAATGAAATCACAGTTATCAACTAATCATCGAAAGCACTCATGGGTATGCCATGTTCAATCCACTCGATCCACTTCGCAATCCAAGAGTCTATTCATCAAATGAAATAGAGATAATTGGTAATAAACCATCTAATATTTATGAAAGCGATCTTCAATCTAAACAACTTCAAACTAGACCAAAAATGATCAACGAGAGTTCTGTTATGGGGAATTTCCTGTAAAATAATCTAAATAAAAAGTCAATCCGTTCCAAATCCTGAGGGAACACAAAGCAATTTGATAGCCAGACAAATTTCGTTCTTAATTAGTTCAAATCCACCGAATAGAGTTAACTTATCAAAACAATCACAGTATTCTCAATGTATAGATAATATGTTTCACTCATTAGGTGATAATATGGCATTTCTCAACTGATTACAACTCAATGTGATAGCAAGCATGCTCTGTTCTGAAATCAAAACAAGGTTCACACAAAATTCAACTGTGAATTATGGAAACGAATGAATGAAAGTACATTAATGCTTCTACACTCTTTTAAACAATCAAATGAATGCAATTCACATATAGTCAAGCCAAACCAATTCGTAATGCAAGTAAAACTAATCGTGACTAGTCACACAGTGGTTCTATCTGCAATATACAAAGCAACCTAGATGGGTGGGCCCTGGCCACACCTGGGAGCTAGATAAACTTACAGTAAAGAAGAAATCTCAAACACAATCAATCGACTATCCTCAGCAATCCATCAATGCTTACTCTCAAACTCAGAGTAGAACCATTTCAATATTATTAAAGATGAGTTATATAATTCACAGCAAAGTACTTCATAGTTTTTAACACTAACTTGACATATTACATCCCCTGCCTTTTATAGGCATTTAATTATAGTTAAACACTGAACTAAAAATGGTAATTTATAACAGTCTTAACAAGTCGACTTCTCTAGAGCAAATAGGTTCGAACGGCTGCCCCGAATTGGTCCAACAACTTGTAACCAATTCCCAAACTTGGTGTATGTCGCAACCAGAGAAAAGAGAATGAAGATCTTGGGATCAAATGCGTTCCTTGCAAGGCTGGTGACATCTCATCATCCAGAAGCACACAACTTCTTATCCATTGCACTGTTTGAGTACCGAATCCGAATATAACTTTTGAGTACAGTAGTAAGGAGCCAAGGTACACCAACTGCTTCTTTCCATTATCCTCCTGCACATCTTGCTGAGAAGTCTACACTTGATCATAATAATTAGTTAGTTTTAGGAATCAGCTACCTATATCTGCTTAAATCCACTAACAAATAGCCAAATGTAACCATAAAAAGATTTACCTCAAATAGGGATTGGGATCATGATAGGGTAGCAAAATAGCAAGGAAATAGGTTCCATAGTGTCAAAAAGAGGTCAAAATGGGGATTGAAGATGTTATTAATAGGAACAAAATAGAGGATCAACAGGCTTGAGTCCTAGCCCTGAAAAAGTGGCTTAGAATCCAGGGTCGCTGGCACAAAACTGCCTAAAAAAGGCAACAGTTGCATGGATTCCTTGTTGTGGGAGTGACTGGAGGGTCTTAGTTGCATGGAAGGCTTGTCATGGGAATGATTGGGGGTCTAGTTTAGTGAAGAAGCAAGTTCTCTTAGGGGTTGGACACCTGGAGGGGTTGGTTGGCTCCTGAAGGTTTTGTAGCTCCTCATGAAGGTCAGTTTGGTTTTGGTTTGTCGATTCCACTTCCTTAACTATACTTGGGGAGTTGAATCATATCATAGCAACTCTTTGTCACATGTTTACCCCGATGGATTGGTTAGCTTGGCTAAATGTGGGAGGAGGGTGTTACATAACTGATCCTAAATAATGTTAAATAAATGATCATCTACAAATTTCCCATTCATTGTCACACATCAAATTTTAGAAAGGGAATATCATTAATAAGATCTAATCACACCCCCCCACCCCCCCTTCATCTACTCCTACTACGTAATAAATATCTTGAGGCTTCAACAAGCTCTACACATAATGCAAGGAACATAGGACATCTTTTCCCAATGGAATGAAATGATCCAATTTCCTTAGACTTATATGTGTTAATGGATAATCATGTAATTTCCACTTATTCATTGGAGGAGCCAAACCTAGTGGCTTTAACATCGTTAAAATAAAGGGGCACTCAACACAATGACATGCCTTCTCAAAGTTAATTTTAATGAAGAAAATATTCAAGCCCAAGGTATGAGCCCATTCCACCCATTCTTGTGCAAAAGTGACATTACTAAAAATCTATCGATTCTCGAGAAAGTGTGTTTACTCCAATCATATTATTTTAGGACTAGATATGTTATATGCATAAAGTTAATGTAACACCTTGTCCCTTAATCCCTCGGTGGAATTGTAATTACAATTAATTATGTCAATGATGCCTATGTGGGAAAGTAAGTGTAAATGGGTAAAAAAGACTTGGAACAATGTAATATTTGTCTTTATCAATATATTACCAGAGATTGAAGAAGAGAGTAAGCAACATGGATCTTGATGCCTAAGAGAGAGGTTGTAAGAGGGATTTGAGAAAGCTTCCTATTTTACCCTAAATTTATTATTTTGATTTGACTTGGTCATTGAACTACCCAATTGCTAACAACTATGAGAAGAATGGGGGAAGTGGTGTTGAACTACTCTAGGGTATGGGCTATGTACCCATTCTAGAGAATTCATATTGACCACAACCTAAAGGAAGGGACTTGAATTCTCATGACTAACAATGTGTGTGATTGAGAAGGGAAAACACTCATGGGGTTATGAGGGGAGAGAGAGAGACAATCAAATGAACAAAAAGTTGTTGAGTGCGTTAAGTGAATTGGAACTACAAGAGGATTCGAAATTTGCAACTCTAAGTAGAAGGTGATAGAAAAAAAAATCCTTTAGAGATGTAGTAGCATTTGGAGAGTTGTGGGTTACTAGATTTGGTTAGGTAAGTTAGTGTTGAAGCTTTCAACTTGAGATATAGGGCCACTTGGAATTACTAAAAGAGCTTGTTGATATGTATGCACAAAAAACACAAGAAAGGGAAGCACTGAAGCACTATTGTCATAGAGAAGGGCTCCCTTTGTCTTATGCAGGTGTAAAGTGGCCACATTGTGATAGATAATAGGCCCCAGCTCAATGGTTGAAAGGCAACATATTGAATCTTTGTGGTTGAAGGAGATTAGTGTTCATATTCTTTACCTTGATGTGAACCTTGTTGAATCCTAAGTGATGCTTCCTCTCAAGGCATTGGATTTGGCTTGTGGGGGGCCAACTACAAGAAAGACCACAATATAACTAAGCATATGGTTGGGAGGGGAGTGACTCTCCCTTCTTTAGTTTCCAACAAATTTAAGTGAAATAGATAAGTGTATCTATTTCCTTGCTAATGAAATGAACTTTGTTGTTCGTTGTATCATGGATATTACTATGCTAGATAATTATGTATGTTTGTAATAATGAGTTGAAAGTTGTTATGATGGTTCAGTGAGTATATGTAAATGATGGTATTGGGAATTGTTCTAAATGTGTTTGATCACTAACTGTGAATACTTATAAGAAGGAAATATGCATATAGAGGTATCCATCAAAGTATGTTTCCCATAATAGCTTTGTAGTGTTATACTGTGAATTAGAAACCAAAGGTTGAATGGAGCTCTAAGGCTCTTTGTATTTAATGCTAGTGTGTATAGTCTTACTAGGCTAGTTGGAAGATTGAACAACTATGTTGTATCCTTGTTGGGAATGAGAATACTTGGAGGTTTTATTAGATTAGAGACCTTGAAAGGGGCGTGATAAAATCCCTAGTTGAGACAACTCTAAAACTTAATTCTTAAATATGTTGGAAAGTTGATTTACTATTAAGAGTTAAAAGGACATATGTCCTTGTGAGATAAGCGATAATACTGACCTTCAAGTTTGAATGTTGGAATTAAAGTCCGGAGTGTTTAGCTTCAAAGGAATGAGAAAAGTTCCCTTTTAACAAGGTGAAATCAATAAGACCTGGCCACTTGCCATCTTATGTCATTCTATTGTGTAGATGTCTTGTTTAAGACAATATTTGAGGATGCTTTTATATAAGTTAGAAAATATTTTTGAACTTTCAAAATTCTCTAGGTAAGTTTTTCACCCTGCTAGAGTTAGTTTTAGATCTTTGAAACTAGCTTGAGAACTTAGAAAAAGAATCATAAATTTGGGGATGACCCTTTTAATTATGGGGATTATTAGTGAAGTTTTGGAAATTTGGGTTTGGGGGCCCTTGGCCCTAACCCCTAGTCATATGGTTTGATAGGAGGCTATGACCAAAAGCTTATTTGAAAGGAGTTTAAGTATGGGGGATGAGATATCAGGCCATTGAGGTATCGAGTGTCGGGAGTTGGAAACACTTTGAATAACCTCCATCATGAATTCCCTCATACTAAGGGATCCTTATATGTCTATTGGCTCATTTTGTCAATTATCGTCAATTATTAGCTCAAGCAAGAAGTTGAAAATACTTGTGGAAGTTCAAAATTCAGGGATTGATTCATTGGTTTCAATTTGTTTAGAAATTTCACGGATTGGAGGCTTTAGTGTTGGTCCTTGGTCACATGGGTTAGTAAGGGGGCTTGATCATGAGCTTAGTTGAAAGGAGCTTAAGCCTTAGAGGATGGGATGTTGGGCTATTAGGATATCAGTATCGGGAACATTCCAAACAGTTGTTTGCACAAAACCTCGGTACTGATGGACCCAAATAACATATGTCCTCTAATGAATTGTTTCTCATCCATTAACTATAGTGTCTCAACTTTTAGTTGTTGGATGTTGGAGTATCGATTATTGGGACCCTTACATTGAGTTTTCAGGCTATCGACTCTTCGGTATCAAGAGGTAAGGTAATGGGAGCTGGGGAAACTGGCTATTGAGGTTTCCTCCTGATATTGATAGATTCCGATAAATTTGATGTGGTGTGTTGGCATGGCAGGATCACGTGGCATGTGGGTGTGGCAACCTATCAGGGCATGGAATGACGTGGATGAAAGTGTCCAGGTGGAAGCTAAAGTGACAGTTTGTGGTACAACTAAGGATGTGCCCCTATGAGGTGGTGACACGTGGACAAGGACTGTCACATGACATGGTACATATGTTGATGTGGCACTTGAATTGGGAATACTTTCAAATGGGAATAACTTTGTGCTTAGAGCTCAAAATGAGATGAAATATATAGCATTGGAAAGATATTGACGATTAGAAGATGATGGTGGCCTCTCAAATAAGATTTAAGGTGGTTATACGAAAAATAATTTTGATAAACCCCACTTCCTTAAGGTAATCTAAGATGTTGGGTCTCGATAGCTCACATCATTAATTAGGCATTAAGGGGTTGTGTATGTTACAAGTAAGGCCCTGACTATAATTTTACAAGACATGTTCATTACGGTGATCAGTAAATAACTCATTATTAGCATAGGATAATCAACCTTAGGAGTAAAATTGATAAGGCCTTGGTTGATATGTTCACCCTGGGATCACTCCCTCTTCAATTCATCATGCACAGGTAATAGTTTGAACTTGAGAAAAGTCCATGTGGCCTTCTAAGATTCACATGGGAAGCTTCCAAGTCTAGGACCCTGGTCACCAATCATCTCATGGAGGGAAATAACGAATTCATCTATGGATAAGGCCTAGTCAACCATTTCCCATGCTTCTCCATGACTCTTGTTGGGACCACATCGAAATATCAATATATATTGACAAAATAATGTTCAATAAACTTCTAGTCGTCCTCACATTCAACCATATTTAATAGATTTTTTTTTCCTAACACCTCCTTGATTACTAAGGCTTTAAAAAGGCTTTACTATGTTCATCCCTTGTCTTTGGATAATGCTAGTGACAAAATTTAGGGCACCTTTAGCTTGATAGATTTTATCCACTCTAATAAAGTGATGTAGGTTGGTTACTCAACCTTGTATTTCTTCATCAAAAGGACTAAGTAGAAGGGAATAATAAACAACCTCAAGTTCTTCTAAGATGACCATTTTTTAGTTACATAATACTGTCGCTATATGTTAGCCATAGTCTTAAACTAAGATCATCATATTGGAGATTGTTGTTTTTCCACGATATTGGGTCTAGGATAGAATATTAGAATCTTTGACGCTACCAAACCAAGAATCAGAACGCTACTACTTTGCACAAAAGAATATAAACAACAGTAAATCTACTAGTGCACAAAATATGGACAACTTTTTATAATTTTCAACCCAACTTCATTATATTAATCAACATATAATACAATAGTTTAGGGCTCTCGTACGAGGGATAATGGCCCTCATACATCCACTAGTACAAGATACAAAACTGGGGCTTGGTGTCAGTATCAACAACCAATCTACCCTTAACAAGATATTCAGATCATCTGGTTGTCGCATGCTCTTTCTACTCCTCTCGGTTGTACTTGTACTTGCTTGGTCCTTTGGCTCCCAATTTGTAACTCTTGCCTTTATCAATGCTCCAAGTTCATCTGGCCACTAAACCTCGGTTGTCAATATGCTCTCTAGTTGTGCCTTAGTCCATCAAGGGCACAACACATCGAGACTCCTGTTGAGTTTTTCACAACTCCATTTGTGAACAACTCTCAATATACCCGCTGCTGCTCCTCGACTATTTAGGGACTTCAGCCCATTATGGTCTTCTTACGTTGCTCCATTGAAGACCAACATAGGGCACGAAGGGCTCCCACATATCACTGCAAGATGTCCATCTCCTACAATGAACACAGGCTAAGAGGATTTCCCATCATTTGTTGTAGAAGTCCTTCTCCACACACAAGTCAAGGGGCCACTCAAACTGCTCCTGGCTAATAATACCCTTGAGCTCCAACAACTTCCACTCTAGCAACCATCTAGGTCCATGAAGATGGTGCACATCAGGCTCCAACTTGGCACTATCACATTGTCCTCCAACAAACCATAAATTCTTGATCCACGTCCACACATGGTCCACTCTCATGCTGCTCTCCAATAGTCCATGAGTGACTAATCCTATTGTAGCATCTGCTCCTAGTTAGGGCATCCAACACCTATGGAGACCCTTCCTCTTAGCTTCCAATAGACTTCACCAAATATGTCCACACTAGGACTATTCCAACTAGCATCTAATCTATATGAAACTATCACATACCTCTCCAATCATGGGCTATCAACATTGCTATAGGTTTGGCCCACTGGTTAGGGCTGCAACTACACTACAAGAACAAACTTTCCTCACATCTAGACCTCCCTTTCCTGATGCGGTCTTCCCTTCCTATATCATGTCCATAATCTTCTCGAAGTCTGGGCTAAATCCAGCCCCAAACAACCCTTCTCAGCCCTTTGTTCAAATAAGGCAAGGCCTGCGACCTTCCTGTAGCTACAAGCAACCTTACGACCTACCTACTTCAAGGAAAAGAGGCCTGCGACATACTTATTTGTGCCTCCAATGATTGCGACCTAAGAAAAGGAGAAGACCCACACTTAAAATTTTGCCCATGATTCCTCTACTCCTGCTACTCCATAGACTTGTGAAACCCACCCAAACAAGACCAAAACAATCCTCCTCCACTTAAGCCTTCTTCCTTCTTAAGCTGAGGATGCCTTAGGGTGACATTCCTTATGAAAGATGCACTTTGGATACTCTAAATGAGCCTCACATACCTTCTATTTATACACATAAGAAGGGTCAATGAATAGACATGTATTTTGGACAAATCACTTCAAGCCTACATGACTTGAATGCCCAAAAACCCATTATCAACTTCAAAAATTCATAACTCCATTTCTACAACTCAGAATTAGATGATTTTCATTACGTCAGATTCATCTCGAGGAGAGCTATCATGTTTTTTGAGAATTGTTTTCGGTGATAATCACATCAAAATTCATTTGTCGATGCATTTCAAACCAGCAAGTGTGGTTCATTGTCACGACAAGATGAAGAATTAGATCGTCAAAATGTGTCCATGGTTTTGGCCAAAATCACGATGGGTACAAAACCCCAAGCTTGGGTTTCAAGCCCACAAGGCCACTTGTGGAGCTCCTTTCTCCAAACCCTCACTCCTCAAGGCTTGGAGTACCTCCCAAGCTACAAAACTCAACAAATATGGCATGATCATGTTGGAAATACTGGGGGGGTGAATCAATATTTCTTTTCAATTGTTACTTTTACCAGTTAGATTGCTTATATTTAGAACACAAAGTGAACAATAAGAATAAATGCTTTTATTAATTTCTTCTTTATAATAAATCAAGTACAATATATGTAGGGCTCCAACCCTAGATGAAGACATCGATATTCAATCTCTCAAGCTCCAACCTGTATTTTCCAAGCATCAACTTGGACTTCCAAGGCTCCAACCTTGTCAATTTTGAGGCACCAACCTCAAGGGCTCCAACCCTATATCTAGTTTAGGCTTCAACTAGGTTTCTTAAGGACTCTGATCCTCTAGGGCTCCGACCCTATCCTCCAAGGCACCAACCTTGTCTTTTCGAGGCTCTAA
Source organism: Pinus tabuliformis (assembly GCA_031772625.1). Classification (NCBI taxonomy): domain Eukaryota; kingdom Viridiplantae; phylum Streptophyta; class Pinopsida; order Pinales; family Pinaceae; genus Pinus; species Pinus tabuliformis. The sequence continues at coordinate 636,070,241 of CM062817.1, forward strand.
CCCTCACTTTACTTTGTAAAGATGTATTTGGTTATACTTCACGGTTCCCAATGTCTTCTTCAACGAGCCCTGTCAATCTTCGCTTAGTCTTCACTTTGGTCTCCATGTTATATCATCACTGACAACATTGTTCTTCACATGAAGGTGTCTCCATTGTTCTTCATGATACCCAAAACACATATCTCCAAAGTCGCCTCATGATTGCTTCAAGGCATCTTAGTCTCCAAGATCAGCTAAAGCTTCTCAACAAAATGTCTTCAAATGGCTGCAAGACAAATCTACAAAGGCTTCTTCAATATGCGTACACACCACTCTTAGAGTGTTCTTTAACAGGCTATCAAAACTTGAAGCGTCCTTCAATTATTCTCCAATATAGGATTAATCTTCAATCAAAACTCAAGTCTGCTTCACATAAGCTCCAAGATCTGATCTGCTATAAATCCACCTTCAAAAGGTCTTCAATGTGCTACAAAAGGGTACCTCAGGACTGTTTCAAAAAGACTTTCAATTACTGCTACAACTGGTCCAAAACTAGCTTCTAACAGCCTTAAAAGGTGCTCCACAAATACCTTCAATAAACTGCTATAAAGATCTCTCCCAAACTGCCTTTTAAGTTTGAGAAACACTGCTTCAATATGGTGTTAAGGTTTGCTCTTTAGTTATGCAGAAAATTGTTCCAAGGTGAGACTAATCACAGGTGGCTCCCACAACTTGCTGCACTAGTAACAATCTTCTGCAATTGAAGACCGAGCTTCTTTAAGAGATTGTTCTCATAGTCCGAGCACTTAACAAACTTGCAGATCGTAGTCTTCACAAAATATTGTCCAACCACTTCTCCACGGTGTAATTTTTCTGAGATCTGCACTAGTCTATAGACCACAGGTCCGAAATATCATAGACAAAACTGCAATCCGAGTTTAGGTGAGGTTTGTGTCTTGTCACAGGTGGCTGTCCAAGAGTTTAACGCATTCACAAGTCTCTGTTGTAGTGAGCTTCCAAAAAAAGTTATGTCCACAATTTTGTGATCCGAGCTATATATTTTTAGCTTTGAATGTCAACTCAACAAAAAGATCAGCCCAAATAGTAGACTATTATGTCTTCTCGGCCTTCTGTACAATTCTGTGCTCCTTCTCTGAAATGATCACCGAAATTGTTGAGGAGAAATGCAGTCTGAACTATATATATAGTGTTTTTTGCAAGCCAAAGCGAAGAGACATGTCATTGTATGGAGGCCGACTTGAAAGACAAGGTGCAGGTCGGGTCATTGCCAAAATATGTATGTTTAACTTGAAAATTCAATATCTCACAAACTATTTGGAATTTCGGGGCAAGTAAGGGCTCATTGGAAAGAGGAAAAAATCCTCTTTAAGATGGTCTAGGTCCCATGTTGAAAGATTGCCTCCAAGTTGCCCAATTTTATTTTTCTTTGAAATTGTCCTCAAATTTTGTGCATAAAATGTTTGGGACAATATAACTTCTCCATTGTTTGGATTCTTCATCATCATAGGATCATGTAGGAGTGCAATATCCATGTCATCACGTATCCAACAATATCATTATATACTAGTGCAATGATATGTTATAGTGCAACATCATTAGGAAAGTTCCAAAGTAGTCTTCCAACCATGTCATCAAGACCATTATCAAGTGTGGTTATTCCAGAGTATGCCATCATCACGTGTATGACTTCATCAAGTATAGTCCTCCACATCAAAGACTTGTATATTGGCACTTAATGTCTAGATCATCAATCAAGGCACATGATTGACACTTGGCAACATCATAGTTAGTTCAAGGACTTCATTAGTGGCTTGACATATTAATAGCTTGACATCTTCATTGATGGCATTTTTATCAAACAAGAGTTTGTTGAACATGTACCTCATCATCATCTGGAACTAGGCATCTCAAGAATACTTGCCATCTCGGCTAATTCCATATTGACATCAATGACAGTCTTGATTAACAGTTCTTACTGACTAATTCGCTCATTTTCACTTCGAGGCCTATACAATAAAATTCCAAATGTTTTTTCTACATGAACCTTAGCTATGAAGGAGCAAAATATTCAAAATGAATCATATTTTGCGCATACACAATTTGTAGCACCTCATGATAAAGCCAACCTAATAGGTTGGTGGTATGATAAAGTGGTATTCTCGTCTACATGAACCAACCTTCCACTCAAGGAGTCAAAGCAAAACCAATTTTGTTTAAAATGAATGGCTTTGTCAAGCCTTTGAAGATTTTTTAAAATAATTTAAAGTTGATCATATCTTCCATAGAGTCACGGTGTTGAAACCCATGAGGGTCATAAAACCCTAATTAAGCCTTTAGGGTTATCCAAGTTTTTTTCTCCCATAAGGATTTGACATTGTTTTGGCACCTTCCTTATTCTCTTGACCATTCCCCACCATGTTAACATCTTCACAAACCATAATGAAACCTTGATATTTCATTAAGCATCCACCTTCAAAATGTTGCCATGTCACTTGTGTCATTAGAGGCATGTATGATGTCTAATCCCGATATATATCTCCAAATGTACCTAAGTTCATCTCTAAGTAGGCAATGTGCCCCACCCAACCATGAAAAAAGCTAATTAAGGCGACAAGAGGGTGGAAACTCCACCCCCTCCCATTAGTATAACGAGAGAAAAAACAAATAGTGCACCACTAAATAAATACAGAGATGTAATTATCAATTTCATCTTCTTTTAAACAATATTTTTTTACAGGTCAAAGTTCTTACTTAACAAGTTGTATGTTTCCTACCAAGGTCACTTAGACCTTGGCCATTTGATGAGACAACTTTCGTTTGTGTTAGATATGTGTTTGTATTATTTGTAAGTAAACAATGTAAGCGAGCACAATTTTGCATCAGATTCTTTGTCAAAATTCTCCATTGTCCCACAACATCTATGTAGTTTCAAGTCATATTCTTCTTCACTTGGGGTGACGATTAATGTGCACATAGAACAAGTACTAGTTGGTGTTGTAAAATCACACTTTCCAATGCCATTAACTTGATGAGTTGTTTGCATTTTTGTATGTGGTATTAATGCACATTGATATGTATGCCCAATCATGTATTCATTGAGGCATTTGGCTAATAAGAAGTTCCCTATTTTTTAAAATGTTGTTAAGGCTTAGAGCTAAAGACCTACTAGCGCATGTGTCAATAATCACATTGAAGCCTCTTTGCACATGAAATAAGGATATATCGTGGAAAGCAACCTATTTTCTTATTGATTCGAGCTAACATACCATTCATGTGTAGATTATATCTAGCATTGATTTAATTACCATCACATAATACTCCATTACATTGAGGTGCTTAATCTAAGCATCTTTGACTATAAAGATATCTTGTAGAAGAGCATATATCTACATGGTTGTTGGTAATTTGTCCAAAACTACAAGCATAAATGACTACATTTTATGTTCCAAAATCATAAAAAACACTTTCACATGCCACTGATATTTAATAAAAATAATATCATCAATTATATATATAGCATTGATTTAATTAGCATCACATAATACTCCATTACATTAAAATGCTTAATCTAAGTATCTTTGACTACAAAAATATCTTGTAGAAAAACATATTTATCCAAAATTACAAAGCATGGGTGGTTACATTTTATCTTCCAAAATCATTAAAGACACTCAATTTTATATATAATTTTTTCCTTCTTCGAGAATTAGTTATATATATATATATTTTTATAAACATGAATTTATCTTTATTTAAAATTTTAAAAATAAAAAATTCATTTGCATAGTTATTTATATATATATTTTAATTGTAGTTTCAATTACATTATAATTATACCTAACTTACTCTTTATAATAACTGATTTTTTTAATTAAAATATTATTTTTCAGATCACATCAGCGAAAAATATGGAAGACCCGATAAGAAACTGACCTTAATGCTAAACCAAAAACCCTAACCTTGAAAAAATGAATGGAACTTAAAAATGGAAGTAACTCCTCAACATACCTTCCAGACTTTGATATTTTCATGGGAAATTTTGAATGGACGATCTCATTCTTAACACGGAAACCATGGCTTGAATTAGGGTAAACGGGAAGGACGAGAGATGCGAGTAATTTCAAATCTTTTGAGGGAGGGCAGAGGAAAAACCCAAACTAGCTGAGGCGGCCAACTACACTCAAAATTTTAGCCCTCCGTTTCACTGTCTTATGTCTCATCTCAAAAATCTATGCGTAAAGGTTAGGAAAACCCCATTTGGACTTTAGAAGATTCAGCATTTTCTCTGGTGGGTTTCCTTCTGCTTTTCCTCCTGCAAACCGGCAGTGTAGCTGATGATAGCGCAGCTGCCAATAGGTGCATCTCACCCCAAATTTTGGACTAAAATCTGTTTTGTTGTTCTATAAACCTCTCTTAAACCTTTGATTTTTACGATTGTTTCGGGTAGAACTGACATTGTTGTGGAATGCCGAGGCCAGATTGCAGGGCAGAAGGCTGATATTGTGTTTTGGTATTCATTGGGTTAATAAAGAAAGTACTACAGTTATAGCGGTAGTCCGGGATTTGATTTGGTGAAGAATGGGTGCTTCAGTAAGCCATGCTGACGCCCCTCCTCCTCCTCCCCCACACCCATTAGGCGCACCTCCTCCACCACCAGCAGCAGCAGAGGGTGCCATGAAGGACAAAGGCAAAGTCGATTGGCTTAACTTACCATGCCCAATCCCTTATGACGAGATTCAACGTGAAATTATGAGTAAGTGCAATTTCTCTTTCTTTCTTCCTTGTAACTTTATTGGGTTTTTATTTTTATTTTTACTGTTATTCCTGATTAATTTTTTAAAGATTAATTTGCATGCTCAAGCGTTGGTCCAATAGATCGAATGATTCACTTTTTTGATCATCGCTTAAATTTGAGATGCATTTTCCAAAAAATAAGAATTCTTCAAGACCAAGGCCCTAAACTTTTGTATGGCAACCCTTCACGTTTATGCAGTAGTCTATACCAATTTTGTTGGTCGGTTAGCCCCTTTCGGCTGCATAGGGTAGAGCTTCGTAAGATCAACTCCAGGACCTTTGTCTGCAAGGCCACACCTGAAGAGTATCTATTTTGCTTAAGTCACCCAAGACTTGCACATAGCTTCATCTGCATGTACTACATTAGTGCAGGGATTGCCATTAACAGCACCTCCGTATTAGCACGGGAACCAACATTTATTGCATTAACATGACCTCACACCTCAGCAATGCCTTGTGCAACCGCGTGCATTATCATAGGGAGCACGCCTACACTAGGTTTGAACCTGGTCATCATCAAGCCAAGTTCAACTTGCCTCTGGATCACAGCCAAACAGATTCTTGCAAGCTATACATTATCCAAATAAGGCCAAGCTCAGTTTGTCCCCATGGTGTTGTAAACCCATAAATATTAAATCTCTGTTGGTCTGCAGAATCAATAAGTTTTACTGAAGGAGAGACCTAAGGAACAATAAATAAGTTAGGCACCCATAAATAATAAAATCGCTGTTGATCCACCCATATGCCTGTGGTACCTATTCAAAGAGATCGAACACATTTTAGCATTTTTTCTATGTTTTGATTACCGTTTTTGGTCTGATGTTATTGACTTTCACGGACTTCTCCTCTGCTGCCATTGTGTTAGTCATCGTGTACTATCATTGTATGATACTATTATGCAGCAACACAAATGTGATATTTAGTAAAGACATTTTTAGCTATCTATTTATCATTATTGATCCGTCTATGAACATGTGTTTGAAGTGTGACAGAATTAGGCAGAAAACTCAATATAAGGTAAGGCCGAAAAGATGAAAATTTCTCTTTCGCAAAGAGAACTAATGCAAAAAATTAACAAAAGGAAATACGATTTAGTTTAGAAAACATGTATGTGTATCATCATAGAAAATATACAAATTCTACAGTACTCTTTCTCCCTAGTTACACCTCTCTGTCCCTATTTTTTTGTATGCTGCACCATTTGTTCTCAGCCTCATCTCACGTCTTCTTCCTGGATGGATTTTCTTTTTAGGTTAAGTTTGTTCTTTCTGCTTTCATTTTTTCCTCTGATATCTTCTACTTCTACTGTTTCTTATTTAAATACTTTCCAAATTGTTTGCTTCTTTGGATTGGCACATGGTTAGACCTCACAAGAAAAAAAATCAAACTAAAGCAAGTGCTTTGATTTATTCCATTTCAGAGTAGTTTCTAATCTTAAAACACAGTTAAAAGTTAGATTTAGTCTTGGCCTGCGCTGTTTACTCATGACCTTCAGGACCATCTATTATCTTAAGCCTTATGAAAAAACGTGTTGGTTTATCGTAACGGAGGTGTGACAAGTCTAGTTGAATTTCTACCTAGCTAATTGGAGAGATCTACTACGAATACATACCAAGTAGAATTGAGAAAAAGATCCGGTCATGATTAGGCTAAGATGGTAAAATTAGGTCGATTATCTAATAATTCTGTGTATCCAAGACATGCCTAGATGATAAAAATGAATGTGAAATAGGCTAGGAGTTGTATGACTAATTTGCACCAACAATACAATTCAAAATCATCTGCACTGGCTCTTAACTTTGGGAGCTTTCTAATTTGCACAGATCTAAGATCCTTTTCTTCCTAATCTCTTACCTCCTAGTATAATTAATCTCAATGTTACTCCTATGTTGAAACTGTATAATAGGCCAGCCAGTGTTCACTACTAATTATTTATTACACGCATTCTTTTTTTTATAATTAACATCAGTTTTCCCTTGTACTTCGCTGTAAACTAGGATTTTGAATTTGAAGCACACCTTTTCAAACTCTTTTTATAGGTAGACATTTTCACACGTTTTAGTTGGTAGGAATTTGTATTCCTTTACTTGTTTGTGATTTTTTTTTCAATTCAATTCAAGTGGCAGCCTATAGTTTCTATATTCTTTTGTAACCACTTGATGCATGTAAATTAGTTTCGTGAAGATATATGAAAAGTGATGAACAATATGTTATACTTTCTGATATATATGTTATGAGCATATACTTCTTTAAATTTTACCTAGGTTTTAAAGAAGGTAGGGAGAATCACAATCCTGTGTGACCCTTGCTAATTGATATTTTGTTAAAGTTTTCTTTGCAACATCGTCCTTGACCTTTCTGCAATTTTGTTTGCATGGAAAATAAAGCTCTTTCAGTGGCACGGGATTGAATTTTCTTCCAAGTTTCATGGTTCATTATCCGTTGATGAAATCTATTTTCATGAGTTGACATCAGATGACCTCTTTTGTTCTTATGTCTTTGTATTTTTGGTAATTAAAGAAGAGATTTATATATATTTTTTTTCCAGAGAAAGTAGAGATTTATAATTTTATATTAATATTACAGAAGAGTTTTTACAAAATGACGTTGTCCGTGCCAATAATTTTGGTTTTTGGCTTATAGTTCAGATCTGAAACTTCCATATCTATAATATTTCAGATCTGAAACTTCCAACAGTATAATCCAACCGACTTAAAACTGGAATATTGTTACTGGATGCATAAAGTGTGAGACTTGCGGTTTTCTATCGACTGGACTCCATCAATGCGCTCTCTATGTATTACAGCATTCCAAAAAATCATCCTTTATCTATGCCTTTTTCATGTGCATGTTTGAGCTCCATTGCTTTGGCTGGTCTTCTGCTCTCCATTCCCATAGCAAAAACTATATGCATTTGGGACCTGGGTAGCATGTTTTGTGTTTCTGGGCTGGCTTCTCATAGACTTGGCTGTTAAAATTGCCAGTTGCATATATTAAATATTTAGCCTGTGTTTTCATAATTTATGGCTTTCCATAACAAAATTTGAACAACTGTTGTAAGTTGACAGTTCGTTAATCTGGATGGGGCCTTTCTCGTTTTTAGCATAGCCACCCAGTATTCCTCCGGGCTCCTTTTTTCCTTTGCAGTCGTCTATCAGTAGGAAGCCCTCCAACCACAGTTCTGGTTGCTAGATGTTGTCTTTGTTTTTGCAACTTGTTTGGAAAGGTGGCTGAAAAATTCAAACAGATTATACAGGCTGAATGCTAATTTCTACTTTCCAATAATCTTCCTTCCCCATTCCCATCCTATCCTTTACCAGACTAATAATCCAGCCATGTTTCCTTTCCCCTTTTTTTAGGGTGCTCATTATTCCATCTGCACCTGCCATGGTCAGGGTAATATCTGCTATCGTTTGTTGTGAAGGGTGTTCTCTTTTGCTGTAATCTGTGTTTAACTGTAACACACGTATCCTTTTATCCTAAGGCCACAACTCCATGCTTTATTTTATCGTTTTATACACCAAGGATTTAAATTAGCACCAATACCTATCATTTCTTTATTTGCTGGTTGCTAAATTTTCCCTCACTGATACTTCTGTGGCATGAATTTCCTCAGTTGTCCTTGTGTATCAAAACCCTAGCACATGCGCCTGTGTAATGTACATAGACTACATTATATTATATAATAATACTATAAGGTCACAAGTCATGTCACTTCATACTTGAGACTATTCAATCTTATTTACCAGCTCAGATCCATCTTAAACCTGGATCTATGAAGCACGAAGAGGGATCACATTTCTTAATGTTTATTTATTTATTTATTTTATCATTTAATTGTGTAATGTATTAAGAATTTTGCACATTAAGAAATTTGATTCCTCCTGCTGCTTGATAAATTCAGGTTTAAAATGGATCTAGGCCGATTTATTTTTTATTTTTAGATGTTGCCACATACATATGTAGTTATTTCTTTTATTTTTTATTTAATTAATTTTTAATCTTTTAATATTTTTAATATAACATTACATGACATCTCCCCCATACTGGGCTGTAGAGCACCTTTCTACTCTCAGAGCAATAACGTCATGAGTGGTATCATCATTAATCATTACTACGTTATTTAATAAATTTATCTTATTCCACATGGATTTCTCATTTTTGTTTTACCTACATTGGATGTTTTTACATTTCTAGTTATTGGACCAAGGTGTTCCTATCGACCTGTAAGACAGATATTAAAGCACCGAAATACTATCTACCAAATAACATAAACCATCACTAACACATAGTAGCAATTTAACTCAATGATTTATTCTAGCATTATTGGAACAGATTTTACATTCATCAAAACATCATAACTGTTACTGGAAGGAATAGAACATAACATCTCTTACAGAGCAGGTATTGATATCATTAGATACTAATTTAAACAAATGAAAATCACAGAACATCTGAGAAGTAACAAAAAATAGACATTCCATTATTAATCATTATGTGTATTATTAGTTACTATGCATATATCAGAACATTCCAAGAAAAAGTAGATACAAGGTTTATGGTGGGAAAAACCTCCGATGGAGGAATGAACCTCACTTTAAATATCAATTACTTATCTCAGCCAAAATAAATTCAGTTCATCATAATCAGGGGCTATACAACATTGTTCAATACTGTTATTAATTTGCATTATTTCCAGCGTCACATTGACCTAAGGTGCCTGTAAATTTCAATGCCAAATGATTAGTTCTTGTGAGTTGCTGTCTTATCCTCATTTATATAGCAATCTGTTTTCTTCAATGATCCAAATATACAGTTGAGAATCTTCATATTTTTCTATTGTTGCATTATCATTTTTGTTTGCTAGATTATGTGAGTTCTGAGATGACTGGCATGCCTAACCTGTGGCTTGAGTAGCCATGACCCAGGGGCATCTAAGCTGTCAAAATCACCCAGGGATCGCACCTGGCCTGGCCTGGCCACACTAGCCCTTACCATGGCTGGATTTTTGGCTATGGAGTTTTGAACCACTGACCTTTACACCACGGAGTGCCTTAACAGAACACCCTATCACCGTCTACTATATATAATATATCCTTTTGTTTTTCCTGATAGGCATACTTTATTTTTTTGTTTCTTCTCTGTATTAATCCATACAGATTTAGTTCCAATGTTTACAAGGTTTTGTCAAATCAAAAGGCTAGATACTTTAGAAACTACACTTGTTTTTGTAGTTTGATCGTTTACAAGTTTAATATGTCTGGGAATTTTTAAATCAATCTAAAATTTCACTTTTGAAGCGTTGTAGGGTTGTTAATGTTTGTTATTACTTTTCTATTTACGTTGTGTCATCGAAGCTTGTATTGTTTGTTTGTCTTCATTCTGGCATTGAAATTTTTGTTTGTAGGTCCTCTTTAATTCATTGTATGGTTCCTTTTCAAGTATCAACCATCAACAAGCTGATGTATGAATATACATTATTTGTGGATTAGGTTTGAGATGAATTCAAAAATTGATCTCACAGATTGCTGGGTTCTCGTGGGTTAATAACTATCTTGTTTTTTTTACAAAAGAAATATCGGGACAACTTTTTTGTATGACTTGGTGGCATTATTGGAGCCGGATCTCTTTGATTACTGACTCTACAACCTCTATCTGATTGGAACATTCATGTCCAATCATTGGCAGTGACCTCTAAGAAAAGAATGTGTCGACAATGAAGGTGATGGATTTCTTTTCTGTGTTATGTACTTTGCAGTGTCACTGAAGCCTGATCTTTTTGAAGGGTTGCGCTTTGATTTCACAAAGCCTCTAAATCAGAAATTTTCTCTTAGCCACAGGTGCTCTCTTCAACTTTTATCCTCATACTTTACAGGGGAAAATGGATAGTCATTCTATGAAGGGGTGGGGTTAGCATTACATTTGATTATTTATGTCTCAACCAACTATTGAGCAGTGCCAAAGATAACTAGTAACAAGTCGATATTTAACACCTAGCAGTGTTTTTGAACTGTTTGGCTTCGTTTCATCAGTGTATTCATGGGTTCCACGGAGGTACCTTCTCAGTCAACCGATACAGTAAAGGTTCCGTCTGCGCATTATGAGTTTGGTGCCAATTTCCTGGACCCAAAGGTAGTTGAACGAGGTTATTTTCCTTAATGGCCTGTTTTCTATTTATTTTATTTTCTTGTGTTGTTCAAAATGATCATATGCCTATTTTGAAATGAACTTGGACCGAGGAATAGTCAGAAGTTCTATATATGAAATGTTAAACTTCGAAGTGATATCCAATGAGAAAGCTTATTGCATTTGGTATTTCAGTGCATGCTTGTTGGAAGGATATTGACAGACGGAAGGCTCAGTGCAAGAGTTAAGTGTGACTTGACAGACAATCTGGCGCTGAAAATCAATGCACAGGTCTTTCTTGCGACTTTCTTATTTGGCTTATATTCTTCGTATTCATTTCACTGTATATAATCTTCATACAGGCTCCCCCTTGGATTAATGCAAGGCTTGTTGTTCTTGTATATGTTAATAATTTATTTAGTTGATATGTGTATGGCTGTAAATGGTAAGAAACATGTACAGGGAATTGATGAGAATAACATAATCTGTGTTTAATGAGAGCTAATTTCTGTGGATTTTCCATTGTACAGCTGACTAATGAGCCGCATTACTCACAAGGGATGTTCAACTTTGATTACAAGGTGATTTCTTGTCTGTGAACTGTGAAGTATTAGGCAGAATAGAAGCCTAATGGTGGCACTTAAGAAAGAATAATAGGATGTTATTGAGTGGTGTTAGTTTCTGTTTTTCTTTCAGGCTTTTTTTTTTTCTACTGGTAATGAAGAAGATTTTTTCATTAACAAAGAAATGAAATGCTACATGTGGTTACATATCTTTTCAGAAAAATTATGAGATAGCACAAATCAGATTTATATTCTTGTGGATCATATATTGAAATATATTCTTTAATTTATTTTTTACAAACTATACAAGAAAGAAATATCTCACCTATGTGCTCAAAAGAATGATGAAAATGGTAACTTCACCATTGAAATATAAATGTATATTACTGTCAATCATTACTGAAAATGCTTGATCATGCTGCATACAAGAAATTCTTTATTAAATACATACAGTGCCTGCTCCCATCATGTAATTATGCATCTCCAATGATTCAGATAGTCTGTTTTTCCAGCATATTTGTACCATGTACTGAAGAGGTCAAAGAAGAAAGAGGACACTAACTGAGAGGTGATTTATGTAAATTCCACTGCCTCAACCATGACCATACTCTGCAATCATATCTTGTCTGGTTTCCATCATGAAGAAACAAACCGATCAAATTTTTCAACTCTAGCTTCTTTGTGATCCACTGCTAGTTTGCGATTTTCACATAAATTAGGAAGGCTGCACAATAAGGTTATGGCTTTATCCTCCTTTGAGATATTGACCCCAACCACTGCAAGTAGATTGGCCAAAGCCATTGTGCTGTTCATATGGCCATTACTGAAAATGCTTGATCATGCTGCATACAAGAAATTCTTTATTAAATACATACAGTGCCTGCTCCCATCATTTAATTATGCATGTCCAATGATTCAGATAGTCTGTTTTTCCAGCATATTTGTACTATGTACTGAAGAGGTCAAAGAAGAAAGAGGACACTAACTGAGAGGTGATTAATGTAAATTCCACTGCCTCAACTATGACCATACTCTGCAATCATATCTTGTCTGGTTTCCATCATGAAGGAACAAACCGATCAAATTTTTCAACCCTAGCTTCTTTGTGATCCACTGCTAGTTTGCGATTTTCACATAAATTAGGAAGGCTGCACAATAAGGTTATGGCTTTATCCTCCTTTGAGATATTGATCCCAACCACTGCAAGTAGATTGGCCAAAGCCATTGTGCTGTTCATATGGCCAACTAGTGCTTCTTTCTCACTTCGTGTCAAAATGATTGCACAGAGCCAATCAAATACATTTTGCTGTTTTCTCTTTAGCAAAATAAAGTGCTTCTCAGTCTTTCAGATGCTGCTTAATCTTTGCCTTCTATTATCACTTGCCCTTCAGCTTAATGCCTTGCATAACGATCGAATGTTCCCTTTCATTCAGGATCCTCCATCTTGAGATTCCAGTGGTTAAATCCTTCACCATCAAATTATTATCTGATGTGGATGTCATCTCATCAACCAGTGGATAGCTCCCACTAAAACACTACTCCAATTACAACATATCTCCTTACAATCAAATCTTTCACTGTTACCGTTGAAACTGACATTGCTTTTAAAAGTCACCTTCGGTTCAGATCCTCCCAAAACTGTCCTTTGACTTTGATACCTCTTGTTACACATTTAACATGTACTAATACTATCCACAATGGTGATCAAACTCTAATAGGATGCACATCCACATTTATGTAGATCATTTCAGGACAAATCCTTGTTGACTCCCAAACCTGCACTTTAATTGTATTCAAGTCCAAGAACAAAGTGGAACCCTAGGGAAACTTAGGAATGCTGCTCACTGTGATCACAACATTGGTTCCTCTCTCTTTGGACTGGTTCTTTTCCAGGACAAAGGAGAAATCTCTCAAATAAGATAATAATCTGCCCTTTAAAGCAGATTTGAATATCAGATGAGTGAATGACGCGTTTAAAAGATTTTTCAGTAAATAAGTGGTGGAATTAAGGGACAATAGTGTCTTGTCTTTAGAGCAATGGAATTAGGGCAACAGATAAGTTTGAACATGTATGAAAAAAGCATAGTAAAGCCATTAATAGCAGTCACTACCAGCAATATCAATCAGATTGATGTTCTAAGTAACATGAAATTCTCACAAATGATACAATTCCATATTCAGTTGAAGTTGTGCAGCCATACCATGTAATCATAGGTGAAAGAGTACAAAAGAACAGCTTTCGTAATAGAATAAACAGCCAGCAGCAATCTTAATTCAGATCTGATTATGTAAATAGGTATAAGTGGACCATCATAGTTACCACTTAACCTCTTATTCAGCCCAAACAGCCCTCGAAAAGCTAGTGTACAGAGCTTCTGCCAGGAATGTACAGCAGCAAATGTGTAATGATGTGCTAGCATACATTTAACCTACAAAAAAGGAATAAGAAATGGAAGCCATTAAGTGTCATAACCCTTCATCAGCCTGCCAAAGAACAAAGAACAACTTGGCCTCTTTTTTTTTTGGGGGGGGGGGGGGGTGTGGTGTGGTGTGGTAGTGGTTCTTTCCTCCTCTTGAATGCTGCTTTTTGCAAAGGAATTTCCTTATTTTACAGCTTCTCCTTCTAACTTCCTCCCATTAATATTATTAAGAAGTATCTAGATTCTTTCAAGGATGGAGAGCTCCCCTTCTAAAGACAATTTTGACTTAATTTTAGGTTTTGAGGTTGCCACGAAGGCCAAATGGAATCTTCTCAGCCAAGACACTCTCCTCCAAACATGTAGAAAATGGCTCCAACAATATGCCCTAAACCTCAAAAGTCCTTCTCAAATATTAATAATACCATCAAGTAAGTAGAAGTGCCTCCAAATATGTGAATGGGATTAGGATCTAGATGGTAACCGACCTAGGATAGTGCCCATTAAAAAGGTGTGTAATCAAGCTTGATTTATGTGCCACATGTGACCTATGTCCCCAAGGAACCTCTCGAAGGTGAATGCTCATGTTTCGTAGTTAGTCTATGCCATGTCTTATGTTGCATACATCATGGAAGGCCTCCTTTGAATCTTCCTTCAATGCACAAGGATTATAGGGGTACCAAGTGTCGCAACTTGATTATTGTCCTTGAAGACAACACCTTTAAGCTTACTCCATCTACCATCATACCAACAGCCAACCTCCTATTGTATTCATATGGTCATGAATGACAAATAGAAGTGTACCATGACCAAAATTGGACAAGTGTTTTCCAAGTCACGTTTCACCACTTGTAACTGCAAAAAATCTTTTACTTCATGTAAGTGTTCACCTCTCCATTGTTTGCTAACTACCCTTGAGAGACGTTTTAAGACCAATAACTACTATGAAGCATGTAAAATGAATCATGCATTTTTAGGGATCAAAAGTGGCTCCATATCCACAATAATGCCCTTGCAAAGTGCAAGAGAACTCTAGAATCTCCAACACATGTGCATCTCTACTTTTGAATGTACTTGGAATATGATCAAAAACATTGGAGCATGAGAGCATGCATGCATCTAGAGATTTGTGCCATAACTAAAACTAAGTATTCACGTGTATGAGTGCCTAGTCTATATAGGGATTTGCACTTTCTAATTAACTATGCATGCGACTACTAACAAGAGTAAAACTCAAAAATAACATTGAATTGCTAAATTTGGAAAAGCATCCAACCTAGAATTGGAATGAGGATGGCAAATGCATGCATGGGTTCTTTATCTCTCTCTCCATAAATTCTATCCTTGCACCCTCATTCATTGCTCTATGAAACTATTTAAGGAGGGCATGTTGTTGTTGTTGCCTACTCTATTGGGACAACAATTCATTGCCATAGTTGGAACACAGTTCAAGCTACACACATGAAAAACTAAGTAACATGACGCGTCCCCCCCTTTCCCTCTCTTGTCTTAGATATTGACATGTCAGACATGGCATGTGTATGACATGAGTTTGACTCGTGTCTTGTTTGCAGGACATGAGTTTGACTGGTGTTGGACACGAGCCTTGCTTGTGTCTCAAAATTTGGACACATGTCCAATGAAAAAGCATCTCAAAATCGATTTCATGTTCCTTATCTTTCATTTACATCATTTTACCTAAATTTTTAACATTACCATTTTTTGACTCATGATGTTTGAGAGTAGTTTTGACCTCGTTGGATTTCTTTTTTTTTTTCTAGGAAAAGAGTGCAATTTTCATTAATAGATTAAGAAAATTACATGTTGTATCTTCAACATGTATGAGATGCAGTCACTTGTGGTCAGAAACAGTCATTGTTCAATATTTACAGATATCAGCATAATATTTACATAAAAAGTAAATAACGGTATTAACATAAGTCCATAATGAGTCCAGAAACTGTGTAAAAACAAAAAGCAAAAAAGCATGGAATGATCATGAGGATCATTTCAAAATATTTCCATCCAGTTCGATGAATGGATGATGGAAAAATTGGAAAAAAAGCACCATCTATGAATTCCTGTATCATCCACTGCCCCCTGTTCAACTGCGCGACCTCTTTGGAAAGACGATCAACGATCTCATTCCTTTCCCTGTATATGTGAGAGCATACAATAAAATCAAATTGTGATTTTAGAGTGATGACATCATCTAGTGAATCCCTGAGTGTGTGCAAGTGACAATGATATGCAATGTTGATCCAATTTATAACAAGCTGTGAATCCCCAAAGATCTGTATCCTGTGGCAGTTTTGTTTCAGTGCAAAATGGAGGTGTCTTTCATTCGTTGGATTTCATATGGAGAAAGTAGAATTTTGGATCCTACTCAAAATCCAACAAACTTAACAATTTTCAGGATTTAAGGATTGTGGGGGGGGGGGGGGGGGATTGCAACATTTCCATTGGAGTATGTGATGTATGAGGGTATGGAACTAGCAATTAATTAATAGGACTAAGCCATCTATGTACCTCGCTATTGGTGGCATTGATTGTTGAACTTCTCTGTCATGACCCTAGTAAACATGTACCCATCACCCAAACATAATCTCGATTTGACATTCCAAGCATTTTCTATCTTATTTTAATGCTTAGAGGGTGACATTGATGATGAGGATCCCGATTCCCAATATAGGCAACGATTTTGAGGATATGTAGTACTAGTTATTTTGTTGTAGCATGATTTGTTTTTGGACTCCATAGGCCATTTAGGGCCTCTTTGTTGATGTATTTTTGGTTTAGAAATGGATAGCATTCAATGCTATTTTGGTTATATATGCATTAGTTGTATAATTGAATTTGTATCATCATCATGTAAATGTTTTATATATTTCATATGTTGTGTAATTCATTTTTTTTTTTTTTTTTTTTTTTAATTTTTTAATTTTTAATATATAGTATATAATGTGTCCTTTGTGTCATGTTTCAGGGGATCATTGTGTTAAGCGTCAGATACTTGTATTTTTGTGTCCTCCATGTCCTATATCCTTGTGATACGTGACTTAGATAAAAAAACAACACTCCCTCTTAGCAATATTTGTATGCAAATATTGTTTAATACTCAGCCTGGGGGATATCATCTTATTAGGGGACTTTAATGCTTGCACACTAGTATATGATATCCCAATTTGCTATAGTTCCAAGTATGCTCCTTGCTTAGTGAACCTCCATAGGACTTTAGATGATGCCTTGGAACCCCCTATAGCTTACATGATGCATCTTTTGCACCTCAACAACTCTCATTTGCTATTGATCCTTAATTGCCTCCTTTGCTTTTTGGATTATAGTAAGCTCACATGTTTTCCTCATAGTCGAGGGCATAACATGGTCGACTATATCTTGGCTAACTAAGATCTCCTCCCCTATATCCACTAGTTTTTTTGTCATCTCCATTCCTCTAGTTGATCTCTTCCTCTTATTGTTCTCCATTATAGATGACTACTCCCCTCCTCCCCCAATTCTCCCTCACACCATTCTTTTTTTGACAATGTGGAGCTAGATGCCTTTCTTTCCTTTGATAACTACTTCATCCCACTCTCATTTCTCACCCATCGAGTTAGTTGCCTCTAACCGTGGTCATCTCTCATTTGTTATTTGGGATGCAACCTTTAGCTCCTATCCTCATTGTACTAGCACTCCTTTTGGTCCCACAAACCACAAATCCATTCCTATGAATTGGTGGTATGAGAATGATTACAAATCCCATCAAAGACAACTCGGTCATGGCCCTTGTCATAACCCCATCCTAAAAAAATCTTATTGCAATCTTCTATATTGTAAGAAATGCTTCTTTGTTTGACATTGGAGATGTGATTGTGTCCATTCGTTTGCCATTCCGAGAAAACCTTTTGGTGCATCACATTACCCCACCATTGCAACCTCAACTTTGATCTTGATCCCAAATCCATGTTCACCCTTAGATTGCCTATGATATCCCTGGGTGGGTAGACTTCATTTGTAGTCACGTCCTCTCCAACAACACGGCCATACCCCTCCACTGCCCCACACCCTCTCTCTCTCTCAAAAAAGTCACTCACATGCTTTGTTGCTTGCTCTTTTACATGGATATCAAATAGGTGATATATGAGATGAACACCACTAGAGTAGTCAACAAGGAGGGCTTTCAAGTTAACTTTTCAAACATGGTAGACTGACACTTCTTGATTGCATCACTGATTTGTTTAAACACGAGTTTGCCTTAGGGCCCACCACACTATTCATTTGATCCACAAATTGGGAGACAACTCTGATTTGAACAATTATTGGACTATCATGGACAACTACACTTTCTTTAAGCTCTATACAACTACCTTTCATTTACAGTTATCTAGGGAGCTTGAGAGGAAACATATTTGGGCCAGAGGATAAGAAATTTTAGAGTGGAGTATCAAACCATTAAACATATTCTCGCACTTAAAGTCAACATTGAGGTGGCAAGGCGTCACTCCTTGAAAGTCATTGTTGCTTTGTCATCTTTTGAAAGGCATTTTGCCCAGTCCTAAGGGAGGCCTTGTTCCATAGGCTTAGAAACATCGATATCTTAGACATTCTTATCATGACTGTCACACACTTTGATGAGTTCATCCTTGGTAAATTCCACACACTCATGGAGTATTAGACTTCATTAAGAGTGCCATTAGGGAGAAGTATGGTTGTTCTCTTTTACCTACATTATTTGGTATATATATTGAGCACATCTAGCAAGGGGACTAATGCCTTCTTCACTAGGTTTTAATCTCCATCCTCTTTTTTTTTTTTCCTATCATGTGAACCTCATGTCCTCCACTTTGGAGGGGTTACAAAGACAAAGGCTATAACTCCCTTTCTCTTCTTGAGTGTCAATGTTTTCAGAATCATTTTTGGGACATTCAATCCGAGATTCACCTCATAGATAGCCTCATTTGACCCACAATTTCCTATGGTTGGGAGGTTTGGGGACCTATTTTATTGGAGTTGGACCGGGCCATGATAGAAAGAGTTCAAGTTCTCACTGCATCATCAGATGCAAGAGGATAGTATCCTAGGACATTTTTCAGGTAGTGTTTGCAACTCCCTCCTCCATGATAAAAAACCATCTTTAGATTAGTTTCCTTTATGCATGGGTTAGTGCTTGGTGGACTCTTTAATTGGAAGAGATTGCTACCCTTATCTTGCCTATTCTTCCAAAGAGGCTATTTGGGTGTTCAATTTTCTAGGCCCAAATTTGGTTTGAGTAAAGCCCTCCATCCTTAGATCAACAAAGGCTATAGCTCCCTTTCTCTTCTTGAGTTTCAATGTTTTTGGAACCATTTTTGGGACATTCAATCCGAGAGTCACCTCATAGATAGCCTCATTTGACCCACAATTTCCTATGGTTGGGAGGTTTGGGGACGTATTTTATTGGAGTTGGACTGGGCCATGATAGAAAGAGTTCAAATTCTCACTGCATCATCAGATGCAAGAGGATAGTATCCTAGGACATTTTTCAGGTAGGGTTTGCAACTCCCTTCTCCATGATAGAAACCATCTTTAGATTAGTTTCCTTTATGCATGGGTTAGTGCTTGGTGGACTCATTAATTGGAAGATATTGCTACCCTTATCTTTACTATTCTTCCTCGAAGGCTATAGCCACTACTAATACCTCTAATTGGGCTTGTTATTGCTTTGTCAAGGCTATGTGTCTATGTCAATTGGTTGGTAACTTGATGGATCACCTTCCTTGCTTGGATACTCTTGATGTATTGATAGGAAACTTCAAACTGTTGAATAGGATCATTAGAGAGGACATCATCAAACATTATATTTGGGTTACTTAGGTCAAACTACTAGACTGTTAACCCCCAAGATGGCCTTCTATGCATAACACTTCATAGAGCTCAGAGACAACCTTATTATTCAACCCCTCTACACACTTTGACATTGAATACATGCTCTTCGAATCCCCTTGGCTAGTTTCATGTTGGTTTTCATCATCTTCATGTTGAAACTGGCCGACACATCACTTCAAGGGATATGATCTGCCAACTTTGGGATACAAAACATGGACATCTCCTCAGCATGCATGTTCCTCCAAGAATGTGCACCCACTTTTGACAATGTTTTTCTCAAGGAAGCCAATGGCATTTATTAGGGTAGTTGGATCTTTGTGCCCTCCAGCTGCATGCATTGCATTATTTATTACTTTTTTCATCCCTCAATATAGGTGCATTTAGTTAGTTATCATTTTGTTTCTAGCCTTCGAGCTGCTTGCAATAGTTTATAATTTCTTGTTGCTTGGTAGTTAGATTGTGTACTCATTGTAAATCTATGAAAGAGGCCTTTGATTATATGAATAAAGCAAGCTACTTGATCTGATCTATTCTAATTTCTAGATCTTCATTGTTCTATCCTGTGTTTTTCTTCAGATCAGCTGCATTGTTTGTGCTCTTGTTTCTCTGGTTTGTTTCTTAGGTAGCTTGTGCCGTATCACTTTGCAATCTTCATTAGACTTAGATGGAGGAGCATTTCATCTTCCAATGCCCCATCTATTACGAGATTGGAGGATGTTAGTGTCTTCTGGATGTCCTAAATTTTCTATCTACTTTCTTTTGTGTCTTGGATGAGAGATGCCTGGTCCTATACATGCCAGGGGCCCTTGGACTTAGTCACACTCACTTGGACCACTCCAACCTAGATCAAGCTTTGTGTGGCTGATTACAACTTTCTTTCCTGTGCCCCTAGTAGATTGAAGTAATCAAAGGCTGGCAGACAACAACACTACATTAATCTTCAAATATTTGAGAGCTTGGTAGGTCTTATGTGATTGGCCAACAAGTTACTTAAGGACATGTCACCTCATATCTCAAGATAACTCACACCACACCTATAGTTAGAAGACCTCCTCCAGGTCTTGGCTGTGGATTGCAACATCTTGATAGTGAGACGTATCTCAGAGCAAATCATCCCAATGTTCTAGATCCTCCCACGAACGATCTAGTAGGAGTTTCTTGCTTATGGACTGATATGATAAGAGAGATAGCATGAGGATGTTGATTGCCCCCAAGGTGAGCATTTGCAACCAACACCTCCATGAAACAATGTTGGAAGCGCCTTCAAATATATCTTTGAATCTGTGATTGAAGATGGTCATATTGCTGCTGCTAAAACACACTGCTGAAAGGAACAAGGCAGCAACCTAAAACAAGCTATTGTAGGTCCACAATGCTTTTCTCAACCATGGATATTGGTTATCTCACTTCCAGAACCTTCTGACAACTCCCTATCCCTGGTAGAAGCTCTGCCATCCATCAATAGGCTCTAGAAGGTTTAATTAATGTGCCACATGTTAAATTTTTAGTGCATGGTAAGCAGATTCTGCGCTCAGAAAAATACTGCTATAACTAGCTAATTGAAAACTGTAATTAAATCAAAACTGCATCCTATGAATGCTGTAATGTACAAACACAATATCTTGAAAACATGAACAGCAAATACAAAAAAGGAATACACTTGGCACTGAGACTCAAATCTGCATCTCTGTTTCTAATCAACTCTGAAAACAGTAATCTAATGTACTCTCGAACTGCTGATTGGGCCACCATCTAACCCTTTAATAGACAAGGAGAAATAGAAGGTACAATTAAAATGGTCACATGCACAATAATGTGCCAATTTAAAGTATCTAATCCTAGCTGTAATGCACCTTCCTTTCATGGTTAGATGAGGCAAATGAAGTGTGCCTCTATTGGAGATGAACTGAGGCATGCAAACATGCATCCCTCTTAAAGACTTGTGCCCTAACACCAATAATCCACATGCATGAGCACCTAGTCTATCTAGGAAATTGTACCTTCTAACTAACTGTGCACAGACACTAGTAAGTAATGAAAACTGAGAAATAGCACTGAATTGCTAAATATGGAACAGCACTAAACTGGAAATGAAGTGAGGATGGTGCATGTATGCTCTTGCCATGCATGGACCCTCTTTCTCTCCATAAATGACCCTCCACTCTCATTTGTCACTGTACAAAGCTGCTGGAGGAGGGTTTGCTGCTGCTGCACCTGGAAGAGCAAGGTGCCATTATTGGAACATAGTCGTAGCTACACATAGGATAAAGATCAACAAAAATAAGGCTAACCTCTGATCATAGAATGAAGTGTCAACATCTTACCATCACTGATTTGTGCCCCTGTAAACATAGTCCATCCATTTTTGGATGTAGTCCAAACATAAATCAGACAACCAAAGAGCAGGCAACTGGCTATTGCTAGATCTTTCAAATACCACAACAAATATCATCCAGTGGCTAGTTTACATCCTCCAATGCTTCTTCTTTGTTTCAATAAAACTTCTCCTGCACATCATCAAGTAATAAGGCTATCTTTGGTGGCTCTAAGATAACTATGCAAACAAGATGTGCTTTTTTCCACCATCAAGAAAACATGTAAGGATTAAGGGCAAAGAAAAACCAGATCTAAAACTATGTAACAAACTGCATTTTAAGGTGTGTTGTCCTTCTTTTAATTTGCTGAAATCTGCTACCATACACTGAAAAATCATTATGCTACCACATTATGATTGTGGCTGCTTCCAAGATCATTGTTTTTCTGGCCATCATAAGTAGATTCTGCACTCAAAGATTGACCCTAAATCCTAGGTAAATTTAAATCTTGAAACCTATCAAAACAACAGTCTTCAAATACCAGAATCTACAAATCTGTAGACACATATTGCAGAAAAATAATAATAGCAAGTGCATAGATCTGAGCTTTGAATCACATCTATCTTCTATTGAATATAGAAAGACGAAAATACATGGCAATAACTCAAAACAAAAGACTTGCTAATCTTAACTGAAGCCCTAACCTAGTCTAATCACCCAGTGTGCTCCAACTGCATGGATAAAGTGTGCCAGGTAAGTGCATCTGAACTGGAAGATGAATTGGAGCATGCAGGAATGCATCCCATTCCCTGAGAAATGCGCCCTCTACCTAAGCTTGAACTTTATTACGCACAAGCCCTTTGATTAACTAGGGATCTACTTTCGCCGAACTGAACTGAACTGAATCTGATTTTGAAATTGAACTGAAGCAAAATTGGAATGGCTAATTCTGAAACAATGTGCAAACTATAATTCACTGAAGGTGGCAAAGCTGGAAATATACGAAGATAGGTGCATGGATCAAGACTCCCCACACTCTACTGTGGGTAGGGTACCAGAACATACTGTTGTTATATGGATCTGCAATAGGTGTACCCTTATTGTTGCTGTATGAATCTGTTGTTGTACCTGCTTACTAAGTGTGCCTTGGTACTGTGGAGAAAATGATTGGAGCTAAACAAGGTAAAAAAAATTAACACTCCCATTAGTGTGGAAAGTTTTCTCCACCAAACCTAGTGTCTTGTTGAACATGTTGAACTTCCCCTTTGCCAGGGGCTTAGTCAAGATGTCTGCAACCTGCGAACTTGTTTGATAATACTCTAGAGCCACTACTCTCTTTTCAACTATGTTGTGAAGAAAATGGTATTTAATATCAATAGTCTTGGAGTAGTCATGGAATGCTGGGATTTAAGAGTCTGATATGGCACTGCTTGTCTCATAGACCATAGTAGGTTTCAAGATCTCATCTGTCAGCTATATTATCAACTTGTGAAGCCAAAAGTAGCAGTCTTTGTTGCCATGCACTCTGCCTTAGATGAACTCGATGCGACTGATGCTTGCTTCTTTGTAAACCAAGATATCACTCTTGAACCCAAACCAAAGCAACAACTTGAAGAACTTTTCATGTCACTAGAATCCATTTCCCAGTTGGAATCAACAACCCCATATGGCATCAACTTACCATAATGTACTGTGCCCTTTAAGTAGCATAGCACATGTTTTGTGGCTACCTAGTGACTCTGCCATGACTTAACCATATATTGGCTCAAAGTGCTTACTGAAAAACATATATTAGCTCTGGTATTAACCATATACATGAAAGGTCCAATCCATTGTTTATGCATCGAAGGATTTACCAAATCTGAATCCAAATTAGGATTCAACATCATATTAGGTATCATAGGAGTAGCTAATGGTTTATAGTGCATCATCTGAAACCTCTTTAGAATCTCAACTACACACTTACTTGGGCTCTGCCAACTTTTCCTTGCATCCTGCTATGAGGTTCTTGGGACCAAAACAATCAGATCAAATCTATCAATTAAATAATAAAGAACGGGATTTGAAGAAGTTTTAAGTCCAAATGTAACATGTACTCATCAATCTTGTAATAGCAATCACAAAGTGCTTGCTTCAGCCCATAATGGGTTTTCTTTAATGTGCACACATGGGTCTCTTGTCCATGCGCCTCAAATCCTCTCAATTGATTAATGTATACTTCTCACACCATTGAGGAAGACTGTATTTACATCCATCTGATATAATTGCCAACCAAAAACTGATGCCAAAGACATGATAGTCCCGAGAGAAGAATGCCTGACAGGTGAGGTGTTTTGCGGTACTGCAATCTTTTGCAGCTGGAGACTTGCTTTCATGGCAAAGCTGGAGACTCTACAGAGCTTGCATGGCAAAGTAGAGCACATATTGAGGTTCCTTAGAGGTAGAGAGTTTGATGATGGATGACATGCCAGGTGGTGCTATTTTAGCAACATCTATTTTTAGACATTTATTTTATAGTAAGTGTTGCCATGGGCGATATTCTGGTATTTTGAGGTTCCTATATTATGAGGCTCAACTCCACATTTTGAGACTTTGTTTTTTTAGAAGGGGTCACTACTATTTTTAGGCAATGACATGGTGCTTACATGGAGATGATGGGTCAAAGGATGGTGCCATGTGTTGAAGTGTGCGGAAAACATCATTCCATAATTATAATTTGATGAGCATGAGGATATTGACCTGTGCCTTGGTGAGGATAAAGATGGAAATATTATAATTTTAACAATATCTCTTGCCCAAGATATATTTAGAAAAGATTTCATCTTATCCATGCAAGGGGTAGCATAAGTGAAGATTATTTATGGCAAAGAAGTAAACCCTTTTCCACAAGGAGGGTGCACTACTTGAGGTGGATACACACTTTATGTGAAACTCAACCTTATCTATTCAAAATTCAACTCAAGGTTTAGTTAGAGTCCGCATGCATGACTATTCTTGGCTGATGAGTCACAACCACTTAGAATAATAACTATCTTCTATTTAGTTTTTAGAGAAGGAGAAAGTGGTTGAATCATGGGGCTTCACTCCCCCATGTTTGTAATTTGTTCTTGGGCTTTGATGTCAATAAAATGAGTAGTTTGGCCCTATTTTTTGTTTCTCCTGACATGTTGATTTATCTTGTTGCTGGAATGATTTTCCTGTTTGATTAAGTTTCTCTTTTTTGTATGCTATGTGGATTCGTTCTTTCCTTAGTTGTATGAGCATTTGTGATTAACGTTGTGATTCAATCCCTGGATGTAATAGTGTTAGGGTAAGGTTCAATTATTTTGTTAATCAGACTTTGCTACTTGTAGCTTTGAATTTAGTACTTACTTTTCCCCTATGCTTGACTTGGTCATGAAGTGGCCAGGATAGAATTGCATGCATGGTTCTTTCCCCTATGGGTCACACTTGGCCATTAGTGATAAGGAGGTTGTTTGGCCTTGATCCAGTTGGATTCGTTTGAACCAGATGCCAGATTGGATTTCCTCACTGACATCTATTTTTCTTTTGACTTAAGAGCCTAGGGAGCAGGGATTTGTCTTCCTGGATTCATCCTTCCCTCATTGATATATCCTTCATTGAATTTTCTTTGTTTCTTGATCTAATTTACTTGTTTTGAGCTTGATTTGCAGATTGGAAGCAAGGCTTAGGGCCCCCCCTTGAGGTTGGAAAATCACTAGCCTGAATCAAGAGACATGAATGCTAAGGTGATATTGGGTATTGTGTCTAAAGTTGCATCATGTCTCCATTGGTCACTGTAGTGTGGTTTGGAAGAAAACAATTCTAAACTAGTAACATAGTGCATCTGATCCTTCTTTGAGTTTTCTCTATTTCTTGATTTAATTTACTCCTTTTGAGCATGATTTCCAGGTGAGAAGTAGCGCTTAAAGCCACTCCTTGAGGTTGGAAAAGCACCAGCCTGAAGCAGACATGATTGCTAAGGTGATAGTGGGTGATGTGTCTAAAGTTGCTCTGAGTCTCTATTGGCCACTGTAATGAGGTTTGGGTGTAAACAATTCCAAACCAGTAAATTGTGCATTGTGCCTCATTGCCCTTGAGGTCTTGGAGAGTGCCAAAGGGGTTTTCCATAGTTGCTGAGGGTCGAAGCAGCCAATCCCACAGGGTAATCTCGATTCTCAATTGACCATTTCCTTTAATCATCAAGGTTAGTTGTTAGTTCATTTCCTAGAACATGAAGGGGAAACGGAAGAGAGTGATCTCTATGACTACCACTCCCCTGTTGGGCCAAGCTATTGGAAGGCTTATTGACCACTATAGCTAGTGAGACTTTCCAGGCTTACTGGCCATTATAGCCTCAAGGCCTTTTTGAGGCTTGGGTTTTAGTTGCCTTGACATTTTTGTTCTTCCTTATAACTTGAGTCCAACCATCCTCACCCACATTCATTGATTGGGAAGCCCAAGGAAAACCCCTGAGTACATCCCCTTAGTTTGTGGATGTTGCTCAGGGAAAACACTGGAATCTTCAGGGCGAAAGACTGGTAACAAGGCTTGAAGCCATTACAGCAATATACTCAACATGGCCTCAACATGTCACTTGTGGGAGTTGAACTTAGGTGGCGAGGATAACAATCATTCCTCCCGGCCACCCGAGATAAATCCTATTGATGACAGCCACCCTTAAGATGAGCTACCACTGTAATATATGACAAATGGTTTCCAAAAATCCTGATCTCATGTTGTTTTTCTCCTCAACATATCTGGAACTTTTGTAGGGTGCTCCATCAGGTTGTTGTCACCTTATTGAGGTATTTTTTGAACACCCAAAATCAAATAGAGAACTGCCCTCCTCATCCTCATCCTGCTTGTCAGTAGTATTATCAATGATATTCTACGTCCCGTTAATAGTATTATCATAAGTATTTGCAAAGGCATCAGTTGTATAGATAGAGGGTTATTGAAGCAAATGCAGGAGTTGAAGCACCAATTTATCGAGTCTAAGCAGCATAAATGACAAGGGTTGCAGAGCCTATTATTTCGTCTAGGGGATTGGGGTGGCTGGGTAAATAGTTTGGGAAAATAGAGTGATAAATCCCTTGCCCCCCGAGATCCCCCAAATAAGAAAGATCCTGTTTGCGAGTAGCAAACAATGAATATTTCATTGTTTGGTATACTATGTGATAAAACTCCCCCCTTAACGCCGATCTATTTAATGCGCAGGGTTCGCTTGTTCGGATGAGGTATTTTTTGAACGCCCAAATTCAAATAGAGAACTGCCTTCCTCATCCTCATCCTGCTTGTCAGTAGTATTATCAATGATATTCTACCACCCCTTTCTCCTTTATTTTGGTCTTAATCATCATCATCATCAGTATCATCCCCATCCACTCTGTCAGTAGTATTATCAATGATATTCTACCTCTCCTTTTTCCTTTGTTTTGGTCTTACTTCCATCGAAGAAATAAATTGGGGGAGGAGAGGGGGGTGGGCGCAGGGCAGAATTGGAAATGTTTCTTGTAGGTCATCTGCAACAATTTTTGGTGCTCAAGTTTTGGGACCAATATATGCTGTATGTATCATTCTAGATTTGTCTTGCTGTAAGAAATGTTGTTTGGTTTTATACATATCACAGTTCTGATTGATTTGACCAGCATCCAACATGTCAAAAATCAGCTGTAACTCTGCTAACTGCCTCTGTTTCTCAGTTTTAAACAAATTGAAAAAATACCTTTGCCTTCTGGCTGCTGACTGTAAATCTGTAGTCCCTGGAGAGGAAAACATTCTCTCTGCTCTCTACTCTCAAATATGATTCAGCTCTAGACCTGTTAGTTTTCTGTTTGAGATTCCAGTTTTGGCGCTATTCATGAGGTCTCCATTCATGCATTTTTCTTTGTATAGCTATTGTAGGTTTGCATTTATGGCTTCTGCATATATGGATTCCAATATCTGGATATGGCTTTGAAAATACAGCTAGGGTTTGAAGTTCTTGTTGTCAGAAATATGTTGCCATAGGACACTGGTATTCTATGCCTTTGGGTTCCTATGCCAAGTTCTCTCTTCTTCACATGGGCATGGCTGGATCTCCTGACTGTCTCTGGAATTTCACTGTTGGCAAACGTGGAAACAATAGCAGTCAGGATGTAGATATAGTCAGTCTGGTCTTTGGGATGCATAAGTAGCTGTAATTACAATTGGGATGCACAAATAATCAGGTTTGTGTAAAATATTCTCTTAGTGTATTATTGTATAAACTGGAAGCTGTCTGTGGCAGAGGGTTGAGGAAGATTTGCGATTCAGGCTCTAATCTCATCATTGAATGTGTTCAAGTCTGCTGCCATCACTTTGTTGTTGTCATTTAAAATTGTGTTTTTCACATTTCCTATTATTTCTATTGATTATAACTTTCAAACCTAAGTCAATTTGGTCATGTTTGAATTTGGCATAATGAAATTCAAAAAATTGACAGCGGCAAAAATGATGATAAAATTTGCCATTAAGTTCAGGAAAGAGAATCAAGAAAATTTTGTTATTAATTCTTACAAGATACTAGCTGTTGATTCAATGCATACTTATGTTTGATGACTTGTTACTTATTGAACAACTATGCAAGCTCTGTGTTGAAAAAGGTAACTAGGTTCGGTCTTCGTAAAATGTATTTTTCAAAAGAATTTTTATTATTTTTACGACGACTTATTAAAGCAAGGGTTTCTGCTTGGGTCGTCATTTTATTAAAAGTCCCCATTGTGGACTTGTAGGATTAATAAAGAGTCATTAAAGTCATTGTATATTTTATGAGACCCTTCTTGGGATTTCGAACGATGTAAAAAGAATTATTTTTTTAGTCAAAAATTAATTATGTAATTTCCACACCAAGTCGGCCTCAAGGAATGCAATTCGACCTCATTAGAAGGCTATATATACAAGGCAGTTCGACTTCATTTGTAGCATCTCATCTCTCTCAAGCAAAGTTCGACTTCGATATCTGAAGCTGGAAAAGTGCGAAGTTGAAGGAGGGAGCTAAAAGGAGTGCGAGTTAAGGGAAGAAAAAATTGAAGTCTCTCTCTCTCTCTCTCTCTTGTGTGGGCTAGTTTAGGAGATTGAAGTCTCCTTGTCAAAATCGAAGCTGCTACTGATGCTGGAATGTCGAAGCTGCTGCTAATTCTAGAAGTTGCCAAGTTGAAGCTGCTGCTGATGTCGGTAGCTGCCAAGTCGAAGTTGCTAGGGTCGAAGTGCTGTTGCTACTAGGTCGAAGGTTGGATCGAAGAAGAAGAAGTTGGCTTGGTGTGGAGGAGGTCTTTGTCTAGGTTGAAGAGTCTCAAGAAAAACTTTTGAAGGAAGAGATTTTGACTAGGTTTTCCCTAGATAGGGGTTTTGCCTTGGCAGAGTGCCTACATCTTGTGTCTTGTGTTTTTGTGATCTTCATGCACACATAATTTGGTAATTTCTTGATGAAAGATAATATAGCAAATAAGTAAAAGAAGCCAACATAATTCACAAGTAATTATCAAGAAATCGAAATCTAACCCTAATCCTATTATCATTGATTTCTCAACATGGTATCAGAGCTAAGGTCAAAGAAGATTGAAAATCACATCTTGAAGGAAATGATTACTCCCTCTATGATAAGAATGGGACTCAATACTGCAGGAAGCTGTATCAAAAAGATCTTCTACTACTTATTCAACAAAGTCAAAAGCTAAGGATTCCTGGTTGCACTTACAGGTTCACTTAATAATGACAATGCATGGATTATTGACAGTGAAGCATCTAGGCATATGACAAGAGAGAGTAAACAACCTCACACTCTATCAAATGAATCATCTTCTCATACAGTGGAATTGGGAGATAACAAAAGCTATTAAGAAGCCTGGGATCAACATCATTAAAAGCTGGAGAGTGGAGCTAAGGTGAAGAAGGAGGAAAAATACAGTTTAAGGATCTAGTGAAATTAATCTACGGAACCTCAAGAAGTTGATTTTAAGGAAAGAAGCTTACTATCTTCAAGCAGAATGTCTAACACAATAAAGGAAAAGAACAAACTAGAAGAATTATTCAATCCTTGAAAAAAGAGGATAGATCTCATCCTCGAAAAGAATAAAGTCTTGGATCTAGTAAAAGGAAAAGTGAAGAAGTATTCAAAGAAATCAAGAAGCCTAAAGGGCCATGAAAGAAGGGATAGGGATCAAGCAAAATTTGCCGAAGAAGTTTCACCAAAGAAGAACATGATGGAAGGACTTCAAAGACCTATTTGCTAGGAACTCTTAGGGACTCTATCCCTTGCATCCCTCGCGATTGGAAGGAGCCCTTGCCAACTTTCAAAGATAAGTATCTTACTCCTTGTATTGTCTTTTATATTTGGTTTCCCTTACTTATCTACTATGTTGCATGAGTTTCTGGAACATGGGAACGTTGGGAACTTGGGTACGGGTGTCGGGAACGGCTGGAGGTTTCCCCAAAATTTATAGGAAACGTCTAATTGGGAGTGGTAATATTATATAATAAAAAAATATAAAATATAAAAATAAAAAATAATTTTTTTAATTATATATTTATATAATAATCAAAATTAATATTGAATCAAAATATTCAAATATTAAAATCAATTTAAATATATAAATAATAAATATATTCTCTCTCTTATATATAAATATATTCTCTAGGTGTCTCTCTCCCTGAGTCTCTCCCTTATATATATATATATATATATAAAATATTAAAATGTCATGTTCATTATCAGTTCTCTAACACATGACCAGTGTTTGAAACAATTTGGCTTAAAAATACAAAGGAACAAGTTTACTTGTGTTTCTCTAGTTATTCTTAAGAAAAAAAGTAAAACAAATCTAATGTTTAAGCATTGAATGCCAAATACAATATGCACACACAATCTTCTGGGATATATATACTTAAACAACAAAAGAAATACTCATCAGCATGACATCCCAAATATCACCCTTACATCGAGGTGCCACACGCTTCCTTAACCCATCAAGAGATTGCTCCAGTGTCTCAATTAAGGATATCGGTGTTAAGGATGTCCTTGGCCTTTCTTCCTGTGAAGGTTTCAACATAGGCTCATGTTTTGTGGGTAGTTCAACATATTTCTCTATAGGCTTTGTATTCCCTAACCCCAGGGAACCCTGAAACTCCAAAAAAAAAAGTCTTCAAAGCTTCTGGAACTTTCCCCAGCTCCCATTGCAAGTCCCGTTGAAAAGGGAACGTTCCCATATAGTTCCAAAGCTCCTGGGAGTGCATGAACCATTGGAATGGATTTCCCGCATCTCAGGAGCGGTTTCGGTGTAACATAGCTTATCTAAGTTTGTTATATTAAATACTAATCACATTTCTAGTCATATTTTTGTTTAGAAAAGGCTTGTTGAATACTCAAGGAACTTGGAAGAAGGCTTCACAAAACAAAGCATTGGAATTACAAGGTTTGTTAAGAAACAAGAGATATGTTTTGAATTACAAGTTTTTGATATTTATTCTTAATAAACTGTTAATAACATCTTTTTGTCTAGCTTTCTTGAATCTTAAAGATTCTTGATTAGGTGATTCATCATTAGATAAATCTATCTACCCTCCTTATATCTCTGATTATTCTTGTGGAAGCCTAAAAAGGTTCATTGTGAAAACCTTAACTTAAGGGTATGTCGATGATTATGTGTGAAACCCTAATATGCTTAGGGTTATTGTTGAAAGAAAATGTCTGATGTTTTGGTGAAGTCATGTTTGGGATTTTGGTATGGATATGGAAACCCTAACTCGTTAGGGTTGAATGGTAATGTCCGAAATATCGAACCTTTGAAATATTGATAATTTAGGGTTTTCCATGTTTTGTATTGAAACCCTAGATCATTAGGGTTTGGTAGAATGTATAAACAAGACCCTTATAATGTCTTATAAATGAAATCCTTGGCACGTATGTGTTTGTCCGATCAAACCCTAGTTTGATCAAGTTTGTTATATGTCTAACTCTTATTGATATTGTGTAGTTGGGTTTGACTAACACATTTATAATGTGCTTGTGCATGATGATGAGATCCTAGATATATGAGTTGACCTAATTATTGATGGTCATGAGTCTTAGGGTTTGGAACTAAGCCTTAGTCAAAGTTTGATTCTCTAGGATGATAGTATTTGTGAATTCTAGGGATTTGAACCATAGTAGAGGTCCAAATCTTTTATATATGATGTCAATGTGATAACGTGAGATTTATGTAAGATTGTTGAAATATGAGTTTTAGTTGTGATTGATGTTTGATTGAGAAAATCTAGGGTTTGCAACAAACCCTAGTGGAAGCTAGTCATGTTG
Organism: Pinus tabuliformis; assembly: GCA_031772625.1. Lineage (NCBI taxonomy): Eukaryota > Viridiplantae > Streptophyta > Pinopsida > Pinales > Pinaceae > Pinus > Pinus tabuliformis. The sequence goes on from CM062817.1 coordinate 636,102,636, forward strand.
TTGATTGAGCTGTGATTGGTTTTGATTATTGAAATCTCATGTATGAAATCTTAGTAGGAAGTCTAACATGTGAATTCTGAATTTGTTAGATACTTTGTAGATCTATATTTGTTTGAATTGTTTCTAGGGTTTGCTATATGTTGTAGTAGGGTATGCCATACCTCTGGAAGAAACATTGAAACCCTAGTTGTTGTGAAATGCTCAAAGTCTTGATGAAGTAGTCTAGGGTTTATGACAAAATCCCTAACAAGAAGTTGAAGAGTATGTGTCTCTTGTTTATAATTAAGTTTGGGCATCTGATATATAAAGTTGAATGCTTTCGTGATTTTTAATATGGTTAACTTCATGCTTCTATAGATTTGGTTGTACTTGCTATCTAAGTTGTGCAAGTACGCGATCTTCAAGGTAGTGAAGATGTTCGTAAAGTAAAGTTGATGTGATAAGCATGATGTGAATAATGATGGTCATGACAACATTGATGAGAAGGATGGAAGCCATGAAAGATTCTCCGATGTTGTAGAAAAGAAGTTGAGCCCCCTAAGTTAAGAGGGAGCTTGAATGAAAGGAATCTCCCTAGGATAAGAGGGAGCTAGGGTATATTCCTTGTGTAGGAATGATTAGATCCTCCTTGGCCAAGAGGGAGTGATGGATATGGTTCTCTACTTCATGTGTTATGCACTAGACCAGGACTAACAATCGTAAGTTTTAGTGAAGGCCACGAGTGAGAGAAGAAAATTGGCGAATGTATTTTGAAGGGCTGTTGAGATAAGAAAAGCTAGATCGATTTGTGGAATATGTTGCTGCATGAGAAGTAGGAAAGGAAGCTGTATGGTTGAGGAATCTTCTGTCAAGATTCATTGGGAAAGCTCTAAGTCCTACTATGAAAAGATCAGAATCAACATCAAGTTGTTTGGAAGACCCTAGAGGTTTGTATATATTTATAGACATTTGAAACTTTGTCGCTGATTGGGGTTGTGTTTGTACAGGTAAATCTCTCGGAAGTTTGATAACATGTTTTACATGCTTAGAGTTGTCGATCAGTTTGATTGGGAGAGATTTCATGCCGATCTATTTGATTGGAGAGGATTTGTTACCGATTGAAATAATCGGGAAGTTGAGGCTTTATGTGTGAGACATTGCCTGGGAGGACATCTAGCCGACACTATGTGTTGATGTCTAGTTCCCGAAGTAGGGAGGGTGGCGTTGGTCGTAGAGCTCTGACCCCGGATACACACTTAGATCCTTGGGTTGATGGTTAGTAAGTAAGCTTGATGGTACCTAGAGAGGCTGAAAGCTTTAGTCAATCTTAGTCTCACTTGGATGGATTGCCCTGGTCAGGAATCTAGTCCTTGGCATTGCGGTGCCTAAACTGTTGAGAGACCTTGGATAGACTGCCCTAGTCAGGAATTTAGTCCATGGCATTGCAGAGCCTAAACTCTTCAGAATTCATATAGTTTGAGATCTTTCGAATGAATACCTCCCTAGTTAAGAGGGAGTGTTTAAAAATGTACTAGGTTCGGTCTTCATAAAATGTATTTGTCAAAAGAATTTTTATTATTGTTACAATGACTTATTAAAGCATGGGTTTCATGCTTGGGTCAACATTTTATTCGAACGATGTAAAAAGAATTAATTTTGAGTATAAAATGAATTCTGTAACCTCCACACCAAGTTGGCCTCAAGAAGATCAAGTCGGCCTTAGGGAAGGCAATTCGACCTCATTAGAAGACTATATATACAAGGCAGTTCAACTTCATTTGTAGCATCTTATCTCTCTGAAGCATAGTTCGATATCTTAAGCTGGAAAAGTGCGAAGTTGAAGGAAGGGGCTAAAAGGAGTGCGAGTTTTGGTCAAGAAGGAAGGGAAGAAGAAAATCAAAGTTTTGGTCTCTCTCTCTCTCTCTCTCTCTCTCGTGTGGGCTGGTTTAGGAGATCAAAGTTTCCTTGTCAAGGTCAAAGTTGCTACTGAAGCCAGAAAGTCGAAGCTGCTGTTGCTACTAGGTCGAAGGTTGGATTGAAGAAGAAGAGGCTGGCTTGGTGTGGAGGAGGTCTTTGTCTAGGTTGAAGAGTCTCAAGAAAAACTATTGAAGCAAGAGATTTTGACTGAGTTTTCCCCTAGATAGGGGTTTTGCCCTGGCAGAGTGCTTACATCTTGTGTCTTGTGTTTTTGTGATCTTCATGCACACATAATTTGGTAATTTCTTGATGAAAGATAATATAACAAATAAGTAAAAGAAGCCAACATGTTTCACAAGTAATTATCAAGAAAGAGAAATCTAACCCTAATCCTACTAGCATTGATTTCTCAACCCCAATCCTATTTTGCTTCCAGATCCTACTTTGCTTCCAGATCCATGAATGTCTTATAAACTTACAAAACATCGGAACAACAACCTTACCCTCTATTTTCCAAAAAGGCATAAAAATGATCACCCCTACCATTCCATCACGAAGGACAAATGGATATATTAGTCAATGGACCTACGTAAGTATTTGGTAGACCAAGTCATGGATGATGTAATATGAAATGAGTGGCAGAAATTTAAATGAAAATTGTCAACCTTAATAAATTAAGGTGTATGGGGGGTGGTCTTTGTGACTCCTCTAATGCTTTGTTTTTTTTCTGATTTAAATGAAGATCATATTAAAACCCTAGGAAAGTAGACTTTGTTTAATCAGTGAGCATTTTAATTATTTGCAAAAACTTTCACATGTGGTCGCTTAGGAAGGAGTTTTAATTGAAGCCAAATTTTATAATCAATGGTTATTTGTTTTTTAGTCTACTCTACCCATAAAGTTGCAGCTGTTATGCTGTCATTTTATGCTGCTGCAGTTCTTCAGTATTTACACCACTTCTTTCATTTATGCAGACTGCAACACTGCATAGCACAGTGTATGTAGAAGTTGATGTCAAATAATAACAGAGTTGATTTCATTTCAATCTCCAGTTACGGTGAATTGTGTTTCCAGGCATGACAACTTCACCAAATGTTTAGCGGGTTCCTATTGTTGACTTCAAGATGGGCATGGTGATGATCAAGCATTCTATATATGCTGAGCAACGGAATTATAATTGTAAAGCCCAGAACGTAATTTGTGAAAGACCAGGTCAAGATGTGATGGCATTATGAATGCTGCGGATCAGCCAAGTTAAATAAATAAATTATGAACTTTAAAAAAAATTCTGTCCATATAATAGTGCTTTTAATATATACATCAACTTTATGTTCGCTGAAGACGGGGCAGATTTAATTGGCAACTTCTAAATTCACGTATTTCTTGTTTTCTCGAGGAATGTGCTGACAGGGACTTCATTTTTAATTTATGCTTTACTGTACAACTAACATACTGTGACTAAAAATGAAACTTTCCCTTCTTATTTTTCACATATTCCAATTAAAATTTATTCCTGAAATGATTATTTCACGTTAGCTTTCTTGAGATGCCACCAAACACAAACATTAACACCAGGCTCAGATTGATAAATGCTATGATAGAACTGTTGTTATCTGAAAGATACTCGATCATCACATGAGAGAGATAAATTATCACTTACTAATGAGTCATTGAATAAATTGACAAGGCTGTCTTTCATACACCCTGTGATAAGTTATCTATGCATAGTTCATGTGGGTCATTAGCATTAATCATGACCCTCTTAAATTAAATTAAATCTTGTGAGCTAACAACATTCAATTTATTGAAATGGTTCTGATTATTGCTTTCAATTTGTATTATAGATATGTAGAGCTTGCTGCGTTAATTTCTGGCTGAGTCCAAGTGAGAATAAACATTGGACATTTTTATGCACAGGGAAAAGATTTCAGGAGTCAACTTCAACTGGGGAACAATGCTTTTTATGGTGGCAACTATATCCAGGTATGTTATTCTGCCTGGTGGTAATTGCATTAATTTTAGTAATGAGATTCATAAAATGATATTGTTTGTTACAATCTCATAATTCCCCATTTACTCATTTTTATACGTCGAAGACCGAAGGATTCAAACAGAAAGTTTCACTAAATTAAGTGGCACAATATGTAGTATGAGCAAGCATTTGTCTTCTGTTGAATGGCTGTTGGGGGGAGGTGGCTGAACAGTCATTGAGAAACACAAAAGGCGGTCTATGCATAGTATATGCTTAACACAAATGCATGGATCACTTTAAGTGACTGTGAAGTCCAAACATGACCCTGTAGCCTGACTTCATCAACTGTGTATTGAGAATGATAGACCCCAGAAGAGATGAAATGCCCTAAATGTTAAAGAAAACCTTTAATTAATTAAGTATACTTAAAACCAATGCTTCATTCACTGAAGTCCGAACAGGATCCTGGATCCTGCCTTCATCAACTGTCTTTCAAATAGAATGGATCACAGAAACGTAACATCTAAGGCCCAAAATGTTAAGAAAACAGACTCTAAACAATTAACTATTCTACTAGATTGCAAACTCAGAACAGAATTTGGCATAAAGCCATATATTCTTTCTTTCACAGAATAGCAGGAAGAATAATGAGTTTATGCTGATGGTCTCTGGTGAGAATGTGTAAACAATAGCATGCTAGCTGTATTTAGTTTTGGTTCCATTTATTAATGGAAAGTGGTATTTGCCATCAATCTACTTGATGTCCTCATCAGACTGAAGAACACCAAATTAAATATAGTTTCTTCCTTTGAGGATTCCCAATAGAGCCGGGGGTGGGGCGTTGGAAATTATGGACTGGGTGCCTATCCACAGTCCTTTAAACATGGTTACAATTGCTGGTTACAGAGGTTGTTTAACCTTACCATGTTTATGTTGAAAATTAATTTTCCACAACAAATAAGCCCCTAAATCTATTGCAGAATACCATTTAAGAAGACATCAGAGTATTGATAGAAATACTTGTCACAAGCATCAATCTATGTTAACTAAATAATCCTAACAAAAATTAAACAGTCATATGAGGTCGAGATCAAAGGATAATAATGGCTTGAACATTATTTGTTATATTAAATTTATAAATGAGATCTTCACAGCAAAAGCAACCTTGCTATGCATACCAACTCTATTTAACGGAGGTGAATGTTTTTAAACATTCATGATTGGTAATTAAGAAAGTCCCCTTCAACCATAATGAAAGAAGAGAGTGATTTCTCTCTATTATAATAGCTGCAAGGGAAATGCAAACTGCTAAGAAACACCTTAATTCAGAACTTCAAATGAAATTATTTTCTAGCATGTGAGTGACATGCAAGAGGGGCCATACATATATATATCAATGTCTTTGGGTCAGACTTTGACTTGGCCACCTACAACTTGGGTTTCCACAGGGACTTGATGACTCTGTTTTCAAAAAGTACATAAAATAATTAAAATTTCAATGAAAAAAATATTTTTTAGATTATGCTGACAACAACTTAAGATTTTTTGAAAACAGGCAGGCTACCAAGAACTTCCAATCTTTTGTCTGCATGTAATAACCCCATTAACTGAATCATTTGCTGGAAATGCAATTAGATCCTTATTTATTCTGGCCAGCAAGACAGTCTTGCTTGTTTATAGAAACCTTGGACAGCCTTCAAAAACCATGGATGTGCCTTAGTTAACAATAATATGAACATAATATAGGGTGAAGAATAGCATTTGCCAGCAAATAGCATCAGCTTATTCTTTTTTTTTTTTTTTAATTTTTGGATTTCAACATATTTAAGATCTTCTCCCACGTTGACCTGACACTGGTTCTTGGTTCATAAAATGATGAAAAGATGATGTTTCTGTCAGCTCCTGGTGACTTTTTTTTTCCACATGTAGGATTATTGCAACACTGCCTAGAGAACAACATTCTATTGATGTGAATATGCAGTGATCCTTTCTTTAGAGTCTAGACCCATTCCATGCATATTTAAGGCCACCCTCATGATAACGGCTTGAAGGTCCTTATTAAATACTTTTCTATAAGACAACCAGCTCTGGCCAGCTGGTAGAAAGGACAATTAAAGCACAAACATTATATACTGGATATACACAGTCAGAACATTGTCTGACTGCCTCAACCCGTGTGCAGAACCAAAATTGCGCTTGTGGTCCCTGAGCTGGCTCAGGTGGTTCATGACGGACCAGCTTGTGTGGACATACAAAGTCAGAACATTGTCTCTCTGCCTCAACTTGTGTTCAGAACCAAAAATATGCTTGTGGTCCTGAGCTGGCTCAGGTGGTTCATGACGGACCAGCTTGTCTCCTAATGGGCTCGGCTGGTTCACAACAGGCTTGATCGGTTCGGTACAAAACCAGCACAAACCAGTCTGTATATATATATATATATATATATATATATCTGAGACTGCGTGTATGCTGTGTGTGTGTCACAGTCAGAACATTGTCTCACTGCCTCAACCCGAGTGCAGAACCAAAAATATGCTTGTGGTCCCTTAGCTGGCTCAGGTGGTTCATGGCGGACCAACTTGTGTCCTAATGGGCTCGGCTGGTTCACAACAGGCTTGATCGGTTTGGGACAAAACCAGCACAAACCAGGCTATATATATATATATTCGAGACTGTGTGTACACACATCCTCACACATACACACACACAATATAAAATGCTGTGTGTGTGTATAGATATATATAATGTAAAATGCTTTGCTTTCTATTTATATTCAAAATAGTGCACAACAAGGAACCACCACAAGCTAAGGATGAAAGGCAAAATAACCTAGTTAAACAACTTTGCCATGCATGACGACAAAAAATAATAATTCTCAAGTGCCACAACCTCCAAGGCAAATAAACATGAAACAACATAATAAACAAGTGGCTGGCTAGAGGGAGATGTCATGTCAAGCAACTGTTGTAGTCTTGCTTGTGGCTTGAGGGGTTTCTTTGTCCTTGATGGGTGTACCCCATCCATTGACTATGGTATCATGATGGGCCTTGAGGGGCTCCTGTCTATCATATCCTTACTTGAACTCATTATAATGCTTTGGTTTAAAAAATAGTTAGAGTAATGGTCAAACACTTGTCAAATTTGGGGGCTTTTAAGGCCTAGGACGACAACCACCTCCGTTACCTCTTTTGGTGGTCACGTACAACATGACTTGCCTTGTGTTGAGGCTAATGACCACCAAAAGCTCTAGGGTGAGCTAAATGTGCTAGAGAGTGCTCCTTTGGTGGGACTTTGCTCATTATGTAGGGTGCATTGGTCAAATAATCCATAAGTGTGCACAAATGCACTAGGTATGATTCCACCTTTTGTGGTCGTTTCTAGATTGATAGATAAAATGTGCATATCTTAAGGAGTTATCATGTTAGGGAAATTTTATGCAGTGTTGTGTAGTGTGATTTTAAATAAACAATCATTTCTTGTTTTCCATAGGATTGATAGAATATCATGTTGTAGTGCAATCTTAAATAATCATTTCTTGTTTTCCATTGGATAGATAAAATATCTTACTCTAATCCAGTGCCATGTTGTGTGATAATCCATAGCTTGTGGAGGAGGATATTCTAAAAGCATTGACTTCCAAAGTTATATGTGATGAGAGGCTATTCTTGTTAGAAAATCAGAAAAGAAAGAATTTTCTTTTGTTGATAATTACTTGTGATATTCTTACGTTCTTATTAACTTTCTTATGTTCTTCTTTTATCTTTGTTTCATCAATCAATTATAAAAAACAAAACATGAAGATCGGGGACACCAGATGTAGGTGGACAACCAAGGCTAAAACACCTATATAGGGGAAATCCCAGTCAAGAACTCTTCCTTCAGTAATTTAGATTGAGATGGACCAAGACCCTAGACCAATAGACCTTCTTCCTCCACCTAGTCAACCTTATAAAACGATGCAGTAATCTCTTCTTATCCAACAACTTCAACCCAACAACAATCCAACACTTCAACTTCCTAGTTGTAGAATTTCGACCCCTAGCACCAAAATTTCAGCCTCCCAGTAAATGCAGAATTTCAGCCCCCTTTCAACAACTGCACAACTTCACACGTGTGGGAAAGAGAGAAAATTTCGACTTCTTATGCTTGTGAGAAACCTCCTTCTCCTTAGCTATCCTTCTTCCTCTTCTTCCTTGAAATTCATACTTTTTCTGGCCCCAAAAGTTGCAGATCGAACTTCTTGTGTGTGAGTGACAAATGAGGCGGAGTTGCTGCCTTTATATAGTGATTCTGCTGTCCAGTTTTAGGCCGACTTGTCTAGTTTTGAGGCCGACTTGGTGGAGGAGGCCTAGAAGACAAATGTTAATATAAAATAAATTTCTTTCTTGACAAATAATTCCTAAGAAGGGTTCTTTACATTATGACATGGATAAGTACACTTGACATAAACCCTGGAAGCCTACGATGAAGGTTTTGACCTAAAAACAATTGAGTCAAGCATGAAACCCATGCTTTAATAAGTCAATTTTATAATAATAAAATTTCATTTTCTTTTTTCTGACAAATACATTATATTGATACTTAAATACATTTATGAAGACCGAACGTAGTTACACTCTTCAACACTCCATCTTAACTAGGGAGCTATTCATAATTACAACCATATAGAGGTACATGGAAGATCTCCAATATGAACTACGAAGAGTTCAAGCACACTCAGTGCCACAGACTAGATACTTGACCAGAGTTATCTATTTGGGTGGGACTAAGATTGGCTAAAGTTTTCAACCACTCTAGGTATCATCAGGCTTAATAACCATCAACCGAGGGATCTAGGTGCACATCCAAGGTTAGAGCTCCAAGACCAACACCACCCTCCTTCTTTGGGATCAGGACATCAAACACCCATAGGTCGGCCAGATATCCTCCCGGTAGATGCTTCAACTCTCCTTATCGAACTAGATAAACCCATTTGTCGAAGCATGCTTCTAGAGTGTTCAACTTTTTTATGGAGAGATTTACGGTAGGCCCTGCTGGTTTCACTGTAACCCACTAGGATACCCCTCTTTGTAGTGGGTTCCAACTTCGTCCTCTTCTCCTCAGGGATGTGTGAATATGTAAGGCACCCAAATATCTTGATGTGCCCAACTTTCGGCTTCTTGTCGATATACACCTCCTCAGGAGTCTTGCTCCCCAAGACTCTGTGTGGGCTCCTGTTTTGCAAATATACAACAGTGTTACACGCCTCGGCCCACAAGAAGAAAGGTAAACTCTGATCATGCAACATCGCTCTAGCTGCACCCACAATGGTCCTGTTCTTCCTCTCTGCCACCCCATTCTGCTGAGGGTTATAAGGCACAATGAGCTCCCTCTTGATGCCAACACTCCCACAAAAATCCCTCATCTCCGCAGAAGTGTACTCACCCCCATTGTCTGATCTCAACACCCTGATTTGCCTCCTTGTCTGGTTCTCCACAAGAGCCTTAAACTCTTGGAATCTTCGGAAGACCTCATCCTTGGTCTTCAGGAAGTAAATCTAGGTCCTCCTAGAGTGGTCATCAATGAATGTCACATAGTACTCATATCCACTCAATGAAACATGGGACATAGGACCACATATGTTAGAATGAATGAAGTCAAGGATACCTGCAACTCTGCTGTAGCTATAGAAAGGTGTTTTGGTGTATTTTCCCAAAGCACACCCCCTCAACACATCATGATGCTCTGTGTTTAAGTCAGGCAACCCTATAACCATCTCCCTCAACATCATGAAGGCTCCATGGTGCAAGTGGGCCATCCTCCTGTGCCACAACTCACATAACTCACTGCTACTGGTTTGCGCTACCATAGACCTAAGAGGCTGAAATATAAGTCTGTATAGTCTCCCATTGTGAGCTCCAATCACACAAGCAGACTTGATACTGGATCCCCTGGGATATACCAACACTTGTCCTTTCCGGAACAGTGCCTCATACCCCATGTCCCCTAAGCTAGAGACTAATATCAAACTCTTCTTCAACCTCAGAACATAAAGAACATTTCTCACCTTCAGAGGAGGTGATGACTCCCTTTGAAATGAAACTGTCCCTATCCCTGCCACTTTGACTTTGGAGTTGTTGCCAAGCACAACCTCCAAGTCAATATCATCCTCTACAAGGCTCGTGAAGTGCTCTCTAACGTCGATCATATAGAAGGATGCTCCACTGTTTATGAACCATGCACGAGAAGATGTGACATGAGTGGCTAAGCTCACCACCAAAGAACACTCTGAATCAAACATAGTCGCAAAATCATCCACATTTGCTGAAGCTACAACTCCTTGTTTCTTCTTACCCTTCTTGTTGGGACATTGAACAACATAGTGACCCCTCTTCCCACAAGAAAAGCATTTCACTTTGCTCATGTCCTTTTCCTTAGCTTTCTGCTTCCATTTCTCCTGCTTTGCTCCACTAAAAGACCTCTTCTTGATATTCTTTCCCTTCTTGCCCTTAGTCGCTAGAGCAACATTCCCCTCTTCACCTACCCCACCACTCTTGCTACCACCCTTCGTGCTCTTCCTGATCTCCTCTTGGATGAAATCGTCCCCACATCCTCCTTCAACCAGGAAAGTGCTCTCTAGCCACCAAGCCGTGGATAAATCCATCCCACTTCTCGGTGAACCCATCTAAGGAAATCCTAACCAACTGCTCGTAACCAATGGCAACTAACTCATCTTTCACCCGTGCGACTCTTGTGAGGAAAGAGGTGACATTGTCGGTCTTGGTCATCTTGACGTTGCGTAGTTTTTGTCTCAACACCATCTTCCTATTCTCATTAGAACTCTGGTGCAAAGAGACCAAGGACTCCCACTTCTAATATGCATATCACATCCTTGAAACATGAGGGAATAAATGGTCCTTGATGGCATCTAGAGGGATCCTCTTTGCTTTCACATTCTTCTTGTTGAACTCCACCAACTGAGCTGGATTAGTGGGTGCTTGCACAACTGCTTCAACAACATCCCACACTTCTACCTCCTCCAATAAAAGCATAATCCTCTCCTTCCTTGTTGGGTGGGTTGCCTTAAAGCACTATTTGCTAGTGATTCCTTGTAGGCTTCCTTGAGCCATCTTAGACTTGGTAAGGATAAGGCAAGTAATGATTCATCCTCCTCAAATTGCCTTGATAAAGCATCAACGACAACATTATTTTTACCCTTCTTATATATGATCTCGTAATCATACCCCAACATTTTAGCGACCTACTTATGTTGCTATGGTGAAGCAATCGTTGTTCGAGGAAGTACTTTGAACTATGATGTTTAGCAGTTATCTAGAAACCCCTATGCGATATATGGTTGCGAAGTCTTCATTGTAGGAAGGATAGCTATCAGTTTCTTCTCATACTTGGAATTTTTTCAAATTGTAGTCAGACAACTACTTATTGGTGAATGCCAAGGGGTTTCTTCCTTGCATGAAGAGTGCTCCTATACCTCTTCTTGAGCCATCACATTTCGATACAAAAATATTTTTAAAATATTGCGTTTCCAATACTATAGTAGTGTAAATGGCATCCTTTAAAGCAACAAAGGCTTATTTTGCTATGTCACTCTAGAGAGAGGTATTTAAGGAATGAAGTCAGTGGTGTTGCAGTTTTGCCATATTTTTTGACAAATTTCCTATAGTAGCCTGAAAATACTATGAATCCCCACAAGCTCTTCAATGTTTTAGGATTGTGTCCAATTTTGCATAATTGCCACTTTCTTGGGATCTACTTGTACTCCCTCTTGACTTACATTGTGACACACATATTCAACCTTGGGAGCCCCAAAAACACATTTAGAGGGCTTCACAAATATGTGGTTGCCCCTCAAGAGTCACAGGGACTTATCAACGAGCTATGTGTGACGCCCATGCTTTACTATAGACCGAGCTGTAATAGAAGAACACCAACACAAAATTGTGTAGGAAGGGTTTGAAAATATTGTTCATGAGGCTTTGGGAAGTGGATGGGGCATTAAAAAGGTAGAAAGGCATCACTTGAACGCATAATGACTTTTGCGTGTCTGAAATGCTATCTTAAGGGTTTTTGTTTCTTTCATCTTGATTTGGCGGTATCTTGAACACAGATCAAGCTTTGTGACAAACTTGGCTCCATGAAGTTCATCTAGTAGATCATTAGTAATTGGGATAGGAAATTGTCCTTGATCGTCAACTTATTGAGAGCCCTAAAATCAGGACATGTGTCAAGTGCATTCCTTTTTGACACCATGACTTCTTTTAATGAGTAAGTGCTTGTACTGGGATGTGTGACCCCTGCCTCTCACAATTCGTGAATGGTATTTTCTCTTTCATTCTTTTGTGCAAAAGGGTGTCGATAAGGATGTATATTTGGTGATAGAATTCTTAGAATCGAGGGAATATAATGGTCATGCCCTCCATGAGAAAGTGCTAAACCCTTTAGTATCTCAAAGACCCAATCATGCTTGTTGAGGTGTAGCTGCAAATTTGGTTGGATTGTTCGTGTCAAGCTTTCCTTAACTTATATGGCATTAAATTTGTCAATAATACAGGAGTGGCCTTTCTTTCATAACTTCTCCATGTGATGAGAGTTGACTATTTGTAGAAGGGTCTACTTTAAGCCCTTGATGGGTGTGTACTTGATCCCATGGAGTGAAGCTCATTTATAGTTTCCTGATATTCATGGTGGTTGGTCCCAAAGGGCGCAACCTTTCTACTCCCAATACTATATCACATCCGTCTATATTGATGTAAATAGATGGGTTTTGAGTTGATAGTTTCCCATTTGGAGTTTGACATTTTCACTCTACCCCCACATTTCATCATACCTCCCTTGGCGATCATGATTTGGTAATTGTGCACTAGGTAGACAAAATAATGGGTTTCTTTTGTAACTAGCTTGTGGATGAAAATGTCAATATTGCCATTGTCAACTAGGATGACTGCTTGTTGGTGCTAATGTAGCCCCTACGTTTCAAGGTTTGTGGAGTTGAAATGCTTGATAAGGCATTCAGGGTATTAGTGGTTCTTCCTTAGGGAATCAAGGTTCAATAATAGCTTCCTAAGTAGCAGTGTTGGTGTCTTCAATTCATAACTCCAACCTCTCTATGGTAGCTATGTCTTTTGTTAGGACTTGTGTTGTCATAGCAATTTGGAACAATTTTTATTCTTTAAGTTATGACTTGGAGCTTATTTTTCATAAAAAATTATAGCAAAGTCAAAGTCTTGAGTGACCTTTGTACTTTCAAGAGATGAGTAGGGGTTGTGCTTTAGGAATTAACTCGAGGAGGGTAGGTGTGCATAATGAAAGAGGTTTTTTGGTTTGTGCATTGGTTATTGTCTTTACTTCTAGATCCCTTTCAGATGTTGCTTCCAACCAGATTGCAGGATGTTGCATTTTGAATTGTGCTTGAATCTCCTCCTTGAGGCCACTATTGAAACATTTTTTTAGACAAAGAATCTATGAAGTTCTCTATACAGATGGCTAATTGCTCAAAAGTTGTCATAAAGTTTATGATTGAGCCTCCTTGGAGTAACTTGGCAAGTCGCACCAAATAGTGAATATCTCTCTTGAAACACGCATGAATAACTTCAAAAAAGTGACATTGGTGTTGTTGTACGCTTAGAGACCTTTCCAATGGTGCAAGAATCACGTTAGTTGGATTTTGTGTGTAAAAGTTATGCCCCTTGCAAGTTGACCTGCCATGTTGACCATTGTGGTATGAGAGGATGCCATGTCCACCCTTGTTTTTATTTAATGATTTAATTTTTAACTAGGCTGAGCCTAGTCCAAGGCCAGTTGACTATTGGAAGGAAGAACGATCTACCCACTAATGGGATGCTATAACCGAGATTGTCCAAAGCTCGATCAAGCTTGGATGCGCCATTTGATAGTTTAATTCCTCCAAAGTGGCTTCCATTGTCAATCCCTCCCCATGAGGTTTGAACCTGAGACCTGGTGGGGACTAAACCTCACTCAAACCAATTGGTCTACACCTCATGGATGTGATGTCCACCCTCGTTACTCATGCATATGAGAGGCTAGCCACATGTGGAATTTCAAGAGACTCCAGAAGGTCCAAATCATAACTCTAGTTGAGGGTTGAGTGTGTCAAACCCTATCCCTAGTTGGCTATTGGGCTGTATTAAATATCCAACTGCAATGAGTAGGGGTTTCATCCCATGCTATTGTATTTTGTTCCATAGTCGAGTAGAGCAACTAGGAGTGGGGAGTTAGAGAGAAGAACAAAGGGGGGACCTAAGGTTCTGTAGCAGCCTCATGGATCATAGGTCTCAGGTAACTCCATACATAGTACCTCTTCCTTTGTACTTGCATATTTCCATACTAGAGAAAAGACAACAAAGTAGCCTCACCTTCTAGTTTGATTCTCTTGTAAAGATTTCCTAGGGTAAAATTTGTGTCTATTGTGGATGGCGTGCATATTTCCTTTTGTTTTGTACTGTTGTTGCATATGTCTCGATAACATCCCGATTTTATTGTGGAACCACGAGTTTTTGGCTTAGCCGATGTTTGCTGATTTTTTCCAATATTTTGGCGGTATCTTAATTTTGTGAACATTTGCTGCTTTTTACTTATATTTTCTCGATTTTTACGATTTTTTGTTTTTCTGGACCCTCGCAGATTTTATCTTGATACCTATATTTGCAACATTGTTATAAATTTCTTTCATTTCAACAATTCTAGTCATTTAAGCGTAAAAACAATAAATAAAGGATATGAGATTTGTTGAATTGTGTAGCTTGGGAGATACTCCACAAGCCTAGATCTGGGGTTTGTGTGAGTTTGGTCACGAAAAGATTTTGTGGGCAATGAACCCAAGTGAAGGGGTTTTAGACCCAGATGGGGTTTAAAATTATAAAAAGAGATTTAAAAGTAAAAGTAAATCCCAAGTCTGAGAGGACTAAAACCCTAAACTTCTAGTTGGTTCCTAAGAGGCTTAGGAGAAGCTATTTAAAGGAGGAGGTCTAGGAGAGGCTAAAGGCAATCAAGTAATGAGCTTGATTGAGCAAAGCGGAGGTCGAAGATGTAGTCCTAAGAGTGCCCTATTTTGAGGGCTGAGATGGTTGCTAAGGGAGAGGCTATCTTAACGCGAGACATCTCATGAAGAAGAACTCAAGAAGCTGCAGAGAAGGAAGGGTTTCATCCTTAGCGAGTTTGAGAAGTTTCTTGAGGGTTTTGGCAACCAAAGAGTTAAGGGTCTTCTTGCTGGTTTGAGGAGGAACCACAGACCTAGTCTGGAGGCTGAGATGCCTAAGTTCTGCTACGGGAGGAAATTACAACGCTTGTGACCTTGCTGTCTGTGGAAGGAGGACACAAGAAGGTTCAAATCTGTCATATGTTGGTTAGTATCATTGTGACTGCCCGCTGGTAGAAGAAGAAAGAGGGCTGCAACCCTGAAATGGCTTCACCGTGAGGAGAAGAGAGGCTGAGACCTCTATGACAGTGGACAATCTTGTGGAGAAAGGGCCGTAGGTCCTGAGAAGTGGATAAGAGGTTTAAGTAATGGAAAGAAGCAGCAGAATGTTACCTCATCAACATGAAAGGAGAAAATGCCTGTGTGTTCTAGAAACCCTTGTACTAGCCCTGTTTTGGAGGCTACAGACCTGTGGAAGGGTTAGGGTCTGTGTGGCATGGCTGGTAAGGTTGGCAGCTTGCCAAAATGGTGAGGAATGTCTTGCAGAGATGGAGGATGGTCCAAGTATTTGGACAGAAATCTATGGCCCTAGTTTAGGGTAGTATGATGACAGATTTATGAGTATAAATGACACATATCTCTGAGATCTATGACACTGGTTACAGGCTTCTTGAGGAGGGCTGAGACCCCTGTATTGATGTGCCAAGGAGGGCCGTTAAGGAGCAAGAGAGAGGGCTAGTGATATGCTGTAGCAGTAGAGTCAAGAAAGTGAGATCTGTGCAAGAGAAGTGGATAGATTGAGGCCATGTTAGGGCTGGTTTCAGGATGCACAACTACGCTAACAGAGGGGCCGAAAATCCACAGTTATATACTTCAGAAAGGCGCCAGAGGAATGGTTATTGGAGGTCTGTTTCGTGGTGGAACAACAGTAAGAACAAGTCCTAGATGAGGGCAGATCTGGTGCCAAGTCCAAGATATAAGGGCAGATTATTTGGCAGAATGTTGGAGCCAAAGAGCAGTGATGAGGAGGCAGCTAAATCATTGTCAGAGGGCAGATCTACAAGCCCTAGGTGAGGGCAGTCCTGTAGGGCCTAGATCAGTCCAGATGGGACTGTAAGTGGGCATATCTGAAGAGTCCAGATTGGACACATGTATGGCAGCCTAAGTATAGAGTGGAGGGCTGTTGGAAGGTTAACCATTGTGCCCTAAGTCCAGCCATTGTTAAGGGCCACAAGCCTGCTAGGAGAGGCAGAGAAGTTGAGTTTAGGGACTGCAGCCAAGAGAGCCAAATGGACAGCCCTAAGTTGACTGTTGGAGAAGGACTTTTGACAGTCATAGTGGGCAGCCTCCGTGTCCTAAGTTTGCCTTCATTGGAGCAACACAGGAAGGCAATAGAGGGAAGAAGTCCCCAAGTGTTGAGGAGCAGCAGTGGGCAGTTTAGGGGTTGTTCGCAATGGAGTCGTGAACAACTCGCAAGAAGACCCTATGTCTTGATTCGTTGATGGACTAATAATCAGCTAGAGGGCAGATTGGTGAGCTGTATTTACTGACCTAAAGGAGCAAGATTCATTGATAGAGGCAGAGTTGCAGATTGGGAGCAGAAGGACCAGCAGATGTGTTGAGGGTACAACCAATGGAAAGTGTGAGGTGCACTTACATCAGCTAGTAGGTCAGTTGTATCTTGTTCAAGGTAGATTGTTTGTCAAAGGATTGACACCAAGCTGAGTTGTATGTACTTGTATCAGTGATTGTATAAGGGCCACGATCCCTAGTACGAGAGCCCTAGACTGTTGTATTATAGTTTGTTAATATAACGAAGGAGAGTTGAAAAAATTTAAAAATTGTCATGTGCACTAGTTGATTCGCTGATGTGTGTAAATTCCACTATGCAAAGTAGGATGGTTGAAGCATTTGGGTATGTTTGTGTCAAAGATTCTAAGACCAAACATAGATTCCCAGGTGCCATGGAAAATTAATAGGATCTAAAGTCAATTAACTATTACATTAAGGATTTCAACTTTTTATTAGATCTGTTGTGATGAATTGTTTTAGTGGGAATATCCATGGCAGTTTATAGATCAAGGCCTACTAACTAACTCATGCCTTATTTATAAAGAGGATGCTCTTTTTGGTAAGTGGCTTATTAACTAATTATTTAGTGGGCCTTATCCAAGGAAGGTGGCCTCATACATTAATAAAATATCCTAAATTAGGGGGTTAGGGTAGAACCCTAACAGATACCTATTTATTGAACATGCAACGGGCGTCTTAATGTCATGAATATGAAACTAGAAACCCTTGGAGATGGATATTCTAAGTATTCCAGGTTCTTCATCATTTTACTATTGCATTTGGTTCTCTATGATTGAAGAAGGGTAATTGCTGTTCCCAAGGAAACTTGATAAAGTCCTCTACTTAATTGTAAATCAACCACTCGAGATTTCCATTCTTACTAGTTTGAACTAGTAAGGATGAGATCATTTGAAGTAGTGATATCAGATTATGTAGATAAGATGGCTTAAAATATAAATTGAGTATTTAGAAAGAAAGAGAATGAAAAAATAGGCTGTGTAAAAAACAACACGGAAAACAGATTCTAAATGTCAATGTTATGCCCTTTTGAAGAATGGGATAAAAAGTATAACCAGTGTGTCACGTGTCAGGTGAAGGTTGGCCCTATGCCCTTTTGAAGAAATGGATAAAAAGTAACCAGTGTGCCATGTGACAGGTGAAGATGGGTGCACAATGAAGTTGGTGATAAAAGGTAAATCTTGATGGGTGCATTATATAAAGTAAAAAAGATTTGCCTTCCTTTTCTAAGTGAATCATTTTTAAAATAAAATTGCTTAATAATTTGAAGTTGCATACCAAAATGTTACTAAAAAGAGTGGCTCACTTATATGATTTAACGTTATGCCCTTTACAATAAATTTATATTAAAATTTAGAGTTGCATGCACTTTTTCGAAAAGTAACTTATCAAAACAAAGACTTGAACTAAAGATTCTATTTTTAATATACAAAAGATATAACAAATGTTGGAAAGGAGTTTTTGTTTTTTGAATTTTTTATTGTATTTTTTTAAACTTGTGCCCTCCTCAAAGTGCATGCTTACCTTGAAACCAATGTTCCACGGGGACGCGTCCCCTAGGGTTGGGTGCACGCACCCCTCGCATCCCACTCACCCGGAACAAGGGGCGTCTAAGGTTGCGTTTCCCCATGCACCACTTTTGGGGAGTCTTGGGGAGATGCATAGAGGTGCGTCTCTCCAGTGTGGGGGATGCGAATCCCCAAAAAAGTTTCTTTTGGGCGTCCCCCCTAGTGCATCCCCCCTCGAATTTGTCTAATAACACTCAACATAATTTTTTTTGAAAATTCACGTATTAAAAAACTTAAAAAATAAAGTAAAAAATAAAACAAAACTAAAAATTAAAAAGTTAAAACTTACCTAGGTTAACTTATCTATTCATTTCCCAAATTCTCTTGCTCACTGTCAAGCTTTGTTGAGTACTCTCTTGCCGTCATCGCGCTGTGCTCTCTTGCCCACTATCGAGCTGTGGTCTATTGCCACTGTTGAGCTCTGATCTCTTGCCCACCGTTGAGCTCTTATAGAATAATGAATGATGAATTTAATTTTTAAATTAATGTAGATTATAGAATGATGAATGGTGAATGATATGGATCAATGTATTTGAATATTTCATTATTGAATCTCATGGTATGGATGAATGATGAGTATGTCATATGAATGATGTATTTATCAAAATGAATGATGAGGATGGATCAATGTATGTCATTATTTAATTCACTTATGAATTTAAATTTTGTGTGGATCAATGTGTTACTATTAGTTTATTTATGGTTTCATTATTGAATATGAACTTGAATTATATATATGTATATATATTATATACCTCGACGTCCCCCAGCACCCCCAAAATTTCCCTAAAATTTGAGGATACTCTAACACATCCCCCTTGTGCGTTTCCTTGCACCGGAGTCTTGGTGGAACATTGCTTGAAACCCTTGTTTTTACCTTCAAAAAATAAATCTCATTCTACACTGGACAAAAAAAGCAAATTTCTCGAAATTTATTTATTTATTTATTTATTTTTGTATCTTTATGAGCTTGGGGTTAGATCTTGGTTAGTCTACTCGGAAAATGGATCTTTTTATCTTGTTTCGGATTTGCCAAGATCACACAAGGCGCAAGGCAAAGAGCATACATAGGCCATAAAATTTTCCTCACTATTTTTGATTTGCCAAGATTGCACAAGTCATAGGGAAAAGAGCATACATTGATTGGAAAGGAAGCAAACTCGATTTATAAACATAAAATCTGAAATGTCTTATTAGAACAATATTAAAGAGACATTAAAAACCAAAAAAGTTGCATACATTTAGATTTAATATAGTTAACTATCATGGATGAATGGAAATGTATTCGGGTGTAACAAAAAGGTATCCAGCTGAAAATGATGCTCCAGATGCGATGAAGTGGTTCACTTGGCCCATAATTACTCAGGAACAGCATGATACAAATTCCTTTGATGCATGTAGTGACATAGGTTCAAGTTCTCGATCAATAACAGGGGCAGGCCTTCATAGGAGCTTTAATACCATGTTCAATAAATAGGGGTAGTTCTCATAGGTCAAACGTATTAAGGAAAATGCCCACACAACAAATAGATCAAAGATTAATACACTAGTGTATTATGTGGTTAAAGTCATCAGAGAAGGAAATGATCTACAACCTCAACTGACACGGCTACTTGAGGCAACATATTAAAGCAAATAGAAAATAGTTTACATATAAACCTCTCAAAATCAATCTTTAGCAAATAAACCTCCACGATCTTTAAATAGATATCATGGATCAATTGAGTGTTAGGCCACAGATCAAACACTGTTAGTATTGAGGTGAAGATAAACCATCAGACCATATTGTGTTTATAACATAATTGTCAATGTCATATTAAATAAGTACAAAAGCGCACTGAAAACTCAAGAAACACACTTTAGCTAAAGACACATTATATTGAGTTGAGCTTAACTAACTTCCAAGTGTCAAAATATTCCAAGATCACTAATACATTTGTGGATACATCATATATGATTTTCTCTTTTGATTTGTGAGGATGATCCATTTTGGTGTTCTTGAGAATTCTTCCTTGGCATGGTCGAAATGTCAAGTCCAATGTTTGATATTCAAGTTGGTTGAATTGAAATGGCCCTTTTCAATGATTTTCTCAATGCTTTGCATATCCAACTATAAGATGACACATTGAGACAAGCCATACAATTCACCATTGAGATTTTGGGGAGGTTCATATGGAACACAATTTTCATAATTATTTATAATGGAAGAGGATGATGAGATTCTACGGATTTTGGGGATTTTCTTAAGGAGCAAGATGAGTTTCCTTTCGATGAACCACCCACCATCATGGTGTCAAGGACACGTCAAATTTGAGCTGCCTCTGCCAAAAGATATATTCCTCAAGACTAAATAGTATAGTTAGGCATGGAAGTGAAAAGAAAGCAGTTGATAATATATCCCCACAGACATCGTGAAGGTCACTTCATGAAATTAAGAATTTAGTAACCTGCAAAAGGGAACGACAAGAAGTCATTCAAGTTCTATATGGAATGCATTGAAACTTGAAAAGGGCTCTGATAATAGGAAGAAAGAAAATGGCCAAGTATTCACGGTAACACTGCATACAAAATGTCATCATAAGCTACATATGATGTCATATGGAGTGACCAATTTTATGGTGGAATGACCTTGACGGATGAGACACAGAAGGCACATAGAGGAAGGGAGAGAGAACAACATTGTAATTGGTCATCAAAAGGGAGAAAGAAGTGACATTGGGATTTGGGAGAGCCCATTGCGACTAGATTTCTTTGATGGAAGACTGATGAAGAAGATTTGATGGATGAAAAAAATACATGAAGGCTGGCATTATTAATACATCAAGAAAAAACTAGGGGAGAAACCATTACAGATCTAAACCACTCTTGGGTGACCATATTTCCTAATGATGGATAGACAATGGACACTATGATGTAAGGAAGATAGTTTATAAGAAAGGAACACGATACAAGCTGATCATATATAATTACAGGATATAGTAATATAACAACCAACATAAAAGCCTTGATAGGTAGATTCCAATGGGTTGAGCTGAGACATGACAAGATAAAAGGGACAAAGTAAGAAGACGTTGTCATTGAAGGAAAGAGGAAAAAAGCTTCCATTGGAGAAGCACAAGGCACTTGACTCAACACATCTCCTTAACGATACTCTGGCATTTCGCATAGCTGTAAAACTGGTTAACTGCAGTTTAGGAATTATATTCCTTTGAACTTAAATTAAGTCTGTTTGATGAATGTTAAAAAGCTCAGTATTTTGTTGTTCTATATTGTGAGATTGCTGAGGCATAACCAAGTTAAAGGGGTTCTTCTATTCCCCACACCTGTGTCTGCTGTAGACACATTCTGAGAACCTCCTCATTTGTCAAGGAAAACTGGCATAGTGCTGCATTTGTAGTTTAAAATGTTTACTCTGATTGTGACACACCATTCCCACACCCACGCTTGCACCCAACCACAGCCATGCAACACTGGACATACTAATGGTAACTTTTGGAAAGTAGTTTTCTTGTATCTCATGCTCCTTCAAACTGAAGGGACTGTTTTTCCTTCTTGTTGAAGGCAAAACATATTCTGTGTTGTGCTCTTCTTGTGCTATTTTTTTTTTACTACTAATAGCCTCCAACATGGGGATGATATAGATGATATAAGAAGTGTGGAAATGTTTAAATAAAAAATAATGCTTTCTGATGTATTTTTTTGGGTTCAAGTTAGTCTCTTTTTGATATTGGCGTTCAGATTGAATTTTTATCATTTATGTAAAAGATAATTATGTAGAGGACATATAGAGTTTCATAATAGCATCTTACCATAATGTCTATTTTCTCCAGTGCTCTGATTATAATTACTGTGACTACAGCAATTTGCATGCATCTAGAGGATTGTATATTCTTACCGTCTCTCTGGAGACTGCATGTAGACTTAATGATGCAAATTTTCATAGCTTGTTTACTAGTTCTTGGTTGTCATGTTTTTGAACACTTTCAAGTTAGTTGAGGCACTCGTGAATTTTCTGTAGTTTTAGTTTTTCTACATAAATGAAGTGTAGCTTTGTCTGATACTTTTATAAAGTGAAAAGTTCTATCATTTTGAACATATTCTGACTCTATTGTCATAGATAAATTGGTTTCCTTAAATAAAACATGCCGGATACTCCACTGTTCTAAGCAATTCATTATTTTGCAGAGTGTCTCTCCACACTTGGCACTTGGAGGTGAAATATTTTGGCTGGGACACCAAAGGAAATCAGGGGTTGGTTTTGCAGCTCGATACAACACCGATAAGATGGTTTGTTCCGACATACATGGCCTTATTTTTTGCACATTGTTATGGATATGCTTCCTTGAACACCACAATTTTAATGCTGGAATGATAATGCCTGTTCAATGCCCTTTTTGTTTTCTGTTCAACCCTTCTTTCCCGTTATGGTTATCACTGAAAATTTAAAAATGTAAAGTGAAATCAAACAAGCATTGAAGAGTGTACCAAGGTATTAATGTGCATGTTCTCTTATGTATGCTGTATTGAATAATTTTGGTTGTGAGTTGGATGGAATTATCAAATTGTTAAATTTCCTGTTCTTTGGTTACTACAGTTTTGTCAGTAAGTCTAATTTGTGTTACATCAACCCAAAAGTATAGGGCTTCTGCTTTCTTCAAGTTCACATGTTCAGTTTAGGGTGTCATTTTGTTTTCTTTCAATGGGTATAATTTGAGAATTGTGTAATATACATGGTTCAATAACAACCGAGATGCTTCCTGTTTCAGACAATGGTACATGCAAAGCATTCCAATTCCTCGTGTATGCTTAGAGTGCTACAACTGGCCATCTGCCCACTATACTCAATTTATTGACCTCCGTATTGGAGATAACTTTATATAGATATTAGGCCCCACATTTTAGGTCATGTCTTTTGAGTGAGAGAGAGACACCACAGAGACATCTCTTCAACATCCCTTGAACTATTTGTTGCAAATATTTTTGAGGTATGCAGTTCATGATTTAAGGTGTTTCGACATTTTTGTCATATTTTCTGCTAACATTCTTTCATATATTTATCAAGCACGTATTGATATTGTAAAATTTTATGCATAAATTTATTAGTTATTGGATGGGATGCTTATCAGAGGAGGAAACCTATTATGGAAGATGTAATATTATTGAAATAATGTAGGTAGGCTAGCAGTAAATGATAAGTTACCAGGATTCGGATACGGATACGGATCCGGATCTGGATTTGCAAGATTTTTGAAAATCCAGGATCTCGATACAACAAGGATACGTCAAGTACAAAAGAATATAATAATATTTTAAAAATTAGAAAAAAACACTTGAGTTCAAAATCAAATCCATTTATAAATCACTACATTTAGAAATGGAACGGTGAAACCATTAAATATATTATAAATATGAAGACTGGAACACTGAACTGATGCATCCTCCTTCATACAGAAAGGATAATATCATAAATTTTAATAGTAAGTACAAAAACGAGTGTCTCATCTATGATCACTCTACTAATATCATAATGCGCAGTGCGTCTAACCAATGTTTTAAAACTCCGACTTGGTATCGACTCGGCCGGTTTGATTTCAATGACTCGGTCGTTGTAAAAAGTACATTAATTTTTTTTAATAAAAAAACATAATTTTAAATGTTTTCATTCATGTTTTCAAGCACAAAGCTTTAGAATATAGAGAGAAGACAACATATGATCAAATTAGGCTCATTAATATATCCATTATATCAAAATGGCACCCAATGCACTGTCCAATACATACACGAATGATGATATAGAGATCAAAACAAAAACACATAACCAAGGAGGCTAGAAATGGCCTCTACAACAAAAGTAAACTGTGAAACATCACTAGTCACTAGTACTACTGGCTACTGTTAGAGGAGCCAATATCATTTGGCCCAGACTTTGAATCAGAGTCAGACAAGGAAACCCATGGCTCCTCCTCATCATCATCTCCAACTGCAACTGTAGAAGTGGTAGCACTGGCATGCTGTGCAATAGCTACACGCTGAGATAGATGAGATATGCGCTTCTGTCGTGGCTGAGCAGAGGAAGCGCCTGCAACTGGAGGACTTGGGGCTAGGCCTGAGGCTGGTGCAAGTGGATCTGCATTCAACTGAACATTTTGTTCAAGTAATGCCTCCGTCTGTAAATCCAAATCAAGATCCTCATCAGAATCAAACTCTGCTGGATGACTCTCCACTACCCACTCTGATGTTGGATTAATATCTTCCAACACAATGGGATTTGAATCAGGTCTTTTGTTCAGCAATTGGTTTCGTCTGAGCTGGAGGTTGTATTGGACATAGACTAGATCATTTAACCGTTTATGATCCAAATGATTTCTCTTCTTTGTGTGAATCTTCTCAAATATAGATCAATTGCGCTCACACCCAGTAGCACTGCAAGTTTGACTCAATACAAAGGAAAAAGGCTACCAAAAGCCTCCCACCATTGTGCTGCAAAAAACGTAGTAGTGTAATGAGTTAGCTCAACAAATTATATCCAACTTCCAAATTATAAACAATTTAACAAAATAAGAATTTGAAAATTGAAATTTTTGTTTACCTGGCTCATCTGCTTCCCTTGTAATCTTTGCTAGGTTCTTGCCAAAGGTATCTGTGGCTTTGCTGAAATAAGTGCCCTATCGGTGTATCTCCAACTGATCACTCTCCAATGGGATCATGTGATCAATGCAGTCAATCAATCCATCTCTAACCTCCCCACCCAAAGCTCCTGCCTCTAGAGCTTTATGATGATACCTTGGGTTCAAAAAATATCCAACTGCATGTATAGGGCGATGGAGTTGATTGTTCCATCTTTCATCAATGATTGCCCAAATGGGCCCATACTTAGCCACTTTATCCTTGTATGCTGTCTTTATTTGCTCCTTTGCTTGATCCATGGCCTCATAAATGAAGCCCATAGCCAATCTTTCCCCATACACCAATGCAACACCTTAACCAGTGGCTCAACAACCTTCACAATCTCTGCTGCCTTTTTCCAAAATATTCCTTCATTAACTTTCTTTTTCAAATCTTTGCTATCTTGTTTGTGAGACCACTGGTTTTCATTCCATTTATCACTGGAAAACATCTTCTGCAAGTTTCTATGTTGGGAAAGCATAGATTGCAATGTCAAAAAATGAATTGCAAATCTAGTGATGGCAGGCCTAATAATATCTCTGCCCCCTATGTGTCTCCTCATCAGGCTCAAAATCCATGAATGATTGTAGATACATTTTGTTATGCTTTTGGCTTGATCTACAGTGTTGTTGACCCAATCTAATTTGCCAATATACTCAAGCATGAGGTCTATGCAATGTGCAGCACGTGGGGTCGCTTGAGCTCTATGCAATGTGCAGCACATGGGGTTGCTTGAGGTCTATGCAATGTGCAGCACATGGGGTCCAAAAGATGGTTTTATGTTTTTCCTCTAACAATTTACCAGCAAGAACATAGTTAGAGGCATTATCTGTGATGATTTGAACAACATTAGCCACCCCCATCTCCTCAACAATCTCATCCAATAGCTGAAACAACAATTGTCCATCTTTCACCCTATCAGATGCATCAACTGATTTTAGAAACATGGTTCCCTGTGGGCAAAAGATAAGAAAGTTTGTGATGGTACGGTTCCTTTGATCAGTCCATGCATTTGACATCCTGTTTTTACCCATGAGTTTTTGAAATCTTTCAAATACTCATCAATTGAGGAAATTTCTTTTCACAAACGAGACCCCCTTAACTCATGCATAGTAGGGCCTTTGAAGCCCTTTCCAGCAGCAAATATGGCATCAAACATAGGCTCCTAATATGGTGAACGGGAAGCATTGAATGGGATATCAGCATCATACCACCATCTGGATATGTAATCACAAGAAGTCTCCCTCAATTCTTTCTTCCAATGGTCATCTAAAGTGGGCTGCATATGACTTCTACTAGCTTGAGGACCATGTGCATCTGATGGAGAGGAGGGTGTGACAGTAAAATAACTTTTGATATTCATATCACCCTTCTTTTTCATTTTACCCTTACCCTTTTTTTTGCATGGACTCCAAAGAGGGAGGAATATAGTGGAAGGGTTTGGATGCATTAGTACAAGGAATAGATGAAGAGCCCGCAAAATCAAAATGGGGGTTGGTAGCCATCATTGGTTGTACAAGGGACTTGAATTGTATGCAAATTTGATACCAGCAGTTAATATAGTTTGTTTTACAAAACTTCAACATAGAAGAAAAGGATCCTGAGCTCCCTTTCTTTTAGCAAAGCGAAAAATGAGAACATTTTTGTTGGCAAATAAGCAAGTCAAATTGCTGTGTGCGGCAGGTAAAAAAGAGAGGCTGTTGAATCTATTTGGGGGCTGGTGTGAAGAAGTGGTAGATTTACTCTTGGCAACCCCAGAGGAAATTCCACAGAATTCCACTTGAAATCTGCAGGATCCGTCTACCTAGCAGGGGATCCATTTCCTCAGCCCACTATCCGTTTCCTCAGCCTACGATCTGTTTCCTGCAAGTGTGGATCCACCATGTTGCTGTTTTTTTTCATGGATCCAGATCCGGATCGGATCTGCAGATCCTGGACCTCCCTGTGCCGGATCTGGTAACATAGAGGAAATGTTAGTTGATTTAATGAGAGTAATTAGGGAAAGTATCTGAGTGTAAAATCATTACTGTTTGCAACTTTTACAAGAATGACAGTAAAGGCACGCCAATAATGGCTGGCTCATATTGTGTTTGTAACTTTGTAACAATTCAGTAACAAGTTAAGTCCAATAATATCTTTTCTCGTCTGACTAATTCCTTTCTATTTCAGAGAATTTTTAGGGTAATAAAAACAATGTCTGGCTTGACTTCCGGCTCTGTGCATATCATAAGCAAGCATTTCTTAAGCATAAATGTTTCATTATCCACAAAATGTGAATAACAAAAATTAAGTTATGGATTAAAAGCCCTCTTATCTACTAGATGACCATCATGAAAAAGCCAACAATAAATGCTTTGTCCATACATGTTTAGCATATCCTTGTGACAAGCATGTCCTCTCATATACGATGTCTATGAATAATCTTGATTGTGAGGATGGATTTTGTAAATTGTAAAATTGCCAGTTCTTTGATTACTCCACTTTCGTCAAAAACCTATTGTCACCCCAAAAGATTAGGGCTTATGCTTTATTCAAGTTCATACATTCAGTTTAGGTCTGCTTTTTCCGTTTTCTTTCAATGGATATAATTTGAGAACTGTGTGATATAAAAATGTTGTCTATATCACGCAATGTACCTACTAACCATGCCAGTACATGAATGGTATAGTGCTACTGCTGGCCATCTGTACACTATATTCAATTTATTGATCTCTGGATTGGAGATGATTATGTATAGATATTAGATACCACATTAAAGGTCATGTCTTTTGAGTGGAAGAGCCATCTAGTGAACATCCCTTGAAGTGTTTATTGCAAATCCTTTTGAAGTACTGCCATTGATGATAGTGGTGATTCAACATTTTTGTCATATTTTGCATAAATTTTGTTAGAAAAGCTTCCAAGCAGGTATTAATCATAGTTTTAAAAATGGGAACCAGGTATTGAACCGGATCACATATCAAACCAGGGTTTGAACCAGAATTGAAAAAAATACAGAAAATAATTAGTTTTTAATGAATAAAATTATTTTTAAGATTCCAATCCATGATTCCAAACCATTAGAGACAAAATATGCAAAGTTTGCTCATCTATATACCATGTAAGGTTGCATATATCAAAATGGCACCAGGTGCAATACATATCATCAACAATCAACGATCAATTAGGCTATAAATGGCTTTCAGAGTCCAAAAACAATGTTACAACTCAAACTACTGGGCCATTGGCCGACTACAAATAAAAATGGGAACCAGGTATTGAACCGGATCACATATCAAACCGGGGTTTGAACTAGAATTGAAAAAAATACAGAAAATAATTAGTTTTTAATGAATAAAATTACTATTAAGATTTCAATCCATGATTCCAAACCATTAGAGACAAAGTATGCAAAGTTTGCTCATCTAAATACCATGTAAGGTTGCATATATCAAAATGGGACCAGGTGCAATACATATCATCAACAATCAACAATCAATTAGGCTATAAATGGCTTCCAGAGTCCAAAAACAATGTTACAACTCAAACTACTGGGCCATTGGCCGACTACAAATAACTGATCAACATGATCACTCATCAAACTCATCACTACTACTAGACATGGGATGATCACCAGGAGCTACATAAACATCATCTGGCTTAGAGTCTGAGGACGCCTCAGACTCCTATATCACTTAAGTAGCTGTAGCAGTAACCACGAAAAAAATATACCCCTGGTTTCCTTAAAAACGACCTAAAATAATCACCCACAGTTCCCCCTCATGACATGCATATTTTGCTGAACCGGTCCAGTTTGGAGCATAACTGGCCGGCGTGGACCTGTTGGTATCAGTTATGGTACCTAACCGATATCAACTGGTCCCCAAAATGGATTTATGTGCTGGTTCATTACCTTGACTTTGCTGACCAGTTACCAGTTCAGACCGGCTGGTTTTTAAAACTATGGTATTAATATTGTAAAATTTAATGCATAAAATTAATAGACTATGGTTATTAGATGGGATGCTTATACAATGAGGAAACCTCGACTTTGCTGACAGGCTGTTTTAACGAGTTACCAGTTCAGACCGTCTGGTTTTTAAAACTATGGTATTAATATTGTAAAATATCATGCATATAATTAATAGATTACAGTTATTAGATGGGATGCTTAAAAATGAGGAAACCTGTTACGTAAAATAGTGTTATTCAAATAATATAGATCAGTTTATTATTAAATGTGAGTTCATTTTATAAGAGTAATCACACAAATTATCTGAACGTAAGAAGTTAGAACATTACTGTTTGCAACTGTTATAAGAAGTTACGGACAAGGCAAGCACATAATTTATGCATCATAATTTTTGTAATAATTCAGTGACAAGTTAAATCCAATAATGTTTCTTCTCTTCTGAATCAGCTCTTTATATTTCCAAGAATTCTTAGGGTAATAAAAACTCTAAAAAATTGTCTTGACTTCCAATTCTGCACATTTCATAAGCATGCATTTATTAATCATAAATTTTTCATTGTGTGAAAAACATGAATAACCAAAATTAAGTTAGGGATTAAAAGCTTTCTTGCCTGCTAGATGGCCATCATGGGAAAATGAATAATAAATATTAAATAGTAAATACATTGCCCATATGCATCCATGTGACGAGTTGTGTATATATGTTATTTTTGAATTACGCCTGATTGTGTTCATTATGAAAATCTAACAAGTTTGTATTGTCCCAATTATTGTTTTTATGCTTTATCCTTTTAGCCTCTTTGTATTAATAAATTAACATTTACTACTGTACAGACCTTATACAACAGTTATATTTACATGGACGCATAAACTAAAACTGTGTACACCAGTATGGATCTGTATTAGTATCTTTGTGGGTGCCTTGCTGTCTAATATAAGTAGAGAATGGCTATTTTATATTTTTATAAATCCCTTGAACAAAAATACATCTGCAAAGCCGCTCAATGCAAACAATCAAGAGTGCAATGTTAGGTGTATGTGACTTCATTTTACTTCAAAGCAAAATGTACAGGATATATTCATTTCATTTTTTTACCTGATATCCTATCACAATTACAGGCTTAGTCTGAAGCTGTGCTGACATTTTTGTTCTTCACTGATGTAGTATAGAGAGATGAGGAAAGACAAGACACAACTTTTCCAGTTGGTAGTTATCCATTCAACATTTATTAGCATTTCCAGACGTGAAGCTTTTTGACCAAGTATATTAATCTATGTTATATAATATAAACACGAACTATAGCGGGAACACGTCATTGCTGATTAAGGGGGTTTCTCTACACACTTGGGTGGGCTATAAGAGCATATATGCATATGATGGAAAGGACCTGATTAGTCATCCTGACTATTTACTTACCCTTAACTCGAGTTACTGTTCCTGGTGTTCTTGTTCAAGTCCTTACCTTTGGTTTTCACTGTGACCAACTTTTTCCTGATTTATGGGAATTCCTTTATGTGCAAGTGGAGCATACTGTTGGTCCGGAAAGGTCAACCCACACCTAATAAGGTCCTGCTCAGCCCTTCTAACGTAGGGTTATTAACTTGAAAATCTCGAAGTGTATGTGTCTTTCTTCTTTGCTCACTCACTGACAATTTGTGAGCTTTTGGCTTGAATTTTCGTGATGCTAATAATTAATTTATGGCACTGTTGATTTGATTATGTTCACGAGTTGTTTTACAACTGAAGCTCTGCTGAACTGTGGATTGAACTCCTTTATCACAGATTGGCATCGGACAATTTGCAAGCACTGGGATAGTTTCATTGAGCTACGTGCAGAAAGTCTCCGAAAAGGTAGCACGTTGGGTGTTAGAAGCTACATAAAAAATTTAATAATTCTTTTTCCAGCATGTCTTTTGAGCTTAGATGTGACCATTTTGTGAATTTGCAGGTGTCACTGGCATCTGATTTCATGTACAATCACATGTCAAGAGATTCAACAGCTAGTGTCGGTTATGATTACCTACTACGGCAGGTATTGCTTATGGAGTTTTCTTTTCTTTTCCTTTTTCCTTGTTTGAGTGAAAATATCTTGGAATTTTTGAAGGTTATTTCTTCGATCAACTAGGAAACAGTCCTAGTTTTTGAACTTCAAGATGCCAAAAATTGCACAAATGAGTTTATGCTTTTGACCTCGATTTCTCAGAGTTATGAAAATCTATTTGAGAAAGAAGAATCTTTAATAATTTTGTTTGTACTGTATTGCTTATGGAGTTTTCTTTTCTTTTCCTTTTTCCTTGTTTGAGCGAAAATATCTTGGGCTTTTCAAAGGTTATTTCTTCGATCAACTAGGAAACAGTCCTAGTTTTTAAACTTTTTAGACTTTAAGATGCCAAAAATTGCACAAATGAGTTTATGCTTTTGACCTCGATTTCTCAGAGCTATGAAAATCTATTTGAGAAAGAAGAATCCTTTAATAATTGTGTTTGTGCTGAAACTTTAAATCACAGAATATGATATTTTTTTTAGTAAACTTCAATTCAGAAGGCTAAGTCGGCATGACCAATCTCTTTTTTGGGGCTTTGATGTACAGTGCCGCCTGAGGGGAAGGATTGATACGAATGGTTGTGTTGCTGCTTATCTTGAAGAAAGATTGAATATGGGAGTGAATTTTGTTCTTTCTGCAGAGGTGGGCTTGAGCGGTTGCTATTTATTATCACTAATGCCTGTGTTGATTTTCGTTTATAATGATTTTTTTTTTGGTAAATGTTTAGTTGAGTCTCTATTTCGAATGCAGATTGATCATTGGAAGAAAGATTACAAGTTTGGTTTTGGGATGACTGTTGGAGAGCTGTAGCAGAGAGGCGAAATAGCTGTTTAACCTCTTTTACCAAGGCAGATGTGTATCACTTTATTTTTACTGGAGTGGTATACATATGATTACGTAGCTTGTGAATGATTGCCTATGGAAGAGGCTTAGTACTTGACAGTGAATTGGAACAGAAACACATGATCAAATAATCTCTATTTTGTGTTGGAGCTGCTCATTCAACATGAGAGTATTCATTGGCAGTATATGCCTTGAGTTTCTGTAATATGCCTGTCGAAGCATTTGCACAGATTTTCCAGGAATATTTTGTTCATGGTCATTATTTGTGAAAACGGAATTGAATTCACAAAATTTGGGTTGAGTCCATTATTTTTTTTGACATTCCATTACATAAAAAATCAGTGCTTCCCCTAACATAATAGGTGTACCTTTGGTGCAATTAGTATAAAGCTTTATTAGCTATTTGATAGACGAATGTTTTCTGTTACCTGGAACATGGAAAAAGCTATGGCTTTCAAAAATGGTATGGTTTTCAGAAATGGCGTTTTACAATTTCATGAAATTGAATGGGACACTTTCATCACATAGGCATTGCACCCTGCATCAGATTTTGGTTTTGTGGACTTCATTAGTATCGCTGTTAAAGTGTCCCCTTGGTCTCAGTTTTTGGTTTTGTGGACTTTAGTATCGCTGTTAAAGTGTCCCCTTGGTGGTCTCTTTTCTTTCGTCTTTTTTCTTGAAAAATGCTAGCTTTATATATATTGTTGAACTAATTGGATTATCAGAAGCGTTTTACTTAAATAATTTACTTATTTAAGTAAAATCTACTTATTTATTTATGAATAATGATTTATTTATTTGGTACTTTAGAATTTTGTTATTATAAAGCTTAAAAATACACTAATCCACTAATGAAATATATACTTAGTCCACTGCACTCTATATTTGCTAACCTATGATGTTTTACATATTTTGGCTAGGCTTGCAATCCCAAGATGAACTGGTTGAATTTCTGTGATCTTGTTGCATTGTCCTCAGTTTGTTGTGATTATTGAAGGTCTGCTTACGTACCCAAACTTTAATTTCAGATGTCGTGATCTAGGTGGATATTGGTGGTCACTTGTCTATTGTCTATACGTAGACTTGGTTTAATCAGTTTCTTTGATTATAGCAACATTTATTATTTTTAGCAATTTTTTGGGTCTTGAACTCCCAGAGCTTTTTTGACCTCCTAAACGACGTTTTTTTGAGGTTTGTCGCATGCACATAACCATAGGCAAGGGCTTGTCTCAAATCTTGTAGTACTTGGAGAGAATTTTTAACGAGGTATCGTACGCGCCTAACAAAGATCATATGACCAAGTTATGATCTTGGGAAGTTCGCTGCCCAACTAACCCCAACGGGGCCCACAATCTCTTGGGGTTCCATCTCCTTGGGTTAGGTTTTTGGTTGTTTAGGACTTTCTTTTATTATTCAATAATAAAAAGACCATTGAACTTCTTTGTAACACAATTCAGAGGCTTGTAGCCACCCCATCTCTTCTCAGAGATAAACTACCAT
Organism: Pinus tabuliformis; assembly: GCA_031772625.1. Classification (NCBI taxonomy): domain Eukaryota; kingdom Viridiplantae; phylum Streptophyta; class Pinopsida; order Pinales; family Pinaceae; genus Pinus; species Pinus tabuliformis. Next base: position 636,135,823 of record CM062817.1, read on the forward strand.
CGCTCAAGCTAGTTTATTTCCATTATGTATGTAAGAATATTTCAGTTCTTTGATGTTAAAGAAATGAAGTTTATTTGTGCCGCATCTCTGTGTTTATGTTTATATTTGTGGTTTGTTGCGTTCTTGCGTAATTCCGCATCATGTCGTTCATTCACCTTTCCATCGCCAACCCTTACATATCGAAACAACAACTTCTCTGAAGATTGTCAGTCATTTGACAACTCATCTCTCTCACAAAGATTCACTGGTCTTGCGTTTCAATAGTAGAATCTATACTTCCACATAAAGTCTATAATTGAGCCTCCCTTATCCAAAGTCAAATTAAATATCTCGTTAGTAGTGATGATGCTCAAATTTTGAAGCGTTTTTGGCTTACCAAAGATTTTTGTTTAATTGGTTATCAAGAAAGAAACTTGAACTTTAGATTTCCAGTATCGATCTTAGAGTTATACTTAGGTGAAATGGATTTCAGTATCTATCTTAAGAGTTATATTTTGGTGAAATGGATTTTCAGTATATATCTTAGAGTTATAATTATAAGCGCATTGTTTCTATCATAAAAGGTTACAAAACCAAATCTAGAGGGGTGTATATACACCTCCATAGACTTTAGCACATCTCTTGAGCAAAGTTGGGACCCTTGTTCCATCATCAAGAAGGTATCAAACACCAATTTTGGTGGCTGACTTGTTAATAACCATAAAAATTGATGAATATTATTTTTATTTTTATTATAAGTTACGAGTCAATAAGTAGCACTTGATTGAGAATATATTTTGGTTTTGGAAAATTGCTGTATTTTGTATGAAATAATAGTATGTGCCATACAATCTAATAATAAATGAATATGAACTATTTTAATATGGATATGGGCTGAAATCATGGTGTGCGTGATATAATTTAATAATACAAGGGTATTAAGTTAATTTTTATATAGATATAAATGGTGACATTTTTATTTTTTATTACACATAAAAATACACAATAAAATTGGAAGTATATTATTTTATTAGTATAGATTTATTTTAATTTCAAAATTAAATGATCATAAATATGGATTAAAATAAATAGAGGTGTTTTTTTTTGTTCAAGTAAAATTTGATTTATGTTGGATTATTTTATCATAGATTTGTATGATTATTATGATGTTTCTTTTTAAATTGGCTATTTTTTTAAGTGACAATCTAATTTTGAAAATTAACATTATAGATGACAAATCTTAACTGAACTAGAGTTGCACTTTATTACGGACTATGAATGACAATATGTAACACATTATTCACAAAGGTGTTATTGAGAGAGTTTATCCATTTATTTGTGATTGGATTGTTGTTCTATAAAAATTGCAATCCCACTTTGGGTGAGTTCAGTGGTTTACAACATGTGATACACTATACCTAAAGCCTTTATGCTAATGGAGATATTTAAGCAATTAAGTCCTTACATTAACAAAATGATTGATTCGTCACAGTGTGACATGAAATACTCAATTATAGAAATCTTGTAATGATTTCTATGACATAAATCCTTCTCTATACAAAAATTATTATCCTACATTTGTTGAGACTAGTATTCCAGAACATATAAGTTGAAATATACCATGATCCTCATGCTAGTAAGGGCAGCCATAAGGGACTGCCTTCTACCTTCATGTAAGAAAAAAATGAATGATGATGCTATTTGATACTAATTTCACATGTTAAATACAAATAAACAACCAATATTTCTCTTCAATGTTGGATTACAAATACAAAAAACCTCCATGTGGGAATTATGTATGACATAAATACCTCTAGTTAATCAATCCTAATTATATATACAAATAATTTAATGTCTCTTCAGTGTTGGATTACAAATACAAAAAACCTCCATGTGGGAATTATGTATGACATAAATACCTCTAGTTAATCAATCCTAATTATATATACAAATAATTTAATGTCACTTTAACATGTGGTTTTGTTATTTTATCAAGTTATTATATTAAGACATTTAATATATATTATTTTGTGTTACTTGTCTAAACAAGGATGAAATACAATGTACAAAATAATACTTTTGAAGACAATATATTCAATAACTCAACACATGATTACAAAAATTGTTTAACTTTTTTGTTTGATATTTAATAATACCAAAAAACATTCAAATTGATGGCCGTAAAAACCTCCAATGACAAAATATAAATGAAGTTTCAAGAGTTTTCCTTGTGTCTAAGACAAAGGCCCCCCCTTAATGAATACCTATGATTCACTAGTCATTCCCCTTTGATCTAAAGATGATTTCCAACCAATCTAAAACCTACAAGTGATAAATAGGGATATAAGCAAGCATTGAATGCTATACTTAAACCATCCATTATAGAACCATCTTCCTTATAACCTTTTATAAAAGAAATGTCCATTTAGGGCTTGATCTACAAGTTCCACCACTTATGCATTCATGTATATATCCTCCCCCAACACTAATTTGAGTCAATAGGTCTTTTGGTTAACACATAATGTCATTGATTTCTAGCATCAGCTTGCACCCCTTTATCTTCCTCATGGTCCTGTGCCACAACACCAATGGTCTTCTTCTTAGCTTCCTCACTTCAACACTCACTTTACCAGACTTTACCCATGAGACATTAAAGGACTTGGCTTAGGATCCAAAGCCTCCTTTGATACACTTTTGCGTGATTTAGAAACTCATCTCCCTTAATAGACTTAGACAAAGCTCAAGCATATTCCCATATGACATGGAGGAAACTCTATTCACACCACTATTTTGTTCACTCAACACAATCTTTGTGAGCCTTAATCGGTCCCTTAATACAATTGACAACATGAAAAGTCCCATTAAAATCTCTATCCTATTGCAGTTATCTACATGAACCCAACAAATATGAGATCCAAAATCTAAGGTCATTACCTCAATTTATTTCCCCATTTGATGACAATTTAGTTGTGGATCTAAAAATGATCTAGGAAAATGAACCTTGAAAAATGTTTTTTGACCTTCTAAATTGTATACAAAATAACCAATAAATTTCCCTTCAACTCCATTTTCAATCATCTTGTGGCACTTTGATGATCTAGTCACTTGATCTACAAAATCCCCCAACTGTGCATGATTTGTGTTAATTTGACTTTGTTTTTGAGAAATTCTCTTAGCAAATAGTATGTCTTCTCACATAGGTTTTTTCTCGTTCATGTTTCAATGGGTTTTTCCATACTTTATGTGTGGGGTTGCTTGGGTTTGCATCTTTTTTTTTTTCAACTCTCTTCCTTAGGTAGCGGTCTTTTATATTCATCATTCTATTCGCTTTTTACATATAGGAGGTGGGTGGAATTATATGTACTTTACTTGCATGATTGTCTAATCTACCATCATGGGCTCTTTGCATGCATGATTTTTTTATAATTATTCACATGTCTTTTCCTAGATGATCATGCTTTTCTTCTCGAGGATTTGTTGCTAGATAATATTGATATGCAAGTCTTTGTTGGTCTAATCCATTGAGGAATGGTTGACTTCTCTTTGGTTTCTTACCTTTTTTGTGCTTTTGTAGTGTATGGATATCTCATCCCTTGTTAGTTGCAATATGTTATTTTTCTCTAGGCATTTCCATGCACATAACTCCTAAATTGGATGACATGAGGCCTCTCAATTGTCTCATAGTTTTTATATGTTAGTTATCCTTGCCTATGTGTCTCCTATGACAAGTTTGATGTATGAATGTGGTTTTCCATTTTTTGATGTCAAGTACCTAGGTGAGATGCTTAGCCCCTTTATCTAGATTGTTATTTGCCCTTGTTAGGCCTTCTTTGGGGTTTTGACTTAAACATTCTATTTTTAGTTGGATAAATTTTGACATGTGTACTTATATTTTATCCATTGTTTAGTTATTGATGCCTTGTTGATGTCCACAATAATCTCAAGTCCATTTAAGAGTGCACATGTCCACAATAATCTCACCAATTTCTACTGTTGTTGTTGCCTCTAATACATGGGTTGATTAGCATGAATTGCTACTCTCTCCCATGTAATAACTTAATCCATGGAACAAAACTGTCTTTAGTGGGTAAAAACCCACAAGTTCTTTGTTCAACTTATGTTTTTCCAATCAATGTCACAAACTATTATCCATGAATGAAGGATTTTGACATTCCTTTGGTGTCCCCTTTTCTATAAGTACCTTCATTGTGTCTCGCTTTATGTTTGAAATCCCACTGTTTAAAGTGTTGAAATTCTAGATTCACATTTCAAAGCCATCTATTCTCATTCTTAATGTCTTAAGTTGCTTTGACCAACTGTCTCCTTCAATCTTTTACTAGTTAGATACTTTCCCTCACATGTTTATTTTTTCCAATTGTTTGGTTTTTGTCATTTATTGGATCAATGGTTTAGAATGTAGGGGTTCTTTACCTAATCCCTATTGTTTCTATGTACCATCCACAAAGACACATCAATTGAGTTACCAACACGACATCTATATGGAGGGCACCTCATCATTAAGGGCACACTTCATTTTCCATACTTGATGACATTATCCTTGAATGCTTGTATGCTTGATTTAGTAGTGTAGGGATTGCATCGTTTTGGAGATGGTTTTTTCATTTTTGTTCAACAAGAAGGTTCTAGGACTTTAGATTGTTTTGAGAGGATCAACTCTTCTTGTCTCTGTTAAACTAGGTAGCATCTTGCCCCTTTCCTCTCTTACTTCAAGCAATTCAATAAATAGTACACATAGTCTAACATGGAGGTAAACTATATTTCTTTTTAGAATTGTATTTATTTCTAGTAACTAATTGATGTATATTTTGAAGTCTAATTGAAGTTACCTAATAATCAATCTATATCCCTAAGTTACTTTAAACCTAGGTCTAATCAATTAATGAATTCTTTTTCCTTTTCCTCCCTTAAGGTCTCGGTTGCACTTGATAACTGAGTGACAAATCTACTCCTTCCATCCCTCCTTTTGGTGGTGGTTCATTTTTTGTTGTGGTATCACCATGCTTCACTTTAACTATTGCGTTATAAGGTGCATTTTATCATTTGATAAATTTATGATATCTTCCCTAGATGTCCCCCAATTTTGCTAATGGTAATCATAATTTGTCAATCCTATTTCATATAATTTTTTTCCTCTTCTTGTGTCATAAAGTCATCATACATTTGTCTCTACTTGTATATATCTTTCTCAATATTTCTATTATACTTAATTTTATTTTAACTTTTAAATTATAAAATTTAACTATGTTTTTAAATAAATTATTATGATTTAAATTCATTGGTAATTTGAAACCCTTGGGTCCATGAATTTTGATTCTCTTTCCTTGATTCTTAGTGTTCATAGGCACAAGTTCAATATTACCACGAGGCCTGTATATGAAAGTAAAAGATACAAGTTCAATATCACCACAAGACCTCTTTAAGAAAGTGAAAGATACACGAGATAAATAAATAGATTTAATACTCATTGCTGAAGTTATTTATATAATATGAATATATCCTTTTTTGTTATTTATATGATTTTTTGTTATTGTTGTAATTCAACATTGTTCTATTAAGTCATGGAAATGATACATCGTGTTAGGCTCTTCATACTAGCAAACATGGCCTCACTCCAGTTGGATTTGTTGGCCATTAAGTACATGAAAAAAACTGAAAGTAGCTGGGTAAAATTGTTTCTCCTCTTATCCAAGGCCCACCAGACAAAATTTATCAAAAAGTTGCAGGTAGCCTACTTGCATCATTACATATGTCCTTCATTAGGGTCATTTGTTTCAATACCTCGATCAGTTGGATGGTGGAAGGCATTGTGCATATGGGACTCCATGTGTGCCATTCGACCCTCAAATATGTCCATGCATTCTTGTAGCCGCCACTGGTTCCTTTGGAGGGATGCATGATGATCCAAAATGCGTCCCTGTCTGTGCATAATGTCATTAAAAAAACTTACCAAGTCAGTGTTACATGTTTGCTGCGTTTGGGCTAACTAGTCCACTAAGTGCTAAAGGAGTCGAATTTGGGCTTCTATGGAGTCAAGGGGGCCATAAAATATACATGTCCTGACAAATATCTACAGGGGGCCACGAGCTCCCCTTCTTCTGCTTGGTCTCTCGCTCGTCTATCCCCTTTGCCCTGGTGGTTAGGCCCCCTGCCGAGGTCGACTAATTTAGCGGAGTATCATTGAGTTGTCTTTGACCCGACTAGAGAGGCCAAATGAGGACCCTCTCGAAGGTACAATGTGATTCCACAACCCCCGCACACTATCGCTCCACTGACCCCCCAAAGATCCTGCAAGAAAAAGACACGCTCCGAGCTCCGACACCACCATAGTCGACACTAGGATAGTAAATTTAAAATTGATGCTAACCAGGCTTGGACTTATATGCATCCTAGGCCTTCGACCGACACCCACAATTTTGTTCCAACAATTGAACAAGTCTGCTACCTCCCTTCTCTAACAACGACGATGCGAGAGTCTTGGGGTGCTCACAGAGTTCCCAAGAGATGGATTTTGAAGTATGCACACACCTTAATTTCCCAACCAAAATAAAAAAGAAGAAAGATTGATTTTCTGTGAGACAAGTAGAGACGGTCCCATGCCCACCCATGATATCCGCATGAATACTCTCCACCACCACCTGTTTCTAGAAGGGAGGATGACAAACCAAGATGTTTCCAATGCCTCAAATCCCTGAGAATAATTTGCACCAAGGTAACAAACAATGGGTACGTAAGTGACCCTTGGCGCTCTACAACCCTCAATTTCCCGTTTCTCATTTAGTTGAGTCTCCCTTCCTCCAGAGAACCAGCTAGTGGCTTAGAGAAGACTTTCCATGACAAAACCAATTTTCCCTACAATTCCTGTTCTCATTTCTTGGTAGATCAGCTTTTCCATCACTCTTGCTATCCTTGTAAATATAATGAACATTGCATCGAGAAGGTTCCCTAGGCATTGTTCCAATGCCCACCTGCTAGCACGAAATCTCATTATAATTGCCGCATGTTGGAGGGTTAAACCTAACTACCCTAGTATAATCCTTAGAACTCACTCCAACAAGGATTGTTATTTATATGGTTGTGTTGTTGAATTAATTTTAATTATTATTAATATAGTTAATTTAATTAGTAATATATAAATTTATTTATTTTTTTATATCAAAATTTTAATATATAATTCTAAGAGGTGTTTTTGTTAACTAAATTTTTGAATTTTCTTTTGGTAGGTAAGCACCCATAGGGGATTTGAACCAGTGACCTATCACAAGGAGTGCCTTAACAGTGCACCCATTCACCGTCAATCCAAAGTCCTGTGGGCTAGTGAACATTTTAAATTTCACTCTCATATATATAATTAATTAATTTTAATATAAAACATATTATATAAAATTCATTTTTATTGAATATTTTAAATTTATTTCCCACACATATAATTAATACCACTTTTAAAAATATTAAAAATAATATATAACATGTTATATAACATTCCTTTTGATTTCATTTGGGAAAATTTGAAAAATAAGACAATGAAAAGGGTATTTGGAAATTTGAAAAGTAAGACAATGAAAAGGGTATTTGGAAATTTGAAAAATAAGAAAATGAAAAGGGGTATTTGAGAAAAGGTAATATTTGAATTTGATGAACTCACATAAGACCATACTTCTTCTTCCGAAGGTGGCAAAACCTATCAAACTCAGGTGTCAAACCAACAGTGAGGACAGCCATCTCTGGCTGTTATCCGCGAATGTCGGTTTGACTCATCACTGTTATCAAGGAAAACCACGCCACCTGTAATAACCCGCTGGTGGTCTGTAAGGGAGCAGGCTTTCACTCCTGCCAGATAACCTGTTTCCTTACGTCCGAGGAAGACGAGCTCTTAGCCAAGCAGAAGCAGTTTTATGGCATACTCCAGGCCGAATAAGACCATACTTCTTCATTACAAATACGAACCAATTTTAAATTTTAAAATGTGAAGTTTTAAATTAAATATTAAGAAGTGTTTATAACGGGATACATAAATATAATATTTTCAAGTGTTAATTCTTATAATTTAATTATATAATATAATAAATGAAAAATTATAATTAATTATTTACAACCAACGAGAATAATATAATCTATATCATTATACTTATTACTAGAAGTACTTATTAGTCCTGCTTGGGACTATTAGCGATCGATCGATTGTTGACCGAGCATTAGTTTATAGTTTGACCGTTTTTATTTCAGTGTTTTGGCATTTTAACCTAAGTTTAATTTTCGGAATTTCATTCAATAATGCTCGGAATTTTATTCAACAAACTTTTAACCAAAGTTTTGGTTTGGAAAAGAATTGGGGTCTTATTACAGGCTTCACGTTGTTCGATGCAAAAATATTGGGGGCAATATGATGTTATCCAAAGTACGGTTGATATGCCACTTGTCTCAAAGTTCGCAGGTTTCAGGACATTCCGAGCTGAACATTTTAAGCACAACTTAGTTTGTCCTAAGTTTTTGGTACCTGCTGCGTGTCCTGCATGCAGGACATATATTTGCATATGGTTGAAGTGTGCCAGATGTTTGGATATCGTTGAAGTATGCATATCGTTTAGAAGGTTAGCTCTGCAACTTGCGTTAAGGTTTTGTATTCAAACACTTTCCTTCACTGTGAGTTCAACACTAGAGGTTGCCATTTAGTCGCTACACCACGGTGAGTTTTCCTATTCCGAAATTTGTTCAACCCTTCAGTTCTTCCATGTTTATTGCTTGGACATTTAACGGAATTGAAGGCAGTGACTGCAGGTCCATCAACCGCACAGGCTTTCTGGGGAATCTTACAGTCAAACTCCCTCAAGTTCTGTTGTTAATTCCAGGTATGGTCTTTGCCTCTCCATGAGCGGACACACTACCTTCTTTTCAGTTAAAGTCTTCGGTGGTTGTGTTGAGGGTGACTGCAGTACATTGACACCCTTTGCTACATGCAGACCAACACGGCGACGAGAGGTCCGACATAAGTAAGCGGGGCTTTTTGTTTACAAAATTAACTCTAGCAAATGTTTTTTTTAGTTGCATGCCTAGAACAAACTAATTGATTCCACCAGTGTGGTGAATATTTTTCTGCAGGTAAATTTCCTGACTGGTTCTTGGGCGAGTTTTCTAATCTTCTCGAGGGCCTCTCATGCTTATACAAAGTGCTTGTTTCCTCCAGGTGCTACTTTCGACCTGTTTTCAGTAGTCCCAACAATTTAGAGTTTAATAACTTATTCGAGGGTTGTTCAGACTTGCAAATTTCCATGATATCTTATTGTTGTTTTATGTCAGGACCTATGACGCTTCAAGTCGATTGATAGTATTGGCTTGCGTCTCGAAGGGGTTTCTTTACACTCAGTTATGCAAAACCTCTGTTATTCTATAAGTGGCTTTTTAGCGAAACTGATAATCTCGCAGAAGCCGCTGGTTAGCTAGACCAGGCCCTCACGGTAATGTGTTTCACAACAAGCACATGTCTCGCTTCTTTTGTGCAGAGAGAAGAAAAGCCTTCTTTGGATTTTGAGGTTGTCGCTCATGGAGCCGTGGATATCCCTGCCCTGTAGCTTGAAAAGCATCGCCTCCCGTATCAAGGACTTCCTATTCTGCTGGAAAAGCCACTATAACCGTCTCATCGGCTTCATCCTCTCTTTCGGAAACAGATCTTTCTGCTTATTAAGCTTATGCCCCATTCATCACCCTTGCTACAAGATTGAAGCTTTCACCAGGATTCCCTTCCTAAACAAAGGCACACACCTAGCCGTTCTCGCTACTTTCTATTACCGACTATTACTGATTTGGAATTCAGTCACCGAGATGAATCCCTGTCTATAGTCCCTCTATCGAGAATCTCATATATAGGCCAAGGCGTTCAGGACCGATGTGCTGAACGCGAGGGGGGAAATCCCAAACATGCCAGGCCTTGCAGCTCGAGAATCTCCAGCCAACTCCTTGCCGTCCTTACTGAGAAAGCGAGTGCAAATGACTGTCTTAACCGGACAGTGGAGGATTATGATTACCCAGACAAGCCCTTCTTGTATGCAAAAATATTAAAATGGCATAAATTAACACATACATATTATCATAAATCAAAATGGCATATCATGCATAACTACTCTTCTGCATGTATACCATGTTAAGAAATATGATAGAATGAACAACAAACTAGTACTAGGTTCCAATCCCTTGTAGAAATGGGAAATTGCAAAAATAATATGAAAATAGGGCATTAGTCCATAATCATGAACAAAATATATGGGCAATATTCGGTATAGATGACTCATAAAATCCTCAAGTGAAGTGTATACAAGTAATATTTGGAAAAAAGAATGGAAGTAACCTAATTATATGCTTACAAGGGCTTTAAGAAGTAAAATATCATAGTTAAAGCATTATGTCGATATGGACGAGGTCGGACCTAATAAAAATTGGCTCAAAGGAAAAACCTTTTCAAAACATTAATTTTAAGTTAAATTGACTGTAATTCAATGAACAAAAAAGAACATTCCGAGTAGCCTCCCCTTGTTTGTAATAGACCTCGAGTTAGGTCAGCCCTCCCCCAACCGCTCCGTAAATGCGATTTCTCGGTCATCTGGCGCATTCCCGGGTTCAGGGTTAAGCCTTGTAATGTTGGACATTCAAAAGAGACAGAGGTAAAGACGTTGGGTATGCATGAAGGACGAGAGGCAGGCAGCTGGTAAAGTTGTGGGCTCCACGGTAGTTTACGTGTTTGAAATATGTTTTTGTATTATACCTTTCTTTTTGCATGTGTGACAAGTGTCTAGTTAAAAGCTTTGTCTTTAACTTGTTTAAAAGCTTTGTCTTTAATTTGTTATGGTTTACCTTGTTACAATACAGTTTGTCTTTGCTTTTATACATTTGAATTGCTACAGCGGTTGAGGTCAATTGGCGACCTGCAAACCGCAGTATTCTGGTATGCATTATTCTTTCACAATATTCACATATAAAGAGGCAGAGTGAAAGGCCTTCATAAAATCAACACACAAGCAGTACAGCTTCAAGTGATTCTGTCTAGCCTCCTAAATGCTAGCTCAAACAGTGAATATGTGATGCATTGTCTGGTGCTCAATTAGCCTGTCTAATCTTTCCTTTCTTAAGTAGACTTGATTGACTACACTCTTTTGATGTTTCCTCGTCTCGTTTCTAGCCTTCCATCATTGGTCTATATAAACATATATTGAGGTGTGCATTTGATCCACTTCTAACTGGTTTATCAACTAAGTATATCTTTTATTTATCTTTGGAACTGTTATTTAGTAAACATATTATTTCAATTGTCTGAATCATGGTGCCTGTTTCTTTTAAATGTCTGTGATCGATTGAAATTTCAAACATTATCCTTGCATCTTGCCGTTGATACATAGAGGAACCTGAGGTTTTCTCAAGAGAGAGGTTACACTAGCTTTCCTTAGGTCGGACCTCCGTCGTTTCTGGTTCAGATCTGTGGTTGTTAAGGACGGGATTTGGTGTGTGCCATGATTACAGGGGAATTATAGCTAGGCAAAATTCCAGGCTCCCAAATCTTTAGAGATCATGCTGTGATTGTCTGATACCTGTACCAATTATGCCCTCAAATTGTTTGCACAATGACAAACAGTATTATTTTTCAGAAACTCCTTTTCATTCAGATTAGGTTTTTGCCTTGAATATTAGTAATCTGTCAACATTCAGATTAGGTTTTTGCCATGCTTCATAGTCCATGAAGAGTTTGAGGCCAAGCATGAGAAAATGTTCATTTTCAGAAACTCCTTTTCATTCGGATTAGTTTTTTGCCATAAATATTAGTAATCTGTTAACATTCAGATTAGGTTTTTGCCATGAAGATTCTGACAACATTCAGATTAGTTTTTTGTCATCTTTAGAATTCACTATCTTGAATGTTGTTAGTTTTTTGCCATAAATATTAGTAATCTGTTTTTTGCCATGAAGATTCTGACAACATTCAAATTAGTTTTTTGTCATCTTTAGAATTCACTATGTTGAATGTTATAACCAAACCAAAAAGTTAATGCGAGTAAACTAATGCTGAAGAGTCAATTTATAAAATAACAAGAATCAAGTGTTTTCTAAAGTAAATTGGCTCTTCACCGTGGCATCAGGGACCAAACCAAAAAGTTAGTGATCGATTGAAATTTCAAACATTATCCTTGCATCTTGCCGTTGATACATAGAGGAACCTGAGGTTTTCTCAAGAGAGAGGTTACACTAGCTCTAAAGGAACCTGAGGTTTTCTAGGTTCAAGATTTTTGTTTTCAGGATATATGATTCTCAATACTGTTAATTTGTGGTATGTTTTTTCTTAATTTCAGACAACAGGTTAACTCTCTGTTAATGTTAAGGTATGCGCTCATCAAGTTTTTGTTATTTTGCTAGTCCTATTGATTCCATACCCAATGTAACTATCGCAATATAGGTTGCATATGGTCCATATTTTTAGTCATCTTTATAGAATGTGCCAAATCCCCATCAGTCATATTTCTCTGACAATATATCTGAGATAATGCAGTTGTATTTTGTTTCCTCCCATGACTACAATTATACAGTTTTTTTCGTGCTGAAAAATAAATCCAGTGACAACATTTCTCTCTTTGGCATCACATAATGCATCACTGTAAACAAAACTTTCTTTCTGTGCCTAGGCTCCGTCGTTTCTGGTTCAGATCTGTGGTTGTTAAGGACGAGATTTGGTGTGTGCCACGATTACAGGGGAATTATAGCTGGGCAAAATTCCAGGCTCCCAAATCTTTAGAGATCATGCTGTGATTGTCTGGTACCTGTACCAATTATGCCCTCAAATTGTTTGCACAATGACAAACAGTATCATTTTTCAGAAACTTCTTTTCATTCGGATTAGGTTTTTGCCATGAATATTAGTAATCTGTCAACATTCAGATTAGGTCTTTGCCATGCTTCATAGTCCATGAAGAGTTTGAGGCCAAGCATGAGAAAATGTTCATTTTCAGAAAATCCTTTTCATTCGGATTAGTTTTTTGCCATAAATATTAGTGATTTGTTAACATTCAGATTAGGTTTTTGCCATGAAGATTCTGACAACATTCAGATTAGTTTTTTGTCATCTTTAGAATTCACTATCTTGAATGTTGTTAGTTTTTTGCCATAAATATTAGTAATCTGTTAACATTCAGATTAGGTTTTTGCCATGAAGATTCTGACAACATTCAGATTAGTTTTTTGTCATCTTTAGAATTCACTATGTTGAATGTTGTAACCAAACCAAAAAGTTAATGTGAGTAAACTAATGCTGAAGAGTCAATTTATAAAATAACAAGAATCAAGTGTTTTCTAAAGTAAATTGGCTCTTCACCGTGGCGTCAGGGACCAAACCAAAAAGTTAGTGATCGATTGAAATTTCAAACATTATCCTTGCATCTTGCCGTTGATACATAGAGGAACCTGAGGTTTTCTCAAGAGAGAGGTTACACTAGCTCTAAAGGAACCTGACGTTTTCTAGGTTCAAGATTTTTGTTTTCAGGATATATGATTCTCAATACTGTTAATTTCTGGTATGCTTTTTCTTAATTTCACACAACAGGTTAACTCTCTGTTAATGTTAAGGTATGCGCTCATCAAGTTTTTGTTATTTTGTTTCCTTTGTAATTTGCAAATTAAAGCATACGAACAGTTCCTATATTGTTCTGTTTGGTCAATCGTCAAAAATTAAAAGCAAGCATGTTAGATAACTCACATCTCACATCTTTTCTCAAAGCTTCTCAAATTCCTGTTGTTCTATCGCTTATTTTTCAGTGCTCATAACTCATGACAATCCAAGTGATGTTATAAAGGCAATATACAACATTGGGCAACATGTTTAACTAGTAAAATATAGATTTCAATAGACAATCTATTGTTATATTTCACAAATGCAATCAACAATAATGTTAACTTTCAGAAATATTCTTAACGTTATGGTGCATTTTTTCATTTTGTCTTTCCACTGCTTCCTTTTGTTAACTTGCAGAAATATTCTTAAAGTTATGCTGCATTTTTTCATTATGTCTTTCCACTGTTTCCATTTCCAATTCCTTTGTTATTTATAAATATGACTTGTTGCTAGAAATTTGATATTTGTTTGGCAACATAATGCAAGAGCCTATTTTTTTAATATATATATATTTTGTTCGAAACAATTATCTTCACTTTTTGCTAATTTGATCAATATTTTTTGCAAAGCTGTAGAAGACAATTGCAGAAGGCAAGTCTGGTAAGCAATTGCAAATGATGGAAGAAATAATAGATGTTGACAGTTACAAATTCATATTACAATGCATTTTGCCTGACAACGTTGATACTGTATTAAAAAGAAATGGTCTTTTTAGACTAAATGCATTTTCATATACTGTAGGAGATTGTCTATTTGACTCATTCGAAATGCTTCTACATTTTCGTTATACTTCAAATGAACTACGAAATGGGTTAATAGAACATTTTCTTTTTTTCTTAAACAATAATGATGTTGAAGCAATAGAGTCATATGAGTATGAACTAGCACCTGACTTCCTATACGAGTTACATGGAATTAATGATATTGGTACATATCTTCATAAAATGCGTTGTTCTGCATCTACAAATATAAAGGAGTCTGACCGAGGTTTATGGGGTGATACCTTTTGCATACGTTGGTTAGCTAAATGGCTAGATATATCAATTGCAGTTTGATAATTGACAAGAAAAACAAGATATTTGCTTTTTAATCAACATGAAAATACAATTCCATATTGCATTCTCTTTCATGATGCTAATCCTGTTAGTGGTCATTATGAACCATTGCTTTACCAAAAGTTTCCAATATGCATTTGCAGCCAGTCTAATATCTACCTGTCATCTATTTGCAAAGATATTGAAAGCCACTGGATGCATATTGCAGATAATATGCTTTTAAATGAATTAACGATCGCAAAGCAAATGACATCTAATTTTGGTGACAGTCTCTTTAATGCAATTTGCTATTTAGTGGCAACAGAATTCGATGCACAGTGTTTGCGACTTTACATCGTCCAATCTTTTTGCAATGCACTTATGCATAAGAATCGAGATGCATTACATTGTTTAGAACAATACCTAGTAGTTGATGTGATACACTATGCAATGAACAACAACTGGCAACAATATCTCATAAATATGGCAATGCCATATGAGAAAGGACAGGTAGAAGGAGGACCATTCTGTTTGCAATGGATATCTGTGATATTCAAAGTCAATATCCAGGTATGGTCCTCTGTTGCTAATAACTTTGTTAGTTACAGTTCTGCTTATTCGACATGCAATCATATTGTTAACATCATGTCATTCAGGACAGATACATCACATATTCACTACCACGCAATGATACAAAAATATGTTCACAATTCTCAACAAGTGTACATGGAAGCAAAAGAGGATTGTAATCAATTGCATCATAAGCATATACTAGAAAAACAACAATGTATATCTCAAGTACATTTTAACAATAATATTGCATTTTAGATAGCATCTCATTTAGAACAAATGCATCCAACTAAGCATCGTAGGCTCAATTATCACAAACTAAAGCAATTCATACGTACAAAACGCAAATGCAGCAATGTACATAACAATGATAACATCTTTTGTGATAATCATGTACTAGAAAATCAACAACCTAGTTCTTGCATTAGCAACTTTGGTAAGCAATTGGAAATGATGGAAGAAATAATACATGTTGACAATGACAAATTCAAATTACAATGCATTGTGCCTGAGAACATTGATTGTTTTTTACTAGAAAAACAACAATGTATATCTCAAGTACATTTTAACAATAATATTCAATCTGGGCTAGCATCTCATTTAAAACAAATGCGACCAACTAAGCGTCGTAGGCTCAATTATCACAAACTGAAGCAATTCATACGTACAAGAAGCAAATGCAATGACATATGCAAAAAAGCATCTTCTAATAAGAAGTCAAGAATGACAAGCAATAAAGATGCAGTACATATTTATATGGAACAAGTCGAAGACACGCCTAGGAATACATGTGCAGTTTGTACCAGATTGCATTTTGCAAAATATATCAGATTCTTCACTATAGAGTTGCAAGAAAAGCATATGAATTTGACATTTAATAATAGGACCTTCAGCAATGAAAACATATGTGTTGCTTGCAAAAAAGCACTCAAGAATGGAAAGCTTCCACAATTTGCAACACCTGAACAAATAAGACGTAACATTCCATTGCCAACTGTAAATACACTTTCAGATCTAGAAGAAAGACTTGTGTCATTGAGAATTGCATTTGCACAAATCAGACAATGGGGATATAGGTGATCACAAATTGGCTTAACAGGATCAATTATCAATGTACCAGTTCATATGGACGTTGTGCAAAAAGCATTGCCACAATATCTAAGTGATACAATGACAATTGCAGTTGCATTAAAAAGACGATTGCAATACAAAAATGCATACCAAACAGGTAAAGTACGTCCAATTATTGTCATGAAAGCATTGAACGAACTATGTTCTAGAAGTCTTTATAAAGCTGAGAACATTTGTATAAATGAGAATTGGGCCCATGTTTTACAAGAGAATAATGAATACATTGTACAAAATTCAAACAGCGACAATGAAAGTGATACAGACAGTGATGCAAATAACGAAGCACCTACTGAAACATTGGTGCATGGATTAATAGAGTCACAACACATCTACGATTTGCAAGACAAGATTATTGAACTAGCACCGGCTGAAGGACAACGACCACTGGGGATTTTCAAGGACAAATATGTAGAAGAAATGAACTTTCCAACATTATTTTATGGCGATGCACGTGATCATGACATCACAAATAGGTTTAGTTACCAAAAAATTGTACAATGGGAATTGTTACAAGAAACTGGTGACTTCTCATATCATACAACAAATTTGTTTTTCAAGATAATGCGAATAATAATTGATAAAGTGCTTTCTTGCATATGGGTATGAATAAGAAAAGGACAACTAAAAGGCAGAAAAATATTAGCAAAAGATGTCAAGTATCGAGCAAATTTGGAAAAGTTATTGGAATCTGATATTGGATACATAGATTTCAAAAACATTCGCATATCTTCTGATCATTTGGAACAAATTAAGAAAAACATATTTGCAATGATACGACAATTGGGACCTCCAACTTTCTTTGTGACATTTACAAGTGCAGAACATCGATGGAAACCATTAGTAGATACACTCGTCACATTGTTTAGAAATAAAGCAAATAAAAATGCTATTGATATATTAGAAGATGATGACATTGACTACCTTATAAGAAAATATCCAGTCACATGTAGCCAGTACTATAGACATAGAATTAATGCTGTAAAGCGATTGATACGTCAAGATACTACATTCTTTGGAAAAATATCTGATTACTATTTCGTAACAGAATTTCAAAATAGAGGAACTGAACATGAACATGGACTGTTATGGATAGAGAATGCTCCAATATATGGAAAACAAAGCAATTCAGAAATTGAGAAGTTTCTTGACAATTACATAACTTGTAATACAGATCATTTGGACCCAGATGTTGCTAAATTGCATAAACATCACCATACAAGAAGTTGTAAGAAGCGAAAAAATTCAAACTGCAGATACAACTTCCCCATGCCACCAATGAAATCAACAATGATCATCGAGCCAACCAATGCACAAAATAAAAAAATCGTAGAGAAATCAATATCACTTTTCGCATTCTTGGAGCAAACAAACTACAATGATTCAATAACCCATGACAATTTCCTCCTGGAAATAGGACTACTAGAAAGTGAGTACATAGAACTATTACAACATACAATAAAGCAACCAACAATTTTCCTGAAACGAAAACCTTCTCACATTTGGAATAACAGTTTTGCGAAGGCTATGCCTACTTTATGGAATGCAAATACAGATGCACAATTTGTGCTAAATGCATATGCCGCAGCATCATATTGTAGTTCATATATGACCAAAATTGACAAGTCTATGACAAATGCATTTAGAAGAATACACAAAGAGCATCAGAAAAATGAAATTGATGCTATGCAAATGATTCGTAAACTTGGCAATACATTACTCAATCTGCAACAAATGTCAGCTCAACAAGCAGTGCATATAGCACTTTCATTGCCATTGAGTTGTAGTTCAAGGGAATGTATATTCGTAAACACATCTCCAGTTGATGAACGCACATTTATGCTTAAACCGCTTATTCTTTTGAAACAAGAACCTGATGATTCAGAAGATGTTATGTGCCATTCCATTATTGACTACTACATTAGACGCCCAAGTTCCATTAGCAAAATCTGCCTTGCAGAATTTGTATCAAATTACAGGAAAGATGGCACACCCATATCTAAAAGGAAAAAGCCAAATGTTATACGATTTGTAAAATATAACAAACACAATGATATTGAAAACTTTTGCCGAGAGAAATTATTATTATATATGCCATTTGAAAATTGTGAAAATACATTGAAACAAGAATTGTCTACATGGCTCTCTGCATATACATTACATGAAAAAACAATTCAAGCCAATGAAGCCAAATTTACATATAACATCAATCCAACATGGGGTGATTTAGAGACTGCAACAAATGAGCAAATTAGTTCTTTGAATACTAACCAAATGAATATGCGAAACCAAGAGAACAGTTCCCATTATGAGGAATATGATTTGCAATCGGACTTGTAATTTCCAAAACAGTTTGAAATGAAGAAAAAAATCAATCTTGGATTTCAAATTACTGCCCATCCATTTTTAATGGAGAACAATGAGTATTACAAACTTAGAAGAATGTTGAACAAAGAGCAACAAGCAATTGTAAAAGATGTTGCAATTAAAAAAAAAAAAACCCCAAGGAACCAATTTACCTTTTTATTACAGGTGGAGCAGGCGTAGGTAAAACACACATAAAAAGCAATTTTCCAAATGCTTATACGAATTTATGATTCACAAAACACAACTGATCCTATGAAACCAAAAGGTCTAATATTAGCATACACAGGAAAAGCTGCATATAATGCAGGTGGAACAACAATCCATTCTGCATTGCTAATGCCTTTTAACAAGTCTCAACTGTTCCCACTCAGCAAAGAAGTATTGGACAACTTATCAAAGCTATATCAAGAATTGCAGCTAGCTTTCATAGATGAGGTCTCGATGATTGGTAGTCGGTTCTTATATTCTATTGACAGTAGATTCAGAAACATAAAACATGTCCAAACCAAATACTTTGGCAACATTGACATCATATTTTGTGGTGATTTCTATCAAGCACAACCTATTCAAGACTCTCTTATTTTTGAACAACCAAGAATCAACAATCAAACAATAACACATGATTTCTGGAAGGATAATGTCAAGTGCTTCCAATTGCATATGACTATGCGACAAACAAATGAGAGATTCATATCAGTGTTAAATAGAATGCGAACAAATTGTCAAACATTTGATGATATAACATATATGAATACAAGTTGCATGCGCCCTGTACCAAATGATTCGACATTTCCCTATTTATTTTACAAAAACAAAGATGTTGCAATGCATAACAAGAAAATGTTAATGCTGATGCCTGGCAAAGAAATTTTAATTAATGCAATTGATGAAAATGAGGAGAATAACGACAATTTCCCAACCCATCAACATACAACTATTTTGCCTTCGCAACTTCTGATAAAGTTGAACATGTTAGTTGAAATGTATGCTTGCAATTATGATGCACCAGATGGGCTAGTAAATGGTGCAGATGGAATAGTTAAATCATATACCCATACAGATAAGGTCGATGTTCTATGGATTAAGTTCCACGACCCTAATATTGGTCATCGACAATCTAGAAAACTGGCTCATTTGTATACTTTAGACATAGCACATAATTGGACACCAATACTGCGAATATCAAAAGCAATGCCTATCACATCAAAGATGGCCCAGTTGAAAATACGGAAACAATTTCCAATTCAACTTGCATGTGCACGCACAATACATAGATCACAAGGCTTAACCTTGGATAGGCTTGCATTCGACCCTACTGGAGTACAAGTGCATGGCCTAGTATACACAGCACTATCACGTGTCAGAAACATAGAATCATTGTATTTGCTTAATCCTCTTAAAGACAATAATTTTAAGGTTAAGCAAAAAGTAAATTGTGAAATGCAACGTTTGCAAACCACTGCAAAATGGCAATTAGAATATGACTCTTCATCAATACAATCATTGCGATCCATCTTTATTCTTTCATTGGGCACTCATAATCTTCATGCACATCTTACTGACGTATGCAATGATTATGACACAATGCAATCTGATATCTTATGCTTACAAGAAACACATATGTCATTGTGTATGGAAAATGAATATTTCAAAAATTTCAATTGCATCTCAAGTTGCATTAAGCATGGAGTAATGATATTGATAAAGAAAAATATCATTATCCTTGAACATACCCATTTTGAAGAGCAATTGTAGAAGCATTGCTCGCAAAAATAAAAGTTCACGGATTACAAATTGCAATGCTCAATATATATGCATCGCCACATGCAAATGTAAACAATATTTTGAATGTCATTGCAAAAGCTTTATGCCAGTTAGATCTAAACAATATCATAGTTATATTAGGGGACTTCAATATTGATATGGTACATTGCAATCAAAAAACAAAGTAGCTAGAAACCTACATGGAAAACTACAATCTTCATTTCGTTATTGACAAAACTAATACCATGCATAAATCATTCATTGACCATGTTTGGGCAAATCTAGCTAATATAAAATATAGAATTTTCATATTGGATACATATTGGTCTGACCATGATACAATATCTCTTGTCCTTCAGCTATGATATACACATGAAACAGTTTACAAAATTGCAAATTTTGACATTTTTGCAATACCTCATTGTTTTTACCATTTCTATTTTACTAAAGCATATTACAATATTCTTTTTGTACTAAACCAAATAATAATACTATACATACTATGCATTCTATTGTACATTTACATATATGACCTCATATATTCATCAATGCAAATTATGCCAAAGAAACCCTTTTCAATTAAGCAACACAAGCATCCTATCATAAATTTCCAGATATGACCTCATCTATTTATGAATGTAGATTGTACCAGTAAAACCTTTTTCAATTGAACAAAACAACCAAGAAAAAAGAACA
Organism: Pinus tabuliformis; assembly: GCA_031772625.1. Lineage (NCBI taxonomy): Eukaryota > Viridiplantae > Streptophyta > Pinopsida > Pinales > Pinaceae > Pinus > Pinus tabuliformis. The sequence continues at coordinate 636,157,024 of CM062817.1, forward strand.
ACAACATGGAACATAAACAAATAGAGTATATTCTTCTTGCCTTTTGCTTTCCTATGGATCTTCTGTTCTTGTTCAACTTTTGCTTTTATATGTTCTTTTAATTTGCACTAAATATGTCTTACTATTCTATAACATAGCATAAATCTTGAAAGAGGAAAAGAAACAATTGAAGAAATAGAATGCATAACCCAATTAGAAAGGGCAAGCCAACCGCTTGTTTTGCAAAGGTATGTCTATGACAACTATACAAATATGCTAATTTGTATTTAGAATATTAATGTTTACTAAGGTATGTCTATGACAACTATACAAATATGCTAATTTGTATTTATAATATTAATGTTTACTAAGGTATGTCTATGACAACTATACAAATATGCTAATTTGTATTTAGAATATTAATGTTTACTATATATGCATTCTATTTTTACATATGTATGGTTCTATGGTTTTAATGTTCTTGTTCACTTTTTACTTCTATATGCTCTTTCAAATTGAACTAAATATATGTTGCTATTCTATAACATAGCATAAATCCTGAAAAAGGAGAAGAAACAATTGAAGAAATAGAGGGCATAACTCAAATAGAAAAGGCAAACCAACCACTTGTTTTGAAAAGGTATGTGTATGACAGCTATACAAATATGCTATTTTCTATTTAAAATATTAATGTTTATTATATATGCATTCTCTTTTTACATATGTATATTTAAATGTATATAAATTAGAAAATGTTGGACGAGTGGAGAAAGCACTAGTAGTAAGTCCCCCCAAACAATGCAACAAGAAGACATGTACAGGCTAGATATCATAATTTCTTTATTGATTGCTTATCACAAAATACATGTGATAATATCCACATCATATTGAAATGTGCATTTACTTGTGTTAGTCCAACTGAAACAATCACAACAAAACTTGATTCAACAAATGTACAAAATGATACATCAGAAAGGTATGCATATGAAACACAACATTCTAATCTATTTATACTTATTCAGTTTTTAGGAGAAACATAGCATTGTAGAAATGTTTATAGCAATTTCTAACTAAGCAATTTTAATAGGCAAAAACAGATACTGCCAATTAAAGTATCAATTGAAGATCTCAATAGTCGTAGAATTGGGCAGCTATTTTGTTGGAGACATAATGGTTGTCTATACTGCATTCCTTGATAAAGCAAACAAATCACGTCAAATATTACGCGCTGATTTGATAGATGCTCAAGGAATGATGACTATAACGTTAACTGTACCTGCACATTTAGTGGAGCGACATGAACAGAAAATTTTGCAAGGCAACAACATCTCAATTACAAATTTCAGGATATTGCCTAAAATTGTTTATGATCGCGGTGATTGTGACAAAATAATTTTGCTTAATGAATCAAGTATCATAGAAACTGTACCTGAAGTTTGCAAAGAATATTGCTTCATTCCCAATACAACCATTAGGAAATTTGCAAACAAAAAAGAAATGTACCCAATTGGCACAATCGCTGCAGCCGTTACACTTGCCAAATGGGTTGGATTGCATTACATACTCCATATCAAAGATGGAGATTCTGAAAATGACAATACAACTGTATGTATTTGCATGTTACTTATTCCTAATTTTCAGTAGATAACATGCATCACTTCAATATATAGTTATTGTAATTTGTCTCTTGCACTTGCAATTTTTCAACACATACGAACAATGTACTTGCATATTACTTTTCGTATTTTTCAATAGATAACAATTTCTCTCTTGCAGTTGCAACTGTTTGACACGTATGAACAATTTTTCCTTTCAATGGAAAAACAACTGCAGAAAGGAGACTTCCCCCTCATCCTTTTCAAAAATTTAACAAAAAAGGTAAACACAAAAGAAACAATATTCAGGGCATCAAAGTCAACGTTCATGACTCAACTTAACACAGATGCAGTGAACAGTCTCAGAAAACTAACTACATCTACCTATGCTGTAAGTATAACAATAATGATGTTTTTACTAGCTTTGCATTTGCCATGTAATAATGTAAATTAACGTTTGAATATTTTATAAACAGGTCGAAGGTATTCTGATGGCAACAAATCCATATTCAACTCCTTTCGAACCTTTTTGTGCAATTTGTAACTCTCCAGTCAATTCATCCATAGTGATAACCAATGGGACAATTTTTTGTTCACAATGCAATGATAATTGCCCTTTCATCTACAAGCATTGTATAAATGCTGTAATAGAATCCATTACAAATAACTTTGTCCAGTGCATTATCAGGCAACCCTTATTACATGACTTACTTCCTGATTTAAAAGCAATGTCATATGAGGCATATTTGCAACAGAAAGCTACCACTGTTTACATGTTACGTGACTTCAAAATTCACACCAAGTTCACACTCAGTGAAGATAGTGAGCTATTACATGTCGGCTAACAAATGGAAGGTACATGAACATATGCCTTAACATCTTTTGTCTCAAATATGTCCTCTCTTCAATTCACAATGTTATCATTTTATTATAACTAACTATTTGTTATACAGATGAGAAGGCTGATTGTTTTGCTGGTGTTTTCCCTGGTGAGCAACAATTATCTTTTACTTCTGTGTTTTTTCAGATACTTTCATTTTTTCATTTCCTTAATTGGTGTTTGATTCCATATCCTTCCTGATTTTGACTGGTCATTGTAGAGCATAAGTACGAGATTGTTAAACGATTGCAGGCTAAAGAAGGCAGACATAGGAATTGCTGTTGCTGATGCAACTGATGCAGCAAGAAGTGCTTCTGACATAGTCCAGTCAAGAAACTGGCCCCATAGCTATTTTGTTACTATGTAATATTTGCATCCACTGTGAAATGATTTACGGCTGAGAGTACCTGCCTGCCTTGAGCGACTTATATGAATTACTGGTTTTAAGGTTTAAAGATCGATTTATATGAATTATTGGTTTTAAGATTTAAAGATATTTTTCAGTCTAGGCAATTAATTTTTCAGTCAAGATTGAACAGAATGTTTATTTGTGGTTGAGCATTACTGAAAGGGCTGAATTCGATCACTTTGTATCTCCAAACCCTGTTCCTAAATGATTTTGTGCATTTCTGTTTAGCATCTTCATTCAAATAAAGCTTCTTTAAGTTCATAATGGTTCTTGTCATACCTGGACAGATGGATGCAAATGGTCGCTGCTCTGCAGCATGTAGGCCAGTCAAGAAACTGGCCCCATAGCTATTTTGTTACTATGTAATATTTGCATCCACTGTGAAATGATTTACGGCTGAGAGTACCTGCCTGCCTTGAGCGACTTATATGAATTACTTATTTGTGGTTCAGTCCATTTATTCCTTGACCTCTGCCTCCCATCCTCTCCAGACTTGGGACAATTTCTGCCAGGCCAACTTTTCCATTGCTACTTCAAACCGAGAAGAGAAGATTTTAAATTTCTGTTGTCACTTCAAATTTTAGTCATAATGAGCTTGTTGTAAGCCATCTTGTTTTGTTAGTTTTTGTTTCTTGGGTAATGTAGATAACGGTTCAGGAAAGAAGGCTGGAAAGTCTTTATGCATGTGTGTTTGTACTGTTTCTGTTTCTGTCCTGTATTTCAAATGTCCTGTATTTCAAATGGAACGCATCCTGCAACATGGTTGAAGCTTGACAATCAGACATTCTCTTGCCGCCTTTTGTATTTATATTTTTGCTCCATCTTAAAAAGTACCGTGTTTGGTTTAAATTATATCGTTGAATACAACAAATGCAACCTCAGATGAGCAATAATTTTGTATCTATGGCTGCTGAATGCGAACACCAAAGGTTCCATAGATTGATTAAACATGGTGCTTATTATCCAGTGAAGTTAAATGACAAATTGTATATTGAATCGGTTACTCATTTCTGTTTCTTCCTATGTTATGCCTGAAAGCTATGAAGTTCTGGAGGTGGTATCTCTTATTTGTTTTTTTTTCCCAATTTTCCCTAGTTTCAGATACATACACTGAAATGCTACATTGCAAAAATGAACTTCCGTGGGCTTAACTGCCAGATTCCACCAAACTATTTAGCACTTTCAACCTAGCCTCCTCTCTCTTTGCTACTCTGCTATACACGTTGGGTTGGATTATAGGGAATTGGAACCCTGGTGAACAGTTGTAATGGTACGTTCATCTCACTACAAAATCGAAATGCATAGATGTCCCAAGTATCAATAGCTGATTTAGTAGCTAAATATATCAAAGTATTAATAGCTTAATATCTGCTTTAATAGCTAAACCTAAATAATCCATACCTAGGATAGATCTATTAAGTATTAATAATTTATTTTCCCTGTATAGATCTATTAATTATTAATAATTTATTTAATTTGTTGTACTATGGCACTTTCCTCTATTAAATTAAGTACTGCAAACTACTTAGAAGCAATATGTTACCATACCAGGTAAACTTTATAAATAGCACCAAACTATATGGACTTTAAAATGAATTTATGTTGTTTGAAGATGGAATTATGGCATAGTGCTATACAAAATCTACTGATAACTAGCTATGATGAGAGAGCTTTGCTAATCAACGGACAGCTCTGTACATTGCCCTCGAGGCACAACAGAGGTTTGTATTGCATTTGGTATTATTTTATTTTACCTATGTTTCTGTTTATTGTTAACTGTACAATTTGCTTAAATTTTTTGCATGTTATTAAACAGATGTGATCCAATCTTATTGCCAGGTCTAAAGACGGGCTGATAGATGTTATTCAGACATATGTCTCTTGCAATGGGCATGAGCCAGAGCAACATGAGGTAATAACCATTTAAAATATTTTAACAATCTTGAAATATATGTTTTACTTCGAACTGAAATTTTTGTAACGAATCACACATTGAATTTGCAACGCCATCCAAGCAGCAAGATCTTTCAGGGAAGGTAGCAAGTTTGTTCGGCGAAGGCAGATTGAAGCTTTGTTGTTCGGTTCAGTTTAGCGAAACAGAATGGGTCTTCGTCAGAGGTCAGTTGCTTTTCCTTTCTCCAAACCTGCACTCTATGCATATTTTTATCATAAATTAGATCTGGTATCTGTGGACAGCAGCAATGTTGTCCTTATTTCAACATATTCTCAAATGGTAACTCAAGAATATCTCTTGCTCTTGGTTTAAACAATCAATTATCAGATGTCATTCCTGTGCATCAAAAGGTAACTCGTTTTTTCATCAATTGGGTGATATCTAACTGTTGCTTGGCATATCCTGATGTAAATTAACTTTATTTCAAACCTAGCACCGACTAATTAGCTCCTAACCCTCACTATATTGTGGTGGTTTATGCCCCAGTTTCTTGTTAAATGCTCTTAAGGCATCTTATCACTTATTGGTGCATTTCTCAAGTGCGCCTACGCTGCGTCACCATGGTCAGCAAATTCGTAACCATACCTTAATCTTCGCCCTCTCAGAAACGAATAGTACAATTTTAAATTTTCAAAAAAAGGGTACTATATCCTTTCGTGCATGATTTCCAAAAATGGTGACCACTTCTTTTCAATAAGCAACCCTACTCTTATATTGTAGTACTCACTTAACTGCACCAATTGCATATCAAATTCCGCACATCACCGTCGATTTGACAGCTCTAGGTGAACTATTTCAGTTCCATTTCAAATCGGACAGTATATGTATTTATGAGTTGCATGCCATAACAGCTCTAGGTGAACTATTTCAGTTCCATTTCAAATCGGACAGTATATCTATTTATGAGTTGCATGCCATAACAGAAATCAAGATTGAAAAGACTAGATGCAAAAATACCACAACAACGTTAGGTAATAAGCATTTAAAACATTTTAACACCGGTTTGCTCTAATAAATGCTCTTCATATTGGATTATATCCTCTCCCATCTGATCTTGAAGTATTTCAGCTCCATTTCAAATCAGTCCGTATATGTATTTATTACTGCACCTGTCAGAAATTTATCCCGGATTCAAGTGTTGCAATCTTGCACGCGTTTCCCTATTTGGTTCTACAGGACTTCTCGGTTACATCTATTTTAGCGCATAGGTTCAAAAAACGCTCGTTCCACGAGGATGAAGAAGCCTATACAAACACCCATTACCCACTGTCTTTCAATATTTTCAAATGATTACCTCTTGCCTATAGTAAAATATTCCCAAAAACTCAGTTCCATTCACATTTAAAACCAGCTTGCAAACACGTTGAACTTTTTTATAAATTGGCAAAAGCAATGTCTATTTTCTCGCCTACAAAACATAACTTCCTTCTCCACCTACATATTGACATACATCTCTCTGCTTCACATAACATGGAATCCATTAGCATCAGCCAACTTACTCAACTGGCAGCATCGTTTCTCTTAGCACTTCTTCTCATGACTCTTTTGATTATGGACATCCTAAAAGTAGAAGCACAAAGAAAAAAGAAACCAAGAAATAGCCACTAATAATAACATCTCCAACCAGGAGCATAGGAATCTACGACAATCTATAACAAGTCACATTTTTGAGGACACATTGTCAAACTTCTGAATATCAGACCTATTTCTGATAAATATTATTGTTGACAGTAAGTTATTTTCGGAAAATAATTTGGAAATATGCCTGAATGTTGAACACATAGTTCAGAGTTCAACTTTACTACTTGTAAGTATCATGCTGATGATAGTTTTGAATGACTGAATTCCTATTTCAAAAGTTCAATATGCCATCCAAAGTCTCTTATTTGAATTATATTATAAAGTGCATTTTGTCAAATTTACAGGTTCTGAGAAAGCCGCCAGTGAAAGAGAAAACTAAGCCATTGAATATAACTCGGAATATCACCTTCCAACGGCTCTTGTCTTCTTTATCATCCTAGACAGCATAAGACAGATGGATGCAAATGCTCACTGCTTTGTAGCATGTAGGCCAGTCAAGAAACTGGCCCCATAGCCAGTTCACAGTATTACTTCATCCTTATGGTTCCTGTGCATATTATCGGAAAAGAAGATGGCTTCTTGTTCTACCGTGTCACAATATTTCTCTCTTGTAGCCAGTATCAGTCACGACATACCCTATCCGCTCTTTTTAATTGAGGCTTTAATCATGTAAATTGTATCTTTGCACGGAAAACCTCCTGACTGGCAAGATTTTGTTGGTATTCTAACATTCCTTGTTATAAACTCTACCATAAGTTTCATAGAGGAAAACAATGCTGGCAATGCTCCTGCGCCACTGATGACTCGGCTGGCTCCAAAGAGCAAGGTCTGTTCACTATCTTTTGTATGAGTGGTAGCCCCGATATTTTCAGTTTTCTATCCTTGGTTTTGCGGGGAAGCATGCAATTGGATGTTCAGAATCCTCTTAAGATCATGGGTGCTGCAGTTTTAAATTCCTTAGTCAATGACTTAAGACTTTGAACTTAACAGGTTCTCAGAGATGGACAATGGAGTGGAGAAGATGCAGCGATGCTTGTTCCTGGTGACATAATCAACATCAAACTTGGAGATATTGTTCCTGCGGATGCGCGTCTTCTTCAAGCAGATCCTTTAAAGATTGATCAGGTCTTAACCCAATCCTTTTCTTTACTTCTTATTTCTGATTACAAGTGCTGGAATTTTCGGTATGCTTTTATATGGTTTCTGGGATTAACTTCGACTGTTTTGGTACTTTTCCTGAGCCACGTTTTATGACAATATTTTTGAATGTGTGTAGTCTGCCCTCACTGGTGAGTCATTACCAGTAACAAAGGGTCCTGACGATGGGGTTTATTCTGGCTCTACTTGCAAACAGGGTGACCTTGAATGTGTTGTCATTGCTACTGGGGTCCATACCTTTTTTGGTAAAGCAGCACATATTGTGGACAGTACAAACCAAGTTGGCCACTTCCAAAAGGTTGCTATTTATTCTGGGCTTCTGATTCTTTTTTTGTCCTTTCTCTTATTTCATAAATACATAATTTTTGGTGATACTGCAGTTGTACCAAATTGGCTAGTTAGGGTCCGTGGTAATATTGGATGATCCAGTACTGTTAGTTTCCTTCAAACAAGTATCAATTACTAATTGTTGTCATGAATAGGTTTTCACGAAAGGATATGACAAGGATGCTGTTGTCCTGATAGCTGCAAGAGCATCCAGAACAGAGAATCAAGATGCCATTGACGCGACAATTGTTGGGATGCTTGCGGATCCTAAGGAGGCAAGTATTTTTTTTATGTCATCATATTAAATTTTAGTTGATAAGCAGGCCTATGCTTATTTTACTGATTTGTATCTTTTGTTGTGGGTTTTAATATCCATGGATGTAAAAGGCGCGGGCAGGCATTCAAGAGGTCCATTTTCTTCCTTTTAATCCAACTGACAAGAGGACAACTCTCACTTATATTGACAATGAAGGGAAAATGCATCGAGTTAGTAAAGGTGCTCCAGAGCAGGTATTGTTCTTTGGATGTTTGACCTTCTTCATTAGGCTTGGTAATGGGCTGTATTGTTTAGAAACTGCTTCAAAACTTATTTGTACACATTCTATTAAAACTGAAATGACCAAATACTTTCTGCTAGATTCTTAACCTCGCACATAATAAGCCAGAAATTGACTGGCGAGTTCATACAGTTATTGACAAGTTTGCTAAACGAGGACTTCGCTCTCTTGCAGTTGCATATCAGGTTAATAATATGGCTTCTTTTGCTTTATCCGTGGGCTAAATCTTCCCAGTAAGTTCTTCTTGTTGATTATGTATATCTTTATAGCTATCTCAAAATGTTTGCAGGATTGATGCCTCTTTTTGATCCCCCACGCCATGACAGTGCTGAAACAATCACAAGGGCTCTTAATCTTGGTGTAAATGTCAAAATGATCACAGGTATGGTGAGGTTATGGTGTCATCAGTTTCACTACTGTTTTTGTAATGCAGCGAGCCGACATTTAACTATTTACTTGCAAATGTTCATCAGGAGATCAATTAGCTATTGCCAAGGAGACAGGTCGCCGACTGGGCATGGGTACAAACATGTATCCATCATCCTCTTTACTAGGTCAGGACAAAGATGAATCAATTGCAGCTTCGCCAGTTGATGAACTGATAGAGAAGGCTGATGGTTTTGCTGATGTTTTCCCTGGTGAGCAACAATTATCTTTTACTTCTGTGTTTTTTCAGATACCTTTATTTTTTCATTTCCTTAATTAGTGTTTGATTCCATATCCTTCCTGATTTTGACTGGTCATTGCAGAGCATAAGTACGAGATTGTTAAACGATTGCAGGCTAAAGAAGGCAGACATAGGAATTGCTCTTGTTGATGCAACTAATGCAGCAAGAAGTGCTTCTGACATAGTCCAATCAAGAAACTGGCCCCATAGCTATTTTGTTACTATGTAATATTTGCATCCACTGTGAAATGATTTACGGCTGAGAGTACCTGCCTGCCTTGAGCGACTTATATGAATTACTGGTTTTAAGGTTTAAAGATCGATTTATATGAATTATTGGTTTTAAGATTTAAAGATATTTTTCAGTCTAGGCAATTAATTTTTCAGTCAAGATTGAACAAAATGTTTATTTGTGGTTGAGCATTATTGAAAGGGCTGAATTCGATCACTTTGTATCTCCAAACCCTGTTCCTAAATGATTTTGTGCATTTCTGTTTAGCATCTTCATTCAAATAAAGCTTCTTTAAGTTCATAATGGTTCTTGTCATACCTGGACAGATGGATGCAAATGGTCGCTGCTCTGCAGCATGTAGGCCAGTCAAGAAACTGGCCCCATAGCTATTTTGTTACTATGTAATATTTGCATCCACTATGAAATGATTTAAAGATCGATTTATCGATTTATATGAATTATTGGTTTTAAGATTTAAAGATATTTTTCAGTCTAGGCAATTAATTTTTCAGTGAAGATTCAACAAAATGTTTATTTGTGGTTGAGCATTATTGAAAGGGCTGAATTCGATCACTTTGTATCTCCAAACCCTGTTCCTAAATGATTCTGTGCATTTCTGTTTAGCATCTTCATTCAAATAAAGCTTCTTTAAGTTCATAATGGTTTCATTTATGTTGTTTGAAAATGGCAGGAGCCCCCACCTCCAACATAGGCGAAAAAAGCATACATATAGCCCTTTCAATCTTGCTTGGTATCACGGGCATTGAATGCCCAAGCGTTAGGAAGCAAAGTGAAGTAATAAAAGGATTGAATGACAGTCCATTTATTCCTTGACCTCTGACTCCCATCCTCTCCAGACTTGGGACAATTTCCGCCAGGCCAACTTTTCCAAGTTCTGCAATTCAGTCCAGCTCCTGCTTGATGCAATCCATTTGCTGTTAGCTAACTTGCAATCTGCCTGCAGACCCCGGCAGGGGCTACCGCCACGGCAGTGGCTCCTGTTTAATACATGACTAAATATAATATTTTACGAGTATTAATCTTTATAATTTAATTATGTATTATAATAAATGAAAAATTATGATTAATAATTCACCACCAAAGTATGAAACGATAATAATAGTATAATCTGTAACATGTAATTATTACTAATAATTTAGCGATAATAAGACCAAATCAATATCATATATATATTTACCTAGGTAAGTAAGAAACATGATGATCTCTTTTTAATGACAACATATTTTATTTCTCGTAACCTATAATATCATGTAAGGAAGGTGTCGCTGTGAGAGAATTCACGTGCTTCACGATGACATCAAAAAATGGTATTACAAAGATATTAATCTTTAATGTTTTTTAAGCAAGGCGATTAGCCAAGACCAATTTGATGAGTTCACGGAGATAAACTTTTTATCCATTGATTCATCTATGATAATCAATTTGAATGAGTAAATTAAACATAACTTTTTAACAGAATCAATTATTTCCGGTAGTAAAGTCTAAATTTTTTATTTTTAGGAAAGTATGTTTTTCTGGATGATGTCAGAAAGTAGGTTTTTTTTTAATTTAATAGAATAGAGATGTTGTAATGTCTTGCTTTGTAAACATTTCACTATATTAAAACTTATATAAAAATAAAAATAAAAATAAAATAAAATAGGACTGAATTAAAACTTATATAAAAAAAAAAATTAATAATTAAAATAAAATAGAGATAAAATAGTCAATTTATGGTTTTTAGTTTTTTGGTTTAGGTTTTGACAATCCTGGTTTTTCCCATGGTATATATAATAATAATAATAATAATAAAATATAATTAATAATTAAAATAAAATAAAGGTAAAATAGTCAATTTATAGTTGGTGGTTTCTTGGTTCTAGGTTTTGACAACCCAGAGTTTTGTCTATGGTATTCTAATATAAGAATATATATAAAATAAAAGATAGAATTAATAATTAAAATAAAATAGAGGTATTGACCCATGGTATTCATGTGGAATATAGCCTATTTAAAGGGGGAAATTACAACCAAGATCCATCGAGAGGGATCAAATCTCTTTTTACTCTATAAGAGGTTGCATTTCATGAGATTTTTCCCTCTCAATGCTTGGTAGATCCAGTTAAGATAGATCTATGCTGCTTTATAAAAAATCACATCTTCATGTTTTGGATTGCCACACTACTTACAATTTACATTCTTATTGTTTGTACTGCCTTTCTTTCATTTTTTGTGTTTTGATCCTTAAGGTGTGGATTTTTCAGATCTTGCACAATGAAAATTAAGAATAGGGTTTTCAAATTTTGGTGTGAAATAGTCGATGACTCCTCAATATATGTTTAATAGTAGAAGTAACAAGGGCATAGTCCCTACCTCTACCACTAATTAATTGATTAAGGCCATGTTCCTTTTTGCAGGGCCCACATTTTCTCGTTATTGAAAAATATTATTTACACGTTCACATAAGAGTGAGAAGTGCAGTGTGCAGAGGGGCAATAAACATTTTAATTGTGTGCAATGCAAAGGATGTTGAAAATGGCAACGAGAAATGCTAAAAATAGAAATGCTATAAATAGCATCTCAGGTACCAACGTTGGATATAGCAACAAGGAATGAAAAATGGAAATTCTAAAAATAGCATTGCTATAAATAACATTTCGGGATAGATTCCAATTTTAATTAGTCCCTGAACGAAAATTGAGAAGTAAAATTCGAATTTGATCTTAGCAGTTGTTTGTAAAATAATTAATTAATTCATCTTAATTATTTAGGAAATCAAACATTCTATTGAGACATGAATTTCTCCATTGATTGAGGAGATAAGGATTAGTTAAAGAGATAAGGATGAGTTGTAATTAGTTAGCTCAGTTAACTGAGTTAAGTCCAGTTAGATTAGTTCAAATAGTTTGTTGAACTAATTGTGAGTTCAGTTAGTTAATGCATGCATGCATGTAACTGCTGCACTTTAGATAACTGAATATTCTCTCATAAATAACTCATGCATGTCAGTTCAGTCAGAGACCCAGTTGAGATCAGAGGAAGGGATAATGTACTATCAGTTGGAGGATTTTTCCTATATAGGAAACTCATCCATGCAGAAGGAATTATCTCCTTCAGGATTATGCAGTTACTTCTGAGTTTAGTGAGTAGTGTGAGAGGTGAATTCACACAGGTGGCAGCATTGGACCCCAGGAGAAACTGCGCAAGGAAATAGGAGGCTTGGAGGGCAGAGGAGAAGGTTTGTGAGAAGCCTTTGACTGTCTATGAGCAGCAGAGGGATTGTACTGAGAGCTGGATAGCTTGTGAGCTAAAGCTTTGTGTAATTCAGACATATTTTCATTTGTATGATAATACAGAGATCAGGGTTTTTCGCTGAGGCTTTCCCCAGAGTATTCTTCTGTGTTCATGTGTGATTGATTTCTCATTCTCTGTTATGTGTTCTAATTGATCTTGCTCAAAATCGATTAAGCTTCCACAAGTTTGTTTGTAGAGTAGATCAAGTATTTTGCTTTAGTATATTGCATTATCAGGTGATCTACAGTGAGAATTTCTACATGGTATTGGAGAAAAGGTGATCAAAGCGAAGAACAGTATACAAAGAAGGGAGAAGTTTGAAGTTTCAAGTTCTTGAATATAGAATTTGAATTCTTATCACATCTCAAATTTCACTAATGACATTTAACGGTTTAAGACTAGAGTATGCCCTTGATGGCAGCTCGAATTATATAGCCTGGAAGGATCACATGGAAGTAGTATTAGAGGACAACGGTCTAAAGGACTTCATTGATCAAGAAGTCCATAAGCCAGCAGCGACTAATGCTACAAAATTGGTGGAATGGAAGAAATGTGCGGCTAGAGAGAGGAGAATCCTTCTGGAAGGAGTTCGAGACCACATAGTCTCGAGTCTCCATGGGAAGGAGACACCATTTTCAATGTGGAAAACATTGAAAGATCTATATCAGAACAACAACGATCAGAGGAAGCTGGCGCTGAAAGACAAGCTTCGAAAAATCAAGTGTGAAAAGGGCGACATGATCTCTACATATCTGAACAAGCTCACCACCTGCAGGGATGAGCTTGGAAGTGTAGGGATCACAACAGCTGATGATGACATGGTGAGTCTTGCTCTCCTCGGTCTTCCTAAGAGCTGGCATAGCTACCAAGACTCGGTAAATGGAAGAGAGAAACTGCCAGATTGGGAACAACTTTGGTCGGATTTGATGCAGGAGGAGATAAGAAGAAGCACCAGAGATGGTTCTTCATCCAAGGAGGATGAAGAAAACTGTGCCTTAGCAAGTAAGGCAAAGAAAGGGAAGGAGAAGGATTCTCATCCCAAATCGAGTTCTTCCCATGGTGGGAAGAAGTTTGACAAATCGAAAGTGCGATGCTTTCATTGTCATGAGGTGGGCCATTTTGCAACAAATTGTCCATTGAAGAAATCCAAGATGGGATCCAAGGAAGGATCTGAAGGTGAGGCATTGGCCTCACAGTTCGAGTTGGATTTCACCCTCTTTGCATGCATGGTTTCATCCATGGTGGGATGTGGTTGGTTTCTTGACAGTGGAGCTTCATTCCACATGACTGACGATAAGAGTTTGTTCAGTACCTTGGAGGAGAAAGATCTCCAGATACTCATAGCGATGGGTAATGATGAAAAGTATAGTGTCTCAGGAGTAGGCACATTTATTTTTCAGAGGGAGCATGAAGCTCGCATTACCTTGACAAATGTGAAGTATGTGCCAGGATTGGAGAAAAACTTGGTATCGATCGTAATGCTGGAAGATAAAGGCTATGATGTAGTATTCAATAAGGGAAAGGTTTTCCTTAGGCACATCACCACGAGACAGGTGAAGCAGATCGGTTCACGAGTCAAGAACCTGTATTCTCTTGAGGTTCAAGATGCATGCAAAGCCTTGAGGAGCAAGGCTACTATTGGAGACTTGGTGGTTGAGAGGGAGAGTACGTTACCTCTCAACATGTAGTGCCAGAAGAAGTCTCAGACAATTGTGGAGGAGCCACAATTGGTGAAGCAGCTTCCAGAGGTTGTGGAGCAGCCACAACTGGAAAAGTTGAGAGGAGATCGAGTGGAGGCATCCACTCATGCAGAGACCTCTAGTAGGGGGAAATTTTGAGCCAAGTGGGCATAGGGATCACATGCATCCATACCTCCAGGTCGGAGGTGGGGCGATGTGGAGTGACAGTCCCAAGAAGGCTGGAATAGGGGTAGGATCATTGAGGTACCTAACCTCTTTGATTAGACCTTGCTATGGGAGCCCTGATGAGGAGTAGCAGGATTGGCTGAGTGGGTAGAGATAGATACAGATGGAGTGGTAGAGAGAGCTATAGTGCAGGAATCCCAAGACAGTGCAGAGCTAGCAGGCTGCAACAATGCGAGAGGCACAGGAATGTTGCACCAGTGCAGGATGGCACAGAGAGGTGTGAAACGGTGCGAGATGCATGGAGTGTTGTAGCAGCTCAGAGGTCATAGAGGGAGCACTTGTCAGCGACAAGGGATCTTCAACATCAGAGGATATTTCTAGCCCTACAGGGAGGTCAGTTGGGAGATTTTTTGTTTCTAAAGTTGTTGGAGCAACAACACTTGGTAGAAGTGTTGCATGCAAAACATTCCAAAGGTTTAGGATCGGGTTCGAGTTGAATGCCTTTCTTGTTGAGAGGGAGTGTTGAAAATGGCAACAAGAAATGCTAAAAATAGAAATGCTATAAATAACGTCTTAGGTACCAGTGTTGGATATAGCAACAATGAATGAAAATTGGAAATGCTAAAAATAACATTGCTATAAATAACATTTCGGGATAGATTCCAATTTTAATTAGTCCCTGAACTAAAATTGAGAAGTAAAATTCAAATTTGATCTTAGCAGCTGTTTGTAAAATAATTAATTAATTCATCTTGAGTTAATTAGTTGTAGGAAATCAAACATGAAGTCTATGTGAAGACATGCAACAATTTCTCCATTGATTGAGGAATTTATCCCTTAGTTAAAGAGATAAGGATGAGTTGTAATTAGTTAGCTCAGTTAACTGAGTTAAGTCCAGTTAGATTAGTTCAAATAGTTTGTTGAACTAATTGTGAGTTCAGTTAGTTAATGCATGCATGCATGTAACTGCTGCACTTCATATAACTGAATATTCTCTCATAAATAACTCATGCATGTCAGTTCAGTCAGAGACCCAGTTGAGATCAGAGGAAGGGACACTGTACTATCAGTTTTAGGATTTTTCCTATATAGGAAACTCATCCATGCAGAAGGAATTATCTCCTTCAGGATTACGCAGTTACTTCTGAGTTTAGTGAGCAGTGTGAGAGGTGAATTCACACAGGTGGCAGCATTGGACCCCAGGAGAAACTGTGCAAGGAAATAGGAGGCTTGGAGGGCAGAGGAGAAGGTTTGTGAGAAGCCTTTGACTATCTATGAGCAACAGAGGGATTGTACTGAGAACTGGATAGCTTGTGAGCTAAAGCTTTGTGTAATCCAGATATATTTCCACTTGTATAATAATACAGAGATCGGGGGTTTTAGCTGAGGCTTTCCCCAGAGTTTTCTTCTGTGTTAATGTGTGATTGATTTTTCATTCTCTGTTAGATGTGTTCTAATTGATCTTGCTCAAAATCGATTAAGCTTCCACAAGTTTGTTTGTAGAAGTAGATCAAGTATTTTGTTTTAGTATATTGCATTATTAGGTGATCTACAGTGAGAATTTCTACAAAGGACATTGAACAGTCTCCTTATGCGGAGTGTGAAAGTGGATTCAAAACTTTTATTGTACGTAGAGCTTCTGCGCTTTTGCTTATCTCCAAAAGTAGCTCTTGTTGGCACCTCCACACTTCGCACATGTGGTCGATCAACAATGTGTCTTAGAATTATAATAAAATATCAAGATTTTTTGATACATTGTACGAAATGCTAAGGTATTCATACATTACGCATATTCAGGAGACTTCATTTAAAATTAGAGCAGGGCCTATGTTTTCTAGTGCACATGTAGGTTTTAAACTCGTACAGAAATTACCTTCATACGAATTCTAAAACACAGAAAATAAACAATGCGAGAGCATAACACATAAAACACATATACATAGAGATTTTCCCCTGGATCCCAAAATCGAGACTACCAGCTTGATTTTTCATTATATTCCTTTCAATGTGACAATACATATATATACATGCCGAAGCATCCAATACCATGGACCGAAAACCATAGGTAGGTTCGCCCAACCTAATATAGGGTCCAATTTTTTTTTTCCCGTGGCGCTGCCCCGGACCTCGTAGAGGGGCTACCCACCCCCCTCAAACCCCCCAGATAGGGGGGGCTACCACCCCCCTGTGACCCCCTCGCTGTGCAATCGACGCAACAAAGGGGGGGCTCCGCCCCCCCTCTAACCCCCCGGTTCACTACGTAGGTTAGTCATGGAAAGAATATAACACAACCCAACAACATAGTGCATAAGTGAAATTCACATTTTCTTTGTGTGGAGTGTGGAAGTGGAGTAAATTTTTTTATTATACAAAACGCTTCTTCACCTTTGCTTATCTCCACACATAGATCTTGTTGACACCTCCGCTCTTGTGCATTGTTGCATTGTTGTTTTGTTTCTTCTAATATTTTCTTATTCACAAAGAAGTTATTTTGTGTTAGTTTTTAAAGAAGATACAATCATTCCATGGTTTTTTGATATATTGTATGAAATGTGGAGGTACAGATTCATACATCGTATTGAACATAGTTAATCGTTAAAAGGAGACTTCGTTTGATATTAGATGCTAAGGCCACAATGTAGAAGGGTAGTGAACATTTTCTTTGTGTGGAGTGCAAAAGTGGAATCTAAAATTTTATTATACGAAGCGCTTCTCTACTTTCGCTTATCTCTGCACGTAGCTATTGTCGGAACCTCCGCACTTTGCACATGTGGCCCTTCAACAATGTGTCTTAGATACCAAGGCTATCTTTCTTTTTGCAGGGTCTACATTTTCTCATTATTCAAAAGCAACTTGCGTTTCCACAATTTGTTGTTATTTGCATGTTTGCATAAGTGCGGGAAGTGCGAAATGCGGAGGGGAAACACACATTTAATTATGTGCAGTGCAAAAGGGAAATCAATGTTATCTTTGTACAGAGTACGAAAGTGGAGTCAAAACTTTTATTATTCGTAATGCTTCTCCACTTTCGCTTATCTTTGCACATAGCTCTTATCAACATCTTTACATTTCGCACATATGGCTTCTCAACAATGTGTCTTAGAATTATCACGGAACATCAAGATTTTTTCATATGTTTCACTAAATGATAAGGTACAGATTCATACATTGTACTGAACATAGTTAATAGTTACACATTAAAAGTAAACTTCATTTAATATTAGAGCGGGGCCCACATTTTCTCGTGCGTAGCATAGAACGGTAGTGAGTGTTTTGGGTGAATGCATGAAGACGGGTTACACTTTTGGGCCAAATGTGGTGATACAATTTCAAAATTTTACTCTTGTAGCGAATTGAAGCCCTTAAAATTCATATAAGCATTGTGAATTTTGATTCAGAGTAAAAAGACGATTTGTGGAGAATTATGTTGTTGTCCTGATTGTTGAGAAATCAAGGGCAACTAGATTAGGGTTATTTCTCTTACTTTGATAACTTCTTGTGATGTTGTTTCACTTAACTTGATGTACTTTGTAGTTAGATTCTTCTTTACTTGATAATTATTATAGTGTTCTTTATCATCAAACAACTACCAAACAATCAGAAGATTAATAGGACAAGAGGACACAAGATATAGGTTGTAAGCCAGGGCCAAAACCTCTCCTCTTGAGAGGAAAACCGATAAGAATTATTCTCTTCTTATAGAATCTTCAAATGACAAATTCCAAGGCCTAAGGCCCTTGACAAAGACTCATCCAAGACCAATTCAAAACCTCTTCTTGATGAACTTGCTTCTAAAAAAGTCAACCCCAAGTCAACCTTCTTCAGAACTTCATATTTCAACCTCTTCTTTAGAATTCAGCTGTTGCTTCAGGACTGCAATTTTCGGCCTTTGTTGTAAAAGCCCTAATTCACACATGTGGGAAAAGATGGAAATTTTATCCTTCTCTCTCCTTCGCTTAGATTGCCACTTCTTCCTTGAAAGTTCACCTTGCAAACTTGATTCTTTTGACACTAGATTCAGATCCTTGTGGTGGCTGCAATTCGGTCTTGCTGCAACTAGAAGATGCCTTAATTTTCTTCACACGTGTAAGAGGAAGTAGCCCAAAATAGTCTCCAAACAATTCGCTTTCTTGTCCTTTATTTCTCCTCTTCTTCGCTCTTTTCTTGATCTCTTTCTTGTCCTTGTACAAACTTCTTGGATTGCCACTTCAAATGAGGTCAAGCTCCTATATATAGGCTTCTTGTGAGGTTGAGTTTCTCTTCATGAGGCCGACTTGTCACTTGTAGGCCGACTTCCCTTCTTGCAGGTTGATTTGGTCTTGGAGGACATTTGACTCTAAATAAATTTCTTTTACATGTTACAAAGTGCCCAATGGGGTTTTTAATACAACAATGACTCAATTGACTTCTTGAATCCATGACAAACCCTAGAAGCACTCAATGGGTGGTTGAACTACAAATAAATTGACCTTGAGCATGAAACCCATGATACAAAAATAATAATAATATTTTTTCTTTCTTCTTACAATATACAAGGATCAAGGGTACATTTCATATTTATGAACACTGAGCCTAGTTACATATTTCAACACTCCCTCTTAACTAGGGAGGTATTCATAATACATATAAGGTACTTGGACATTCTCATACTGTGGAATTCTCATAAGAAGATTCATACTGGTAAGCCATCTCATCATATCAACCAATATTGCACATAGTAAGACCTTGACTAAAAAATCTATCTCTCCACAAGATTAGAGCACAATGATGGTGAGACAAATGATTTATAGACACCTTCATCATTGTCTCTCAAGGAACATACCCCATCCGTATGTTCACAAGGTATGTCCTTCTAGGATCAATCTGTCTTGGATTACCACATCCTCAAGGAATTTCCTCTTTGACTACTCTTACCTTTTGGATGCCCTACCTCATCCTCAAAGAGTATTGGTATTATTATCAAATGCTTACCCAATCCTCCATTATTTCTTCATAAATAAGACAAGAATGATGTGTCTATTGATCCCTCCCAACTTGTTGAGAAGTGCAACAATAAATGCTCAATTTGACTTTACCTTGGTCAAATTGAAAAAATTTGATTTTCCACATCAACAGACAACTTGGAGGCAGTTAATTGAGGTGACATGGATCTTGTCACTTAGTTAACTTAGTAAATTCGAGTTAGAGGGTTTAGAGTTTAGTTAAGAATGTGTGATTGCTAAATTTTAGTAATCCAGTTCCATTATTTCCAGTTGTATTCAGTTAAACTAGTTCCAATTATTGATAGAACTAGTGGAAGGTCAGTTGTGCAGCGGGACAAAAGTCTCAGTGATCATCTAGTTAACTAATCAATTAGCTCAAAATAGCTAGTGCATGCAAGGAAATTCAAGTTCCTCAATTGCGTTGGAGATTCCGAGGTAGTGTAACAAGTAGTTGTAAACTAGTTTGAGTGTACATGTGTTGCATGCAGTTAGATGATCAATACTTGGGAATTGCACAATCAATTGGAGGAAAAATTCCTAAAAAATAGGGGTTAATTCCTCATGATTTGCGCAAGGAAATAAGGGTTCAAGCTAATTCAGAAATTGATTAAGTCTACGTTAGAGCCTCTCATTGAGCAGAGAGATAGGCTATTTACTTGCAGGTTGTGCTCAGAGCGGGAAAGAAATTGTAATATGTTCTCTATTCATCTGATTAATGCAATAGGCTTGAGGGGTTTTTCCTAGTTGGGTTCCCCTAGAAAATATTGTGCATGTGTGGTTTTTCTTATTGCATGTTTGCAAATGTTGTTCTAAATTGTGAATTAAATTTCGCATATCAGTAGAGTAGAATTGCATCTCTTGATTTTAGATTAAATTTCCTGAGCAGTTGCAATTATATCACCATATTTCTACATGCTATTAGAGCCCTGAAATCAAATTAGAACCAATATTCGAACTTCTCTCTCAAGAATTTTGAGTGCAGGAAGTGTGAGTGCAGGTAGTGTGAGTGCAAGCAGAGTGAGTGCGACAATTTTTTCTTCAAGATCGGGAGACTATCTTTCAATGGCCTGAGATTGGAGTATGGATTAGAGGGTAGTTCAAATTTCATAGTCTGGAAGGATCGAATGGAGGAAGTTCTTGATGACAACAAATTGATGGAATATATTAAGACAAACGTTCCAAAACTAGGATCAACTGATGCACAAAACCTAGCCCAATGGAAGAAAGATATAGCCAATGCAAGGAGATCAATATTGGAGGGAGTGAGAGACCACATTGTCTCAAATATCCATGGGAAATAAACTCCTTTCTTAATGTGGAAGGAATTGACGGAGCTATTCAAGAATAGAAGTGACCATAGAAAACTGGCACTCAAAGATAAACTTCGAAATATCAAGATGTAGAAGAATGACACTATTCTACAGTATCCCACCAAATTTACACAAGTTCAGGATGAGTTTGGAGGGGTTGGTGTGAATGTTGCAGAAGATGAATTAGTGAGCCCAACTCTTCTAGGCCTTCCCAAAAGTTGTCATAGCTACCAGGATTCGGTGAACGAGAGGGATAAATTATCAAATTTGGAATGCTTATGGTATGATTTGGTACAAGAAGAGATTAGGTGGAATATCAGAGATGGAACCTCATCCAAGGGAGAGGATGAATAAAATTTTGCATTAGTTGGAAAGGGAAAGAAGGGAAAAGGGAAGAAATCTCAAATCAAACCAGAATCTAGCCATGGTAGTAAGAAGAAAGACATTTCCAAAATAAAATGCTTCAATTGTCATGAATTTGTGCATTATGCTACAAAGTGTCCACACAAAAAGTCTAGTAAGAAGAACTCAAGAGGAGAAGTAGGTGAAGCATTGGATTCATAGTTCGAGTCAAACTTCACCCTCATCACTTGCATGGCGAACACAATGACGGGGAGTGTGTGGTACTTGGATTCAAGTGCCTCGTTCCACATGAGAGGGTGTAGAGAGTTTTCCAGTGACATGGAGGAGAAATATCTCCAGATGCATATTGAGCTTGGGGACGATGGAAGGTACAATGCTTCTAGGATTGGTACAGTAACCTTTAAGAGGGAATTCTGATCCGCTTTTTGACTCAAAGAAGTTATGTTTATTCCTGGCCTAAAGAAGAACCTCATCTCTATTGACGTTTTGGAAGACCGTGGTGATGATGCGATCTTCAATAAAGGTAAAGCCTTTCTGAGGCACATAACCACAGGAGAGGTGAAGCAGATCAAGGTTCGTGTGAAGAACCTGTACAAGTTGGATGTGGAATTTTATGCTGCATTAAGCAATAAGGAAGAGAAAGCGCAGAGTCACGATGTTGGTGAAATATGTAACAGGAGATTGGGCCATTTACATCATGGTGCCTTGAAAATTATGCAGAGAATAACCACTGGCCTTCCTAAAAGAGCACTTGAGCAGCATGATGTTTGCGAAGGTTGTACCTTAGGGACGTATGTGAAATCCACATTCCTTGAATGAGACACCAAAGCACATGTAGTCTTGGAAAGAGTCTACTCTGATGGTTGTGGACCCTTCTTGATAACCTCCACTTCCAGAGATAAGTACTTTATTATTTTTATTAATGATTTCTCAAGAAAGTGCTGGATATTATTCATGTGAAAGAAGGACGAGACATTCTAAAAGTTTGTAGAATTCAAGGCAATGGTTGAGAAAGAGATCGGTAAGAAGGTGAAGGATCTCAGGAGTGAAAATGGATTTGAGTATGTTTTGAATGACTTCAAGGATTTCTATGTGAAAGAAGGAATTCAAAGAGACCTGACAACACGCCACAACCAACAAAAAAACTGGGGTTGCTAAGAGAAATAACCAATGAATTGTTGGAGATGCTAGAGCTATGCTACATGACCAAGGCCTACCACTGCATTTGTGGGTAGAGGCATGCCACACAACAATATACTTGTAGAACTGGAGTCCTCATCGGATTCTTGGTATGATTACACCGGAGGAGGATTTCTCGGGGAGAAAACTGGATGTGTCTCATTTTAGAATTTTTGGAGCCTTTGTTTACTTCCATGTCTCCAAATATTCGAGGAAGAAACTTGAGTTGACAGTAGAGTTTGGGGTTTTTGCGGGTTACATAAAAACTCCACAAAATTACCGTGTGTACTTAACTTCCCTGAAAATGACAATTGTGTGAAGGGATGTAAAATTTGATGAGGAGAAAGTGATGCAGTGCTCTCTTGAGAGGGAGATTCATATGCCCCTAGAAGAAGATATTTTAGCCCCAAAGAAGGAGCCTTAAGAAGTTGTGTAGCAGCCACAAATGGAGGAACATAGAGGAGGCATAATGGAGACACCCACTCAAGAAAAACCATCTAGAGAAGGTAGGAAAATAACCAGGGAAGCTGATAGATTAGTGCAAGATGCAAAGGAGGATGTGGGAGCTCCTTCAAATTTTCACAGGAAAAGGAGGTCACCTAAGAGGTACACTAGCTGCATGTCTCTAATGACTGAGCTTGTAGAGGCTGAGCCATCCTCTTTTGAGGAAGCAATTGATAAACAAGTTTGGGTTGATGCAATGATGGAAGCATACAAATCCATCATGAAGAAAAATGTTTGGGAAGTGGTCCCAAGGCTAACAGATAAATCAGTTGTGGGTTCAAGATGGATCTTCAATGTTAAGCATACAACAGATGGAAGCATGGATAAGTATAAGGCCAAATTTGTGACCAAATGATTCTTTCAAGTTGAGGGAAATAACTATTAGGAAACCTTTTCTCCAGTAGCAAGGTATTCATCCATTAGATCAATTCTTGCACTAGCTGCATAGATGGGGTGGAAGATCCACTAGATGGATGTCAAAACAACTTTTTTCAATGGTGTTATTGAGGAGGAAGTGTACATCGAGAAACCAAAAGGTTTCGATACATTTTTTCAGGAGTCTCATGTGTGCAGACTCAGGTGAGATTTGTACGATCTCAAACAAGTACCTCGAGCTTGGTACACTCGGATCAACAATTATCTCACTGGATTGGGCTTCACCAAAAGTGAAACGGGTGTGAACCTCTATCATATTTTGGTAGAAGGTAAATTTCTTATCATTGTTTTATATGTTGATGATTTAATATTGAAAGGTGATGAGAAGTTGATCAACTCTTGCAAGGAGGACCTTGCAAGGGAATTTGATATGAAAGACATGGGTCTCATGCACTACTTCCTCGGGTTGAAAGTATGGTAAGGTGATGGGGAATTGTGTGTGTCTCAAGGAAAGTATGCCACCGAGATACTGCAGAGATTTCACTTGGAGAATTGCAAGCCCATGGAGACACCTCTAAAACCAACTAGAGGAAGGAGGATGCCACTTCAAGTGAAGGGGTTGATGATACAATTTATCAAAAACTAGTGGGTTCACTGATGTATCTTATGAATAAATGACTAGATATGTGCTATGCAGTTAGCCAACTAAGCGAAGCTATGGTTAAGCCAACCAAATTGTATTGGAAGGTAGCTAAGCATTCTTTACGGTACATAAAGAGGCACTACCCAATATGGATTGTGGTACAAAAAGATAGAGGGAGTGAATTTGTTTGGCTTCACAGATGTAGATTGGGCAGGGAGTCCATCCAACCAAAGAGCACATCAGGTGGAATTTTCAGTGTTGGGTTTGCAGTGGTTTCCTAGTACAACATGAAGCATAGGTGTATGGCACTTAGCTCTACAGAAGCTCAATACATGGCTGCAAGTCAAGCATCATGTGAAGCAATTTGGATGATAATGATACTTGTGGGAATATTTGGTCAAGCGATGGATCCAACTATGATTTATAGTTATAATTAAAGTTGCATCAAGCTCTCTGAGAATCCAATATTTCACAATCGATCCAAGCATATAAATATTTAGTATCATCATTTACGAGACTGTGTGCAGAGACAGATAATGTTGCTATAATACATTCTGATAGAGGAACAAGATGCTGACATATTGACAAAGGCCTTGTCAATAAGGAAGTTCTAATTCCACAGGTGCAAGATAGGGGAGGTTGAAAATCCCTTTCTTGCGAAGAGGGAGTGTAGAGAAGTGTAGCAAGAAAGGCTCAATTTGACTTTACCTTTGTCAAATTGAGAAAATTCGAATTTCCACATCAATAGACAACTTGGAGGCAGTTAACTGAGGTGACATGGCTCTTGTCACTTAGTTATCTCAGTAAATTTGAGTTAGAGGGCTTGGAGTTCAACTAAGCATGTGTGATTTCTAAATTTTAGTAATCCAGTTCCATTATTTCCAATTGTATTCAATTAAACTAGTTCCAACTGTTGCTAGAACTAGTGTAATTTAATTTGTGTAGTGGGACAATAGTCTAACTCAGTGATCATCCAGTTAATAGATCAATAAGCTCAAAATAGCTAGTGCATGCAAGAAATTTGAGTTCCTCAGCTATGGTGGAGATTCCAAGGCAGTGTAACAAGTAATTGTAAACTAGTTTGAGTGTACATGTGTTGAATGTAGACAGATCATCAATCCTTGGGAATTGCACAATCAATTGGAGGAAAAATTCCTAAAAAATAGGGCATAATTCATTAGGATTTGCGCAAGGAAATAGGGGCTCAAGATAAGGTAGAAATTGACTAAGTTTGGGTTAGAGATTCTCATTGAGCAGAGAGATGATATTCACTTGCAAATTTTGTTAATAGTGGGAAAGAAATTGTAATACATTTTCTATTCATCTTATTAATGCAAGAGGCTTGAGGGGTATTTCACAGTTGGGTTCCCATAGAAAAATACTATGCATGTGTTTTTTTTTATTATTGCATGTTTGCGAATGTTGTTATAAATTGTGAATCAAATTCCACAAATTAGTAGAGTAGAATCGTGTCTCTTAATTTTAGATTAAATTTCTTGATTAGTTTCAATTCTATCACCATATTTCTACAAAACTAGGGAGGATATACTCATTCTTATAAAATGAATATACCAAATCTCCCTCTTAAATAGGAAATTTTTATCGACAACAACTATCTTCTCTTCGGTGAAGATCATGGTACTATCAGTTGCTTATAGGGTTCCTGCTTTCAACATCATCATTTCATGGATGAATTTCAACTTCTTCATCATGCAGCCATTTTCTTCATAAATTTATCGTAGGGCTTCGACCATCTTCTACATCACTTCCCTTCAACGAAACATCACGTTGAACCAATAGTCATGTCATCCTTGTCTTCATCAGGATGTGACCTTCTTCATTATCATCTGGCTATCCTTCATACTGCTACCTATTCCAAGTCATGTTCCTTCTAGGATCTTCCATCTAATATTAGTTGTAGATGAATTTCTACAACTCTCTTTAGATAGCCCTGTTCCAATCCAATTAGATGATTTCTATCAAAAATAAAAAATGAACATCAAATCATCATTACCTCTTTATGATGGCCCTTTGTCATGACATCTACTTCTTGCAACATCAACATCCTTTCACATATTGTATAAATTCATCTCCAAGATATACATTACCAAGGTTCTCCTTCTCAAACATACATATCAGGGTATTCATACCTTCTTCATGGAGATGTCATGTAGCTAATCCTTCTTGTTATCATATTTTTATCACTTATCTTATTTTACGTGGCTTCAGATACATTTCACGAGCTGTTCTTTCACCTTTCTCCATATATTGCTTCCTCAAGATATTCTATACATAGTTCCTTCATTATAGGAAACATAGTTTCCAACCACCTCATATTATTTATGAGGTCATATCATGTCAATATGTAGAAGATTTAAAGGAACATTGTCTACATGCCTTCATGCATTATTCTTATGGAAGATTTTCTTCTTCTTTCATCATGCTCATGAGATAGAGAATTCTATTCGTTCTATCTGCAGTCAAGTGATGACATGAGTTTATCTATTTATTACCAAATATATACGTTCCTCTTCCTTCATGTAGTCATCTATACTTTCTTCTAGAAGCTTCCTTTCCTTGATTGAAGATGAAAATAATTCAACCAACTTGACATGCTGCACATATTTGTCATCATACCATCATCCTTCTAAACTGTGGATCCCATACTATGTGGAATGTAGACCATCTATGTGTGACACTCGCTTCTTCTAAGTGGAGGTGAACCTTTTAACAAGGGTTCCAATGGAGGATATTAATGATCCTTATTTAGCAAATGATTCCTTGCAATGATGATGAGGTGTGACAAAATTTTATCTTCCTATATTTCTAGATGACTCGCTTTAAATTGTTACTTCAATTATCCTTATACGCTTCCAATATAGATGCCATGAGATATTTCTTTTCTATCATGTACTATGTATGCTTCAACCATGTATATTTATGCTTCGACTATCATTTCATGCCTCTATTATGATGTCATATCTATCTATGCTATAATGCATCATATCGTACTTTTGATTCTTTCCATCATGACTGCTATCTTCTATGTACTTGAAGAGTATATTAAATGTGTGAGAGACCTTCTAATAGTGGAGGTCTATCACTTCTTCCTTCTTTGTCTTCTTTTCCGGGTCTTCTACTTCTTCGGTGATATGAACTTCATTTATTTATTTTCTCTTATTGTTTTCCTTCTTGAGTTTAGGACAATTCCTTTTGAAATGCCCATATTCATTACACTCATAACATTGAATCTTAGACACATCAATGTTCTTTTGAAACTTCTTTCGAGGCTCAAAATTTTCAAATTTCCCTTTTTTCCTTACCATTGCTGCATATGCTTGTGTTTGTTCATTTTATCCAACATCATTCTTTTCCTTTAATCTAGTTTCTTCAATTTTACAAAATGACCACAACTCACTGAATGGAGTGATTTCCTTCTTCCCATAGATGCTTGATACAAAGTCCCCCCATTCATCTGGTAATGCATTGAGTACTAGGGTGGCCATCTCTAGATCAAACATTATTTCTCCAAGTTCATGTAGTTGGTCTTTAATTTGAGATAACTTCATGAAATATGAAGCCGCCCCTTCTTCCCTTGAGACTTTCATCTTGTATAGTTTGGTTCTTAAAGATATGATTTATCCTATAGTTCTTACAAAAAAACAACTCCACCAATTTTTCATAGATCTCTTTAGATGTATTCAACTTTTCTACATAAGGGATGAGAGAATCCGTGATTGACTCTAGTAGGATTCTTTGAGCCCTTATTTATCCTTTCATATACTTTGTTAGTGCTTGATATTGCTCTTGAGAAGGTTTGGTGATTGATTATTTTACATATTCACTAACTTCATTATCTAATAGGATCAAATCTATTCTATTATTCCATGTAAGGTAATTCAATGCCCCAACAAGTTTGTTGTTCTCCTTATACAAAGAAGTCATTGTAAATTGAGACATAAAATATAGAATACTTACTTGTCAAGTGAAGATTCTCCTTGATGATTATATATCAACTTAATGTCTTCTTGATGATTTTGACTTCCACTAATCCTTTGTTCTTGACAACTAAAGATTCCTCCTTGATGATTTTATTTCTTCAAAAGGAAATAATTTTTCTTCAAGATGGGGAGAGATGACCTTCTTCAAGGATGTTTGAGATGTGTTATTTTAAGAGAGGGAGATCACTTTGATTCATTTGATGATGATGAAGTGCTTATTATTTCTTCTTTTGATTGATGATTGTAGAATGTGTAAGCTCCCCAAGAATGCTTCAAGTGTAGAGTCCTTGTTTGAATGAAGGCAGGGTCTTTGAGGTCTTATTCAAGAGTTCCTTCTAGATGATATGATCCTTGTGATGATATGGACGTTCTCCTTGATAATTTGATTTCCTTGATTCTCTTCCTTGTGCTCAGCCCTTATTTATCCTTCTTCAATTGGATGATCTTCAAACTACCTTTCCTTGTTGTTGTCACCTTAGCTCTAATTCCATGTTGAGAAATCAAGAGAAACTAGATTAGGGTGATTTATCTTACTTTGATAACTGCTTGTGATGTTATTTTACTTAACTTGATGTACTTTGTATTTAGATTATTCTTTACTTGATTATTATAGTGTTCTTTATCATAAAACAACTACCAAACAATGAGGATCAATAAGACAAGAGGACATAAGATATAGGCTGCAATATAGGGCTAAAACCTCTCCTCTTGAGAGGAAAACCATCAAGAATTCTTCTCTTCTTATAGAATCTTCAAATGAAAAATTACAAGACCTAAGACCCTTAACAAAGACTCCTCAAGGACTAAGTCAAAACCTCTTCTTGATGAAATTTCTTCTCACAAAGTCAACCCCAAGTCAACTTGCTTCAAAACTTCAGATTTTAACCTCTTCTTCAGAAATTCGACTATTGCTTCAGGACTACAATTTTCGGCTGCTGCTACAGAAACCCTAATTCACACATGGGGGAAAAATGGAAATTTTATCCTTCTCTCTCCTTCGCTTAGATTTCTATTTCTTCCTTGGAAATTAGATTTGCAAACTTGATTCTTTTAACACTAGATTTGACCCCTTGTGGTGGTTGCAATTCGGTCTTGCTACAATTAGAAGATGCCATAATCAGCTTCCCACGTGTGAGAGGTGTAGAAAATCCTGTAGATTCACAAGCTCATGCAATGTACTAAAGAACATGACAAGAATCTACTTCTACTTTCAACCAGCGGAAGCCAATAGACCAATGAAAATAATATGAATAAGAATAAAATAAATCAATAACAATAACACAATATGTATCTTGGGAAAGCCACTAC